>WEIV01026863.1:8711-111286 GCA_013390005.1 Calyptomena viridis
GACAAACTTCTGATCTTGAGCTGATTCTGTGATCAGGACAACCACACTGCCATATCTGGATCTCTCCACCCTTGACAAAACTATCCTTTTATAGATTTAGAAAATGGCCCACTACACATAACTCATCCACGTTTTATGTCTGGTATTTTTAGTTGCAAATATTTCCAATTAAAACAATGCTTCTGGGGGTGTGAGTGCAATTCAAGACACCAAATCAGCTTTCACGTTACAATAAAGCAATAATAATAAAACATTTGCAGAACAAATACTAACCCATGCACTCAGCATCACACTGGCAAAAGCCATTTCAGAAGACCATAATGATGCATTAATTAGTCCTGAATGATGATATTACTAATATGCAATGGCTTACTGACTGAGAAACTCACATTAACAGAGCACATGTGCTCCGTGCTTCCTTCACACATCACACAGCACGGCCAAGCCAGCAGTCATTTGCATTATTTCTCTCTCTCTCTCATCTCAGGTAAGCCAGCAGGTCAAAAGATAATCAAAACAAGAAGCCTCTTACTGCACATTTTTCCTCATGCAAGCAAATACAAACTTTCTCAAATGTAACTGCAAGTGCAATACAATAAAAGAGCTTGTGAGCTCGGTAACTTGCAGGAGTGGTTTGAAAGAATAATTGATTTCAGGAAGATGATTGTAAATTAAGACCATTCTGCAGTTCTAGAATCCCACCTAGATCTTAACAACTTCCCTGGAAAATGGGTTTTGCTCTACCAAACTCGGGTGAGATCACAGCAGCAATACTTCAGTGCTTCAAAGCACAGCCTGTGCACTGCCTCCTCCAGGTGTCAAACAGGTGTTCATGGGTCCGTTTTATTGCAGGGTTCAACGATCAGAAAAATCTACAGGGGAAATGGGGACGTGTTGCCCCAGGAATTACCTATAGTCTTTTTCATGACAGGAGTGTGATGAATGGACTAGATTCAAAGAAAGCAAAAAAAATTATTTTATATTTAACAATAGTCGTGCGTTCAAAAATAAATCAGTCCAGCTATAAAGACTAGTTGATTTTTTTACTGGTGACAAACATCCTTCTCTCAAAGCATAGTTGTAAAAGCCAAATACAGCCAAAAGACATGGTGGTATGTTTTTGTATATTGCTGTGGATTAAATTGGGCAATTCCTAATTACTTTACAATATATCCAAGTTACATTGCACCATAACCAAAAAAATAATAGGTTGTTCACTCTTTTCTCCCTCAGTTTTTTTCTCAGACATTCCTTTCCTTTGTTTATCTCTGCCTAATAATAATGCAGGTATATATAAAGAAGTGAGAACTGTAAGTCCATCAGGTATAGTAATCCATTTAACTAGAAACTCTGATCATTCTGCTAATACTATTCATGATATTGAATAACTGTAAAAGCTTTATTACAGCTTGCATTTCATTGCAGAAGAGTGGAGACCTAATGCAGTCATGTTCCAGGAGAAGTTGCTGTGTGCATTAATCAATGTGCTGCTGTATCCTTATCTATGATTCTTCATTAAAATCATTGTCTTATCTGATAAGCCACTGCTGTTTGCTAAAAGATAATGGTTTTTACAGCTCCCACATCTTTATGTGCCTATGCTATCCAAATTAAGTGCTACTTCTACTTCATAGTATGGGAATTTCTTTCTATTTTTTGCATTGTCTTGGTAAAAATGAAGCAGCAAACCCGTCCCTGAATGAGCACCCCAAATCCCAGTTTACAGGTGGCAAACCAGGCAGGAAAATGGGATATTCCAAGGGCTTTTCAATTCCATTGCCCAAGTGGCAATGCAGTCATAAGACAAGGCAAGTAATGCTGACAACTGCTGGTGAGCAGCATGTTCAGTAAAAAGGCAGCACCAGCTGCAGCAATGGCTTAGTTCATCCCATGAAATGAAAAATTCCCAGGGAGTGCAAACACACCACAGCTATGAGCTGGTGCTTCCCAGGTTAATAAAGCAACAAGGTCACGTGCTATGACTTGGTGGGTCTTGGTCCTTTTCACTTTCATTTTTGGGGGCATTGAGTGACTGAGTGCCAGTCTCACTGGTGGGATTTACACTCCAACTCCCTTACACCTCTTTCTTGTCTCCATCTCCTTTGGATGGAGCCCTCCTGGGGCACCCTCAGAAAGGCTCACTGCTTTCCCCAGGCTCCATGGTTGATATTTTGACCACAGAGCAGAGTTGAAGAATTCCAGAAATAAACAGCTACAGAAAACCAAGTGTTTGTAACATCTCTTGGACGTGTTTCAGCTGCACAACACAAACATGAGACAGAACATTCCTGAGAACTATCTCTTTTGTCCTACCTACTGAAAAAAAGTCTTTTAAATATCGGTGTTTGTAATCACCCAGATTTCAGTGGTGCTAAAATAAATGGATTTTCCTTATGTTGTAAGGGTGTTTCCCTGGTAATTTGCTTACTGAGAAGTGAGAGTAGCTGAGAGGTTCAGCTCAATATTAATTAAAAGTCAAAATTGTCACTAGTTTACCCACTCTGCTGAGCACTGTGCACCACTGACCTGAACTCAAAGTACCAAACTGGTTGTTCTACTGGTTACTGCACATACATCAAACCCATTAAATTTTGGCCAGTTGGAGGTACCAAGTGCTACTGAATTTGCCCTGTTGTAATATATTAGACAAAGTGACTGTGAGTATTTTACTTGTTAACAATGTGCCATTATGTCTAATAAGAGAAATTAATACATTCAGTATGGATATTTGTGCAGTATCTCTGAACATAATGTTCAGCTATTGTGGTTTGGGAACACAGAAAAGAATTCAGCTAAAATTTGTAAAATTCAAATGACTGTTTGAATGTGTTCAAAGTGGAAAGATATTAAAATCTGACTTTTTTTTTTTTTAATCAAGAATAACAGTAATTCCTATGGCAGAAACACCTGCCCTTTCCGACCAAATAATACTCAAACAAAAAGCTGGCTAAAATCAACCACTGACAAATAGCAGCTCTCTTAATTTATTAATCTAATTAATGCACTCCCTGTATTTATTAAACTAATTGCATTGGTTCCTCAAGGGGAATTACATTCCCTCCATTTCTCCCTAACCTGTATCCTAGGCAGAATCTTTAATATTTTACTGCCATAATTGAAAAAATAATTTTGGTATATTATTGCTCTATAATAAACTGTCATCGTAAACAAGGTGTTGTGATTTCTAAGTCACAAAAACACAGCAGGTGAATAGAAAGGGGATGTGATAACTCTGGCAATAAAGTTTGCACTGCTGCCCCAAAAGCTCTGGCAGCTCCTGCCAGATTTTACAACTGAATTTCCTACTGGATCAGCACATCATGAAATGCTTTATGGAAAGAGAAAGGAGAATGTTTAATGTAGGCAAGACTTTAAGAAAACGTTTTGGAAATAAAGGAGGCCTCAAAAGCAAAAGTAATTCAGTAAATAAAACATCAATGTCACTGACACAATAACAGGCCAAATTGAGCACACTCAGTTTGCTTTAAGCAGCAAGAAATGCATAGCAGTGGAGAGAGAGGGGAAGAGAGAAAGGAAAATGCATAACATGTTTGGTATGGGATTTCTAAAATGATTTGATTCAACTGTCTGTTAAAAAGCAGCTAAACAGACCACTTAGAGTCATCAGAGTGTTATGGATCTGATTTTATCTCTACTTCCACTGTAAATGTGAAGTGATTCACAGTAAATCAGAGAACATAACATAAGATTTCTGGTGAATGTTCAGCCTTGTGTCAATCTGCTACACAGAAGTAAATTCCACATTCAAAGAACCTATGATTTCAGTTATTCTTTGTTTTAGATGGGCAAGATTTTAACAGCTTTCATGCACAGATTCAGAAGTGCAAAAATTTGAAGTTGGTTGAAAAAAAACAAAATGTCAGTACTGGTATAAACTTGTATCAAATTATACATGAGGAGACATCAGGAAAAGCTGAAGGGGAAAGGTACAATCTCACATAGAAGAGAGATAGACAGCTAAACCCTGTGTGCTGACAGAGAGAAAATAACATCTCCAGCATTGCAACCAAAGGAAACATGGAAAGGAGGGAGTTTGGGACCTTCAGTCCAGAAGAAGAAATGTTTATAAGATACTTTTCTGGGTGAAGCTCTATCAAGTGCAATACTTTAACATTTTCTTTTGTAGATCTGGACAACAAGGTATGTTCCCTTCAGCTGTGGGACTGAGGAAAGTTCAACCCCCCAATTTCAGTATATATCCCATGTAGCTGTAGTTTGATTCCTCCAGAAACAATGACTGATGTCACAGCAAGAGGTGAAGATGGATGCAGGAAAAAAATCTGAGCAGATGACTACTAAGCTAAACTAAAATGCAAATGGGATGAAATCAAACAGGAAGGTAGAGAGTGAAGAAGAATCCTAACAGGGAAATATCTCAGAACAGGACATTTGCTAGCAAGACAGATGATGATATTCTCTTTGACTGCTTCATTTAGTACTGGACAAAGCATTGTGAAAGGTACCAGAAGGGACAGACAGGAGGACTTATTCTGCTATTACAGAGTTTCACAGTATCTGTCTGAATTCAGGTGAAGCACATAATGAAAAAAGATATCCAGTATTTTGGTCATATGTTACATTGATTCTCCTTTCAGAGGAATAGAGCTTTACAGGTAATATTACATGTACTGAACATTAAGATGTTTTAAAACATATTTGTATCAGCTTTTTCCCCAAATACAGCTTCTCTTACACCATAAGGGGAGGTGGGAGGAAATAAATCTAAAAGTAGCTCGAAAGTTAATAATCTACTGTCATTCTTTGGACAGCAGTTTCCTGCCAGGCATCCACCTCTAGTGGGACCTCTGACTGAACCCAACTCCTTGTGCAAATTCTCTTTCAGGTGAGCAACTTTTGAAAATAAAATACCAACAGTTGCACATTGTCATTCATTAATTATAACCATTTTTCTTAAAGGACTGAAGGCTGCAAATAACTCCGCCAACACAAACATCTAAAATACAGGAAGTTTTTAGTAATTACCAGTATGATAGATAATTTTGAATATCCCTAAGTACACCAAGAAGCTGAGCTCATAGTTACAGCATTTATGATTGGTGAGACCTTCACCACAGTGAACTCCCTTCAGTGTAGAAATCATTGCAGTAAGAGGTCACCCTTCCATCCCCCAGCACCGACAGTTCCTCCCAACTCACTAAGAATCTACTCTTCCACCAGGGCTGAAGCAGCTCCCCAGTTTATGGCTGCACCTCCTTGCAGACAATCCATCCAACCTCTCCTTCGCCTTGGTGCCAGTGTGGGGACAATCAGGTGGGTGGTGCTTTCCACCTCTGCTGAAATGGTGATGGCAAGAATTTAGCAGACTCTGTGGAGTTCTTCTACGCCTCATGAGATCTTTAGTCCCAGAGTTAACCATACAAAGGAGCTGGAACATCAATCGTGGAAGAAATATGAGATAAACTAGGAGGAACATTAATCTTGAACTGTGCTGGAGGCATCCCTTTCAATTACTCTTCTTTCTCATCTCCTTCCTCATTATCTAGAGCTTCTTCCTTAACAACACCTCTTCCAACTGGAAATCCTTCTCTGCTCACAATGTCTCCTTCTGAAAAAGGAAAGAGAGCTGCTGGTCTAAGTGGTTTTTGAGGACAGCTTTCCTCTTCTTGAGTAATATTCATATAAGACACATACGAAATACCTGGACAGACACTGTTCAGGTCAATAAAGAAGAAGAAAAAAAACCCTATCATTTTGCTGATGGAACTATCTGGTTCCATCTTCTTTTATCTTCTTTTGCTGGTGGATTCCAGCTGGAACTTCCAGGTGTTTGGAACTGCACTTGCCTCTCTTTTGGTAGTGTTTCAACAGTCCTGAATTTTGCTTTAGTGCTGGTTATTTTTGGCTCGCTTCTCTGCCTGCCACTAGGGAATTGTTCCTATTTCACTTTCTGCATCGGCTGTTTCTTGGTGATCCAAGATCTGTTTGTCACCGTAGGCCCCCAGCTTCTTTCTGCCAGGAGACTCAGATTATTTCTTCCATCTCCCTCCAGAGTCAATAATAAGAGATCCTCTCCTCTTTCCTCTCATTATTCCTTTTCCATCCCACTGCTCTCAGAGTCCCTCCTGTCAAACCAGCAGACCTTCTGAACAAGGAAAAATCTTGGAGACCTCCTCTGGATGCTGAGTCACTGAAGTGACTGTGAGTCAAAGAAAGGGTCCACACTCATCCCTAAGGATGAAACCTGCTCTTCTCACAGCAGCAGGGGATTAACAGTAAAGCAGTTCAGACAGGATTTTCCACCCTGTAGTACATGGAATTAACACCAATGACATGATTGACCAGTATTTTACATGTTAGATGCATTATCCTCCCCTACACTTCTCTTTATGGAGCCTTTGAGCTAACAGGATAAAAAATTGTACTATCAGAAATTTTGAAATAAAATAAGCCAGCCATTCCAAAAGAGGACTTCATGGGATTGTCTGACATAATTCTTCAGCTCCTGCTGAATGAAAACATTCAGCTGTGAAAAAATAACACTGCAAATAATTCCACATGCAAACGTAGTTCACTAAATTAAATTTTCTGGCATTTCTTGTGTGTTACAATTGCTCAGCTGCTTCTGTAATTGGGATGAGGAGACACTGAAGAGGCAGCCACATAAAGAGGTAATTTTCTGAAAAGTGATCAACTGAAATGCACCTATATCAGTGAGGAAAGCAAATTGTTTTCCTCACTCATGGAAAGTGAGGCGAACCTCTTAGGACTGCACAAAACTTCATTCACCTCTAAGATCAGAAAACCACCAGACCAAGGATATCCCCCAACTTTTGGAGTGACCACAGCTTCAGCAGACTCCACTTGGATTTGTATGGACCTCTGAAAACTCAAACAGTCTTGGTTTAGTGAAAAATATTTGTCTCTCCACAAGTAAAAATGTTGGCAGAGATTTCTTGTCTTTTCTACAAATACATATTTTCTGTTTATTTCCACTAAAATCAGTCTATCATAAATTACTCTGCCTATCTCACAGATGAGTAAACTGATCAGTACAAAGTGGGTAACTGCCTTGCTAAGCTCAGGCTTGAGTTATCACCCCTGAAAATAGACATCTCTTGCCCCAACCACTAGACTTTTCCCATTATTTACCCTCTTCATGTTCTCTTTCTTACAACTCCAAGCTTAAAATGAGAAC
The DNA here is from genome assembly GCA_013390005.1 of Calyptomena viridis. Classification (NCBI taxonomy): domain Eukaryota; kingdom Metazoa; phylum Chordata; class Aves; order Passeriformes; family Eurylaimidae; genus Calyptomena; species Calyptomena viridis. The sequence goes on from WEIV01026863.1 coordinate 15,889, forward strand.
TGGAGAGGGAGTTGAAAGATATGGGACTCCAAAGGAAAGTCATTTGTTTTAAAAAACAATCCTGAGAAGGCTGACCAAACGTTCTCATGCTTTATTTGGGTATTAGAATGGGTTGCATCCATTTTCAATCTCCTAAACCTAGATAAAGAACAAAAAGAGAATTGAGAAAGTGAAAAATAAGTGGTTGGCAGCAAAACTGCTGAACTGACAGCCTGGTAAGTCATCTTAATCAAGTGTTATCATGGCAACAAAGTAGACCTCTGATTTTTGACTCATGTCACAAATTGCTTTCTGACAGTTCTGTTGAGAACTTCTTTTTCCACTGACAAGCCCTTGTTTTCACATCTGGAAGAAAGGGGTGACCAGAAGTTCAAAATTCAACCGTCTAAAAATGCATGACTAAAAATACTTAAAGGGCAGCAGTGAAGAATGTTTGGAAATTAAAAGCCAGGTTCCTCCAGCCTTGATGACTCCTCAGTTGTCATTCCCTCTGCTTAAACTTGCCCACTGAACACTTCTAGACCTGCTCTTTCAGCTGTTACACCCTATTACCTTGAATTCAGGTCTCAGGCACTAGCAGATAAAAATATTAAGACCTTACAGGGAGGAAAAAAATCCTCCCAAGACCCCATGATCTTACCTACCTGAATTGTCCCTGTGCATTTGGTTGATACATTAACCATAAGCAAAAAAACTATGTGCTACTTCTCTTAAATTTCCCAATCCACTCTCATTCTGCAAAATATTGAGGATTGCAGAGGAAAGAAAGGTAGTTTGCACAAAATAACCTTTGTCAGACATCATGATTCTTCCCGCCCAACTCCAGGCTCTTAATTTACTCATGGTAGGTAATGCTGTAGAGACATCCTACAGTGATTACATTCAGAAGAGAAAGACAACATTTAAACAGAAGAAATCTGGACTTAACTCCTTTTTGGAGTTCTAACTTCACCCTAAAGTAAGATTTGGGTGCTGAAATAACCAGCTGGACTACAATACATTTAATACATTTAATCTACTACACCTATTACCCTAAATATCTGATTATTGTTTCAGCACTTGTGTACTGGTATGCAATATATTGTCTGCCTGTAAAAAAAGGATGAATTACAGTAAATGCATTGAGATGTCCTGCACAGAGCAGTTTGATACCTAAATTATTCTTTTTCTCAGTCCTTGTTCTTGAAATGGGAAACTATTGAGATACCACTGTCCTTGGTAGACACCTAGATTTCAGTGACAGACAAGAGTCACAAATGCACAGGAATATCTGGCACAACATAACAAGAAGAAAGAACTCGCATTATTCTTCCCACAGCCTGGGCACATGCACCCACATATTCTCTGTGCTCTACCATGAATAAGCTTCCTCCTGATCAACATGTCTGTTCCCAAGGAGAAAATCTTTACTACTGATCAGCTGCACACATTGCACAAGGTCATGTATTTTGAGGGTGGTACAATACATAAGCTTTTTCCCTTTTTATATATAATGCATTCTACATAGCAGTGGTGATGTTCTAGGTTGTCTTAAACTCGTGCTCTCACTTTCCATGGAACATTTAAAACAAACAAAAAGATACTGCTACTTGAACAGGGTCAGAGGGGTCTTCAGATGGCCTATTTCCTCAGCTCGCCTCTGGCTCCACATTGCTTTGCAAATCAGATGCTAGATATATTTTGATTAGTTTGTACTTTAATGGATCATGTACAAAGAGTCCACCCTTCACATCATAGTCATTAATTTTTTCTGGAGTCTGATGGGAAAAGCAGGTAGAGGGATGTGTGTGTGTGTGCACCAGCGTGTGCATGTGTGCTGATTGAAAAGTGATGGATTATTTTCATGTGGTAAGAAACACAATGTTTTCTTTAGCACAGCAGGATATTCTGTTTGCAAGGTCTAACAGTGAAATATTATGCATATCTGCAGCTGGCCCACTGCCAACAACCAAAGAGCAGAAATCAGAAGAGATTTTGAATCTGAATCTTAAAAAAACAGTACAACCCTAAAAAGCAACTAATGAGACATTCAAAACAGAAAAGCATTTGTACTAAGGTATGATTGCTGTCATATATGTCAGCATTTAACAAAACAGTAAATAATTATTCACCTAAATTTTACCTTGAAATTCAATTTAAAATACAAATATACTTTCAATATCTTCTACCTCTGTGTTGATAAAGGTATCATGACCTAAAGTAAATGAAGGGAAATATTTCCCAAGCTCAAAGAAGCAATCACGTGAGAAGCAGGTACAATTAAAAAGACCCAAACAAGTAGCATAACCTCAAAGAATCAAATGTATGAGAACTGTAGCATACTAAGCTAGAATGTACTAGTCCAGAAAGCTGAACACCAAAATGTTTTAATGTGCTTCATTAAACTCTTGGGAAAAAGAACAGGGCTGTGTGTAACATTCAACCAAAGGGAGCTGGGCTGGGGTCCAATCAGCCACTGCTGGAGCTGTACCACTCACTTCACTGGTGAACAAGCCAAGAATCCCCTTTTAGAAATCAGACTTTAAGACCTTTTTTTAGTGCTAAGGTCTAGTTAAATAGAATGGGAGACATACCAGAGTGCAGTCAACACTCTGATCCTTACACATGTAATCCCTACGAAAAGGCAAAAAGGAGTTCCCAGGAGGATGATGGACTTGGTTCCCACTGCACACACAATTGTGGCTGCCTGGGGTCTTGCAGCTTGCATGGAAAATGCAAAAATCCACTACATTCCAGAGGAATTACACTGATGTGCACTCCTTTCTTGATTAATTTATTGCACTTGACTAATTACCAGATAACACTGGGTTGTGTGTGTAAAGGAACATTTCTATCTGTTTGTGTGTGACCAAGTGATGATGTTATTTACCATTAACATGCCCTTCTGGAAAATCTCACCCAAGCTCACATGGTGCATCTTTATTTCCACTGCATCCCTTTTATCTCTAGATCTTCACACTGGGGTTCAGAAAAGGCTTCCAGTACTGGAGAGTTTATTAAAACCAGGCTAGGGGTTTTATGTACATAGTTAATAGTCTAAAAGCAAAAGATATAGTGTCAGGACACAATCAAGGTCTGGACTGTTAATAAGGAGGCTGTGGCATTTTGAAAAAGGAAAACCTAGGGATACACTTCCAAAGTAAATCATGTCTATTTTTATAATTGGATTTTTTAAAAAGCAAGACAAAGTCTACTCGAAATTTGGAAACCATACTGGTAAGACACAAATATTTTTTAATACTTTGAATATAGAGCTTTTCGCTTGCCCTGTTGCATTTCTTTTGACACATTACCTCAGGACCCTTATTTTGAAATCATTAGAGACTGGTTTGAAATAACAACCATTCCTGCCCAAAATAAAGGTTCCACTAAATGATAAATTGCCATTTTCATAGGGCAGGATATATTACTATTAGGAATTTTCTGCCTAAGTTTCCACTAAGGATTTTCATTGTTATATTTTGATACACATAAGTTGACTGGCACATCTTTTCAAAATCATTCTCGTTTTTTCCAAACATAACTAGCATATAAAAAAACCCATAATATGTATTACGGGAAAGCAGCACAGTGATATAAAAGACTTCCATACTAAGAGCAGACGGAAAATGGTAGTTATTATTAATTTAGAAAAAACAAAAGAGCTACCCAGCATTTCAGTAATGTGGCAAGTTGTGTGCTATTGAGGGAAAGAGGATTTTATAATTGGATTTTAGAGTAATTTAGGAGACGAGATAAGCTTTAATGGTTGCATATTAGAGGTTAAAACTACAGCAGAAACTCATAACGTAAGGGTTCATTGCACTGAGGAAAACAGAACAAAGGAAACAACGCCGGAGCAGCTTGGTGGAGGTATCAACAAGGTAAGTATGGGCTGTGGAAACTGAGGAGCTTTGCTGTTAACATCCACTTAAACAGGTACTAAGCAGCATTCCTTCCCTTAAAAAGTGGCTTCTTAAAAAACATTATATTACATATATACATATTATGGTCTATACATATATAACAGGCTAGGGACATTACCTCCTAAACTGTGCAGGCGGTAACGTCTTGATTTTAGGAGAGGAATGACAACAAGCATTTCCATCTTCCTCAATAATAAGGGCAAAAGAATAAGTCATAATGCCACTAGGCATGGACATAGCACAACACCTTTTGAGGAATCAATGAAATTTCAGGGCACAGAAGCTCTGAAGAGTGGGGATGCTCTTCCCACCAATGCTCTCCTGAGCAAATGGAGACACAGCAGGAGAGAGTCCTCTCCCAGTGGCCTCATGCTGCCAGCAGACCTTGCAGCTCCTGCTGGCTCTGCTATGGCTTCCTACACCTTCTCTGAAGGCTGAACCTCTTTTCCCCAGCTCCATCTACCAAGTCAAAACTCGAACCAACCCAATCTCCAGAGTCTCCGTGGCTCTGGCCGTTGCTGGGGCACACAAGTCATGCAGGCAGCACTTCGCCAGTGGAGAGGAGGGGCACAAGGAGCAGAGGCCAGAAACAAATGCTGGGCCATCAAAGTCGCACACAGCAGAGCCTGAGACAAGCATCTAAGAGATCCCTAATGATCCTTTTCCAGGACTCCTGCCTGCCTCCATGCCGTCTGTGAGAAGCCCGGTTCACACTGCCCACAAGGCAGACTCCTGGTCTAAGCCCGGGTGCAATGCAAGGGGAGGGCAGTCGTGCTTTTTCTAAAAGCAGCTACATCCCTGCAATCCGCAGTATGTCGGCTCAGCAGCCAAGCCCCATTATTTTGTTGGGGATGGGAGAGAAAGGGAAAAATATTCTCCAGCATTTTTCCAGGCTGATAGCAGAATACACACTTTCAGTTTCCATCCACAGGCAGATTCTGCTGCGGAAAGGAGCAGTGTGACTAAGTTCTCAGTTGTGACAAGCGAGCACAGGCTCAAGATCAGTTGCTTTATATTAAATGAAGACCCAGCCTTGGATTTTTCAAAACCAGGTGTCTAATTTTTTTGTGGGACTTTGCCAACATCGAGATATTTTATGTTTGCCAGCTGCCAGTCTCTGTTTGAAAAGCATAGCTTCCTCACTTAGCAGTGCAACTCCATAGGCATAGCAAATTATGTACACGTTTGGCAAGCAGCTTTGAGGGGAAAAAAAAAAAAGATGCATTCTATGCCAAGAAATGTGAATACTTCCAAAAATACAGTAGTTTATCAGAAGAAAACAGTTTCCCCTCCTGTTTGCCTTCCAAGGATTTAGCCGGGGAATGCTCACCTGAGCAATCTAAAAATCTCAACATTCCAAAGGGAAAGGGAGGGGGGAAAAAGCAAGCACATTATTCCGCACAGTGAATTCCCGCGCCGTGGCTTCTCCCAGCAAACCTCTCCCAACAAACAGCTCCATCGCTCTCCAGCAGGGTAAATAACCCGAGCCTTCAGGAAGCGAGATCTGTTCAGAGAGTGCGCGCTCCCCATCGCTGTCCTTAGGATGAAGGATACACCAAAGCTGGAGCCTCCCTCGTTACCAGTGCTTGGCTACCCCCTGCTGGGCTCCCATGGCTCAGACCCTGCTGTGCCACCAGGAAAAGCGCCCCAAACACCGCGACTTCAGCACTGGGATAAGCTTCCCAAACGAAACCGGGCTCCGAGCCCTCATTCCTGCTCAGCACTGAAAAGTGACACAGCTGAGATTAAAGGGATGGCTGGTTGTCGTGCCACGAGTCTCTATTTCTGTTTATATTATGTGTGGATTTATCCTAGATTTCCCCCAAATTCTAAATCAGGAGGAAACAGTGATACACTGAGATGCCAAATGGCCCCCCGACACATAAATATTCAAACTCCCAAATGTTTTCCTAGCTAGGTATAAAATTCTGAGGCAGCAAAATTCCTTTCTAATTCTGTATAAATTGGATGAGCACATCTTAAATACTTTGCTCAGCTTGCTTTAAAAGCATTCCTCAAATACAATTCAGAAAAGAAATTCCCAGTATGAAACCCTTATTTACGTATTCTATGGATATATTAAAACAGGAAAATGTGCTGCAAGATGTGTTCAAACAACTAATAGTTCCTGTAAACCAAAAATATATTAAAAAAGAAAAGTGAAAAGGAAAAGATTAGTTGTTTTAAGCTATAGCACAGCTGTATGCAACTAAAGCCAGAAACATGTGAAATTAAATTGGATTTTGGGGGTGGGGGGTGAGTTGTATGCAATGGGGTTAAGTTTACTAGTAATTCAAATCCTTTTTTCCAAGTCGCATATGTTGTTACTGACACTTTTTTTTTTGCATTCTGTTTATTTTTGTGGACAAAGCAGAAGAGAAATTGCAATTTGAACCATATAAACAGAGGCTGCATGTGCTGGCTTAGGGCTCTTGCTTAGCAAGTTCCTGCTCCTATGTAACACAAGGGACAAAAAAAAAGGAAAATATCCCTTCAACCATTTATTAGAATCACATAAATAGCAACATTCTATTTAACAACAGATTAATAAAAGGCTGAGTTAATCTCTAACCTCTTTGATTTCTAAATGTTGGTAAGACACTGTCACCCCTTGTTCCTTTATCTAAATAAAGCATGTGTAGCAAACAAATATCCCCCTTGTGCTACCACAGAAAAAGGGAAGAAGTTTTCATGAAATAGCGTTGTAAAGGGATCTTATTGCTGGACTAGAGTCACATCTCTCCTCTCAACTTTTGTCCTTTGTGCTGGCTGTCCTCTGCAAGAGGAGAAATGGCAGCAGCAGACTTTGGGGAGGGAGGGAGAAGACAGGACACTGCTGCTGTCTGTTAGTCAGCAGGAGCCGTCGGCTAAAGGGGATGGGTTATAGTCTGTGCTTCTCAAAACCTAGACAACTAATCTATTTTTTTTTCTCCTATATTTAGATTCTGGTTTGCTCTCAGGACGCATAACCTTTTCAAAGTTTCACTCCTGAAAGGACTGAAGTACAAAAAAATAGCATTTCAAAGCTACAGGCCAACGAGGAATAGGGGGACACTATCCTTCAACTGCCACTGTTGACAGAAGGCCTTTGCTTTACTCAAAATGACTCTGTCTCTGCTGTGGATCTGCTCACAATTTATTTGAAAGCAGGAGGCACTTATTTAAAAACAGAGCCAGAATCTATCACTAATCTGACAAGTTTTCCACACAGCTCCAGCCCAAGCTTTTCTGTTGTTTAGCACTGGCCATGCACTGCTGGAAAATGAACAGGGCCTGGGAATCATTCAGCAGAGTGTCTAATGTGAGAGTGGATGGGAGGAAATGTCTGTTTCCCCCAGGCTGAGGACCAGGGAAGGAAGGGATGGGCATTCCCACTCCATCTCATCCTGCAGTCCTGCCTTCCAAGTGGGCAGACCTGAAGGAAACTTCCTGTGTGCCCAGGGATGCCAGTGCAGCTCACCTCTGGGCTTTTCCTGAGAGTTCCTGCATCTCATCCCAACAGAAAGCCAGGAGTAGACTGGGATGCACATCCAGAGTTCAAAGCTAAGTAGCACTCACAGTTCATGCAGTGAGAGAATATTCCTTAGGACTGCATCCAGCCTTAGGTTTCACTGCATGCCCTGGTCTTTTTTTTAACAGCTCATCTTCACCTCTTCATTCCTCTTCCAGCTCTCCCAAACACCACCTTTCCTGCACTAGCCTTCTTCCCTGATGTCTCTTCCCAGCCTTCTGTCATGACTTTTACTGGCCCCGTCCTGTGTTTCCAAGACTCCACATGTGGCTAATTATCATTTTCTTATGGGCTTAAAAAACACAGATCTTTCCCAGAGCTACACAAACTCTAACTGACGTCATCTCTCACCTCAGTTACCCTCCTGCTAGTCTGCTAGTAGCATTTCTCCTCGGTTTCTGTCCTAGCTCTCTCACAGACATCTTTTTCTGGAAGGTGCTAAAATCTTCTCTGATCTGTCAGGCATTGCCTAGGCACCCAACTCACATCCGTGGCTACCTACATTCTCTGGTGAAATCACAGCACTGCTCTATGCTGTATTCCTGTGTGAAAATCTGTGAGATGCCTTTTCTTGCAGCCCTGCTTGTGATAAGTGAAGAATGTTGGGAGAAGAGAAGAATTCCAGGTATTGCTCCTGCATCAGCTATAGATATGAACAGAGGAAGAATATGAAAGATGTGTGGAATATATGAGACATGAGGGAGGAGAGAGGAACTAACAAAAAACCTGTCTACTTTGGATAAATCAGCAGCCTAATTATTTTGGATCCAAAAGACTTCAGTTCAAACACTGTGAATTATTCAAGCTGCAGTATCAGTAAATTAGGAAATGCAGAACAGAGCTCTAAACACAGGAAATATGTTCCAAGGGAAGCCACTGCTATTCCTCTGCTGATGTGTCCCACTGAGAGTCGTGATGGGTATCACCACAGTTCCCAGTAGAACCAGTGACTTGTGGTGACATGATTCATTTCTGGTCCAAACATCTGGCTGGAATTTTACACACACAAAGCCTGTGATTTGTACAAACAATCACTTTAGAGAAACAAAAATCTTTGCAATCCACCATGCCATAACCAAACCATCTGTCCAGTAGGGCACTATGGGATCATGAGGATGGAACAGAAGGCAGAAGGTGGCCCAGTTTGTCCAGTATGCTTAGTTCAAAATATGTGTTCAAAATATCTGCTGTGCTCTTGCATCACCAGTAACAGGAGTCTATTCATTTGCAAGTTCACTAGAGACCAAAGTTTTTCTCCTGTCAACTGATTCCATACCTTCACTGTTAAAATTGTAAGCAAAACAGCCTAGCTACTGGAGCTCTACCTAGCCCACAGAACAAAGGAAATCAAGACAGCTGAATAAAAGAATGGGTATTTTATGTGTAAACCTGCGTGCTGGATGCACAAGAGTTACTAATAATACTCTTTCATTTTTCAAAAAACTGGAAACATTGGATATATGAAATTGCTAGTTTCTTTTAGCCCCAGAGAAGGCAAATCCTAGAATATGTATGTTCAAGTCAAATCAAAAGCATTTAGATTCTATCACAAGTTCAGTTCCTTATATGAATGTGAGCAACTCAGTGTACATATGGCACTGTTGCCAGAACAAATTAATGTTGAAAGCTGAGACATGAGAGACACCTTCCTTAGCCAAGTTGTGACTTCCCTTGCCTAGAGCACACAGTATGTGGCATTTAAAAGGGTCTGCCCCACGGAATGAGCTTTGCTGGGTTGTGTCATGTTCCCAGAGAAAACAAAAAGATGAATGGGCAGCAACACAAACATAGCCCTTGCTGAGAAGAAGGCATTTTAGATAACATGCATTATGTCATTCTGGAACCCCTCACTTGGCAAAACACAGGCTTAAAACATATTATGTTAAGGTAAGAGTTTGTCCTCAGATGGTTTTAGCATAAACCAAATAAACACAGAAAACAGGGTGACATTAATTAAAAGGTCATTTACATTGTCTCTGCTGCCCTTAAAGCAGGATGAGCTTCGCCGTGTTATTTCTGACAGATATTTGTATAAGCTGCTCTTCACAATCTTCAGTACAGATTCAGCAATTTACCCAGACAATTTGCTACACCATGGAGCTGTGCCTGCACTCCGTGGAACGCCTCATGTTGGCTACAAAAAGATTCCAAAGGACTTAGGGCATAGTATAACAGGAGGAGCAGGAAAGGTCAAACCAAGACTGTGTCCTAGTCGGGCAAAATTAAAAAGTATTCGTTATTTAATAATTATGTTATGAAAGCGAGCAAAGCCCCTGGGCTGAGCCCTGCACTTCACTCATACAAAGCTCTGCCCAGTGACAGCATTCCAGGTAGTCAGCACACCCTAGTGAAGAGACATTTATCCAAGGTGATCTAAAAGCCATCTCTGTCGCCGCTCCACAGAATCCTCAACGCTCACAGTGAAGTGTATGGACAATTCAAATAATAATAACCTACATCTGCAGCTCAGTGACCAACGGACCGAGCTCCTGCTGAGGTTGCTGCTCCACTGTCACATCAGAGCAGAGGAGCAGCCTGGGCTGCCTGGCTTTTAGCTTGGACAGAAATAAAACTCAGGACAGCTTCCACGAGTGTGACAGAACTCATTAAAAAAATGCATTCTAGAGAACACTTGTGGTTTTACTCTCATACAGACTTGTAAGTTTAAGAGGTCCTTTAAGAGGTGATCTAGTTTTACCTTTTTTTCACAGAACAACAGATTTAGAAAGTATAAAATCTCGAGATTTCTCTTCAGAAATATTGGTAATGCTGAGCCAGAAAGAGGTGCTTTATTTTTACTGCCGTGGTGACACCATGCTTACCAGAGGAACAACTGAAGTCACATGTGAAAATCAGGAATTCCTCTTTTTTCCTACTGGCACACTGGCTGGCACATGAGCAAACCTGCCAAGAGCGATGTGTTGTCCAATGCAATTTTCATCTTCCAAAATGACTTAGTCCGACTTTTCCTGCCACTCACAATTTATTCCATGATGTGCACAGAGGTTTCCATGGGCAGCATCCCTCTCTAAGGCACTGCAGCTCAGACTGAAAGAGGCTTTGGCTCACCCAAGTACGGAGGCCTGGCTGCAGAGCACAAGTAACTGTGTGGTGGGATGGTATTTCCAAAGGGCTGTCCTTCAGGAAGCAGAGATGTTGTGTTGGCAATACCACTAACAAGCAGAGCAGGCAAGATCACTAACTGGATGGCATGGTTTTTTATGACTATGTGCACAGCCTGAAAAAAAATTTCTTTTTCTTTATTTTCCTCCTTTTTAAACTCAGACCTCTGCAACCCCTAATGAAAGCTTTTCTACTGACATACTAGCAGAGGAGTACACTTTAACTTGCTCTTTTTCCATAAAGCAGATGTCTTTTCTTGTGAGAATTGGCATATTTTTACCCTTAGAATGATCTCTGCTTTTATATGCCTAATTAAATTTTAGCAGTCCCTTGCTTAAATAAAGATTTATTAGCTGTTAAAATTGTAGCATAATTCTTCTGCCACCTACACACTATACTTTAACATATTTACAAGCAGACTGGCTTATCCAATATAAAAAAAAAAAAAAGTGGATGATTTAATGTTGTTATGTTATTGGTGTCAATTAATAAACTTCACAATAGAGCTTTCTGAAGATACCACCCCTTAACCCTGGAACTGTCAAAACCCTCAAAAAAAGAGAAGCTGTGAGTCTTAGAGATCAAGTACTCAAAAAAGTGGAACTAACAGAGGCAATCAGCAGATTTCATTCCCATCTTCAGACTCTTCCATAGCAGTGATAAGAGCTGACACATCATCAGTTGTAGAAGGAATCCAGGGAATTATTTTAAGGAGCTGAAAATCACATCATCAGAAGCACCTACTAATATGCTGCTTCTCATTTCTCTTTGTGCATGGGAAAGACAAAGAATGAATGTAACATCTTTGCACACACAGGTTTGTATATACTGACAGATAGACAACACAGTAAAGTTGCCAAACTATTGCAAATAATATCTTTATAGTTCTGGGGTTTGGGTTTTGGCTTTCTTTGAAAGCTCAATTATTTATTTACCAGGATTAGAAGATTAGTGGTTTGTTGGTCTTTCATTAGTTTTACTTTATTACAGTCCTGCTTGCTAAAATATTTACATCACAGGGAATATCCTTTTCACTGAGCTATAAACCCTCACCTCTGTACCCTGTACACTGACATCTTTGCACCTTGTAAACACCACTGCTACAAGGAATTGTGTTCCATGTGTTTGTCAGGTTGCATCAGGAGCACTGAATTTCATCTTCCAGCTATAGTTTTAATATCATTCAGAGAAAACTAAAGCTTTTGGTAATTTCAAACATATTTTAAGCACAAGAAATGACTCACTCATTTAACTTCACCCTTCTAGGCCAGGTTCTCTTTGAAAAGTCACAAAAAGCAGGTCACTCAAAAAGATGCAATATATTAATGTCATACAGTTGGCCTCACCAATAAATCAGCATACAAAATCCCCTCTTACTGGAATTTGTCACAGTAAACATCAGAAGCTGTAAAGTGAAACTAACAGGAAACTGCCTTGTTGTGTAATTTGCATGCGTGTGTGCACAAACACGTGTGTGCACACCCTCCTGCCTCTGGAGCCTTTGTACTTCTCCATGTATGTGCTATACGTTCAAAAAGCAACTTGCTACAGCCATCAAAATCTGAACATAAAATAAAATCTGGAGTGGAAAAGCCTGGAAAACTTCAGTTTTATATTAACAGTATTTTAATATCAGTACATATTGTTCCTTTACCTTGCAGTCTTAACTCTCAGCTGCTGACAGTACCTCTGTTTTTCATGCATGTGTGTCAAGGTCTATATAACAGATTAAATGCATATATGGGGTGCTATGTGAATTTACACGAGCCAAGGCATGTGAAACCCTCTGCAGTCCCCAGTGGTGTTGGGAGGGCAGGACAGGAGCGCTGTGGTCAAGGCTGGGCTGGAGGGACACACATGCCACACATCCAGAGCTGCTCTGCAGGCAGCCTTGGCCAATGCCTGGGTGCAGAAAGCCCTGCCTGATTAACAAGACACCCCACACCCATGTTCAAGGCCAGGGTTTATTGTTGGGAGCCAAGCTGCTCACATCTACCTGGACCTGAGCTGATGTGACACCATTTCTGGACTCCCTCTGGCACTAACTTCGAGGGAAGGACTCCAGGGTCAGGGAAGTCTAGTCAACACCATTACAGACAATCCATAACGAGTTACTGTTTGGTTTGTTTGGGGATTGCAAAATACCCAGCTGAGGATGTGTTATCAACCTGAAGATATTTAAGTACTTAAAGTGTTAACACTTTCAGAGAACCTTACTGAGAAAACACCAAATGAAGCAACTCTTAGAAATCAGTCAAGTGAGGAGGGATCAGAAGTCTCTGTTTCAGTTTTTTCTCTGTTTTTGAGGTACAGGTCACAGTATGTATTCAAGATGCATATATATGTAGCATATGGACAAACTATATTCTCCTGTCATTATCTACAAACTCGCAATGGAATGTTTGTACAAAAGAGTGCTCTGAAATAATTGTTTCTCTAAAGAATTTCTTCTGTGTGATCATGGCCATCAGGCAAGACAATATTCATGCACTTCCAAGCATGGACAAAAATGTAGTGGCATCTCCCTAACAGCAGGTTCACCTTTTAATCTCACTGCAAATATTTCATCACTTAAGGGCTGATGTTTCAGGTGCTAAGAGCTTGTGAGCAGCAACAGATACAGGTACATACACACACTCAGTGGGGAAAAGCAAAATCTTTTTCCCCAAGATTCAACAGTCATTCCAAGGAATGAGAGGACACCCAAACACCTTCACCAATCCACCATAACTAAAAATGGACTTCCACTTCTGCCAAAGTCAGATCACAGAGGACTCATTCAAAGGCATAAAAAAAGATGGACTGCAGCATATACCCCTTTTCCATCCACCCAAAAAAGCCAACTGCATGCATTCCTTCTGCCTGCTCTGTGAATCTAACAACAGGAATAATGATTGCATTATTTAGATTCTGTCTAGGGGAATGAAACCCCCAAACTTTAACACCATCCCATTTATGACACTCCTTTATTTGTGGTGCAGTGTCTTGTGCAATGCACCACAGAATGAGTCTAAACCCAATCCTCTCAATGCAGTAAAAGTCTCATGCAACATCCTGGGGACTCTCCCATTAGCTTGTAAAATTACATAAATGACTTTTTGAAGAAGTGAAGAAGAAGAAGAAGGAGCTGCTGCTGGGACATTTAGTCTATCAAAACACAAATAATTAATGGTTGAAAATACGTTTTGTTTAATAATTGCTGCTCTTCATTAGTGTGAACCAAGGACACAGACTATCTGAGACAATAACATCTGCACCCCATATTTCATTATCACCAAACTTCACATTTCACACAAAAGCATAGCTAGCAAAGCCTTACAGCTTTAATTAGTTTCTGCCATAGCTGTGAAGGTCAGCCAATTATTGTGTGTGAAATTTCAATATGAAGCAGCTGAATTGAAGACAGCACTGCAACATAGTGAAACTCTGCAATGCTGTAAATCTAGCATGATAGAACCTTTTTCAAAAAAAATAAAAACCAACTAAACCCACAAAATAACGTAAATTAATCATCAGGTTTGCACAGCTTCAAGGCTTATTGGCTAATTTAACATGTGTTGGGAGGGGGGAAAAGAAGGTAATTTCTGATAGTGTATTATGCTTTAAGAGGTTTTTTCTTATCAGTGTCACCAACCATGACAAAATACTTAGTTGAGTCCTCATTTCTATGAGGAAAACACAGGGATTTTTATGGGATTCAGAGTCCTCTTGTCAAATGAAAACAATAGCATTGAGCAGATGAACTTCAGCCATCTAGAATGAGGGTCATGAGATGTACAGCATTCCCTGAAAAATCAGGCCTTTCAAAAGTTGATTTAGTTAGGTCCCAACCTCATGGTTGGCTTTGGAAAATCTTGAGTCAAGTGTCTTATGTGTACATGTGTGTTTGTGTGTAAAAACACATATAGAAGAGTTTGGATTCAAATGACATCCAAAGAATCAATGCCCCAGCTGGCACTGAGGAAGTAGTAAAGGATGCAAAATGATGCACATACCTCCTACCCAAGACACAGCCTCTTTCCACATTCTTGCTAAACAGAAATAATTTATGCAGTGGGATTGCAGATGTGCAGAAGGTATAACCTGAACCTTGAATGCACTCAGGGCCAGCCTTACTCTCAAGTCTGGCCAGTGGTTGGTTGTTAAACAGAAACGTCTTTTGCCTGTTTCTGGTTTTTTTAATGGATGAAAACTGAGTAAATTTTGTTGCTTTATACAGCAAACAGCAAGACCTTCAAAGGTGCACTTCAAGCTCATCCTTTTATTTGGGTACCACAAGATGACACATTGAAGTCAAATAATAATGATACAGTGGTTCTATACCTCTTGCTCCAGTGAGTTAACAAGACCTGTCCTTGATTATAAATTTACAGGTGAGATTCACCAGGTTTCAATGGGAGAAACAAAGAAGGGAATGAAGGTTAGGGATTGGATTTATTTTGTGTATTGTTCTTAAGTTCAGGCCATGTTTTCCCAAATTAAATAATCCTGACAGAAAATATATGCTAAGTCATTTTTAATCTAGCCTGGGACAGTGCATGCAGCTCTAGGAAGCACCATGGCTTCATCCATGTGGAAATACCTGCCTGTTCATTTGTATTTTTGCACATCCCAACCAATTCCCCTTTTCTGTGCCCCATTTTTTTGCTGCCATTGGGAGGACCAGGTAAGTGCTTATGCAGAGCCTCTGCAGGCAAAGCAGAACTAGCAAGGCTGTTTCACCATTCAGATTCTCTCCTGGTTTCTTTCTTTGCTGGCAAAACACATTCATGGCTATAATGTGACTCACAGCAGTTATTCCCAACTTTAGAAAAAAAAAAAAGTGTTTCCTTTTCCTGTTTAAAAAATAAAATGCATAGCTAATAGCATTAGATGCTCAAGAACATTTGCAGGAGAGGTTGTGGTTGCCCCATCCCTGGAATTGTTCAAAGCTGGGTTGGATGGGGCTTTGACAAACCTGGTTTAGTGGAAGCTGTCCCTGCCCACAGCAGGGAGGTCAGAAGTAGATGATCTTTAAGGTTTTTCCAGTCCAAACCGTTCTATGATTATTTAGAATTAAAACCATTACCACGCTAAAGGTACATTTTCCCTGCCTCTTAAATAACCCCTTAACTAAACTTAACTGAGAGATTGTGAAATAGTTGACAATTTTTTTCCTGGCACCTTTTTCAACAGCCAAGTAAATCAGTAAATTAATTCTGTTTAGTTGCATTGACAGAACAAGACTGATGCCTTCTAAGCAACAAAGGCTGAGCTGGCTAGACCAGATATCAAGGGTAAATTAAAAACTAAATTAAACATAATGGGGATTCAGGTCAACTGTACAGCAGAGAAAAAAAACCCGAAAACCCCACAAAAACCTGAGCATAGATTAACAGCTAAGAGTCAGGTCTTTGGTGTGGTCCCCTGAAATATTCTGCTCCAATTCCAGAATCTCAGCAGTGCCTAAGAAAGGTGACTGGAAATCTGGATTCCACTTCAGCTGGGGCATAGAGTTCTCTGACAGAGGGTGCAGCATCTTATTTAAGCTGATGCATCCTCCTGGGCCCTCCACAGGTACATCAGTGTCTCTACGTCAGCACTGCTAAATGAAAGCCTAAAATTAACTGTGAATAGGCAGCTTCACATTCCTTGGGTTCCCTTTCTATCTAATTAGGAGAATATCCACTTCTTTCTGTGCAGATAACTTGCAGCCCATACCAGGAAGGTTCTGTTACTATTCATAGATAGAGTGGCTAGCAGCATAAAATCTAAGTTTGAATTTCAAGGTACTGCTTCTGTACTTACAAAATGCAAAAGGAGTTGGTTGTACTAGAAGTAAAATGATTTGTAAGTCCCAGACATGTAAAATCCACAATAGCACAAAACATTCGCTCAAAGCTAAAACAGCAAAAAATGGAGAGGGGACGTGAAATAATTAACAATAGTATCAAAAATGCTAAAGAAAATGTGTATACATTTTTGTATGTCCACAAACTAACACCATATTGGGAATAAGATATATCCTTTGTCCCAAAAGATTTCAGTGAAAGGAGATAATTGAAATATATTGTTGCTGAAGAGTAACCACCCAATGTGGAATAGCAAAGGACAACCTGAGTGAAAATCAACTCCAGAACAGAAGCGAAAAAGAAAAAAACTGCCAGACACACATTCAGACAGAGGAAAAACAAATTATTATTAGTGAAACAGAGTGAAACCTGTCTTAGGCAGTTCACCCAAGGGACCAGCAAAGATCAGTAGCCTGACTGAGGGCATTTTTTTCTAAAGGTCAGATAAAACTGCAGGAGAAACCTAAGGGATCTCTTAAAGTGGTTCCCTAGGACAGGGGATACCTAATGGAGGTGGAGAGTTGTGCAGGTTTCCTTGTGTTTATTAAACACACACTAAAATATTAAACACGATAACAGCAGCTAAACTAAACCAAACATCCTCTAAGTGAGATACAAATCATTGTTAGACAATGCAAACAAACACTCAGCACGCACAAAGCCTGCACTGCAGCCCCAGCAATCAGATCCATCCCCAGGGATGTGCCACCGGCACCGGGAACCCCCAGCCTCGGCCACGGAGCCCTCCGTGGTTGGAAGGACACCGGAGCCGGGTGGGCTCTTTGTCAGCCCATCCCAGGAGCCCAGGGAAGCTGTTCCTGCCAAGAGAGTCTCCTGTGCTCACTCACTCCACTCTGGCCCTGCTCCAGCAGCAGCACTTTCCTGCAACAGGGTCTCCACTCAGCCCAAACCACCAGGGACCAGATCTCTTCCAGTCAGGCTTGCCAACGGCAGCTGCTCCCAACCAAAGAGTGTCTCTCTGGAGAAAACACTCTCTCCAAGCCAGCCATGCTGCAAGAATAGCAGCTCCTGACAAGAACGGTCTCCTTTCAAGAAGAAATACAGGGAAAGTCCTCACAGCCAGTCTCTTTCCAATGGGAGCAGCTCACACGTTAATCTAATGAATAATTCCAGGCCGGGAGATAAAATATTTAAAGCGAAAAAAAGGCAAAAGACCTTCAGAGATCACAGTTTTCAAGCCAGCCTTCAGAGCTCTCAAGCTCACTACCATTTGCCAAGCAGGATCAACATGAAGAGCGTGCTTATAGGAAACATGAACAATTGCACTACCAAATCAACAGGGACTTCAAAATTTAGTAAGTATAGGAGGCAGTGGAGCTGCTGAAATGACAAGTTCAGTAACTGAAAGCAGAAGTCCACCATGGTGCCATGATCTAATGTATGATTCAACTGATAGTCATTGTATCACACTAGGAAAAAACACAGGAATTGTCATATTGGATCAGTCTCTTCTAACAGGGAGCCCATACAAAAATCTGTGGTGGTTAAGCAAAGGAAATCCTCCCGTGAGCACACAGAGCCTACCCACCATCCTTGAGAAGTTTCCTCCTTACGCTATTATTCAGAGTACAGTTTATGTTTTAAAGCCTGAAGGTCTGTTTGCCCTCAGGGTTGTTTTTATCTCCATCTAATGTGAATGTGCAAGCCTTCATTTCACACAGAGATGTCTAAACCTGACCTAGAAATGAAGCCTGTGAGGATTCATACCACCAATTTCCACCAGGTTACTTATCCATTGCCTACAAAGTATGTCTCTTAACCCATTTCAACTGTCTCTCCTTTACTTTTCTGAAATAACTCTTGGTTTCTGTTTTTGTGGAAGAGTAAACAGGAATGTTTAACTCATCTTTTTTGTACCATTCCAGAAAAACAAGCACAGTCTCACTGTTTCTGTGAAAGGGGATATAGGCAATTCAAAGTTCCTCAGTGTTGCTGCAGGCTAGGGGCATGTACACAGGCAATTGCTGTTGGATCAGCTGATGTTCAATAACTTGTCACACTCACACTACTGAGCTTCTCACTCTCAGAAAGCCCATTACAAAACTTGCAGTAAAGCTTCTTGCTGCTCAATGACTTTTCTGAAATCCAAATAACTCTGCAAGTGGATCTTTCCTACCCATATTAAACCTGAAGAAACGATGCCAACCAGAGCTAACATTGTGACCATCTATATTTTTTATAACACAGTCTTTAATGTTAGTTCGTCCAATTTCTCAGGTACCAAAGCAATGCTTACTATTAGAAAATTGCCCGAATCTGTACTGAAGCCTATTTAAATTATAGATAAACTTATGCTACTCTTTGTCTTCTGGTATAATAGATTACTTTAGCAAAGACTGCACTTTCTTGCCAGTGGTTCAGCCTCTCTATTTTAAGATCCTTCACAACCCTTATGTATATATTTTCAGATGATTTATCATCATGAATTATCATCTGGCTGTAACATTTCTTTTATTGGCATGTCAATCAAGGAATGCTTCATCTTTACTGGTAGAAAAGTGGTATTTGCTCAAGATATTTGAAGTGAAGACAGAAGCAGCAAAATCATTTGACTTCTCTGCAATGTCCTTAGCACAATTGTCTGGCAGGTTTTCTCCTTCACAGATACACTTGAATTTGTTGCTGTTTGTGCTCATCTGATCAGATTTCTTACGATTTCTTTCCTGCAGCACAGTCTGGCTTCTGTAAGACCGGTTCCATGTTCTGAAGGATGGTTGTCTGCTGCAAGTCACTTCTTCAGCTTTAATTTTTAAGTAGGCATGCAAGATTTCATATGGCATGCTTTGAAATAGCACCAGTCTGACTAAGCTTTCCAAACTGTTCCTTCCCAAGTTGTCAGTTAGAGCAGCTTTATCAAATGCTGAAAGTATCATCATGCCTTGCTGGCCTCTTCCACCCTTCACCTCCTGCTCACCCCCAGGAGCCCACAGTTCGGGGCAAAGCTACAGGCACAGTCTGGGCAAGAAAGGCTTATGTGTATGGCTAGAGCTCCTCACATTACACCATTCCTATTGAAAGGGAAAAAAAAAAAACCACAAGAAGAAAAGGAAATTCTGTTTCTGATCCTTGTTTTTGTGAAGATACAATCAGAAATACGATCCAAGAGTGCTGATTGAATGCTGTCTGCTCATGCCTTCAAATGTCTGGCAGAATGAGTTGTCACATGATTTTTATTCATTTTTACAGCAAGTCTTTCTCCTTTGATCTAGTAACAATAGACACTAGGATACATCAAGTGCGTTTCAGGTTCATTCCAGGCCCTCAATCATAATGCAACAAGGATTTTGATTTTTAATTCTTTTTAACAACTTACTACTTCTTCTGTGGTATACTGTCGACACCCTGTCCACCTAATCTGGACATTTTTGGATGGCTGGACTAGAAACACGGGAAGGCATTTTTCCTACCCTTTTCTCTAGCAGTGCCACTGTGTTTCACCTGGGCCACACTCCTAAAGCTAGACTTCAGCCTAAAATCCCTGAGCAAATACGCTGTGCACGCCTCAGCATTTTGCTGAACATCCCTGCTCTGTAAAGCAGTGCTCCAATGTCTCAGTGGCAGTTTTACAGAAGTCCACAAGGAAAGCTGTGTCTGAGAAGAGAATAGCCCTAATGGAATGACCTTTACTGGGACTTGACACCTGCTACCTTGTAAGCTTCTTACACACACAGCTTAATCCACCTGGAGGCTTTTTTGCTTGATGGAAGGTGATAAAAAAGCTGTTAGACTGTAAGCTCTGTCTTAGATTCAAAGCATGAAGGCTCCTTGATATTCTGAAGCTTAGGGCACACAGAGGGGAAAAATATTTCTTAGTTCAGGTGCAATTCTCAAGTTGCTTATTAGGGATGAACCCTGGTCTAAGAATCACTTTATTGGTACAAAAGTAAAGAAAAGGCTTCCTGATAGGAAGAAGGCTCCCAGTTCCTCAGTACTACAGACAAGATAATGTAATAGTGATCATAAAGCTTTTCTCCACAGACAAAAAAGAAAAAAAGAAGCCCAACTCTAGAAATTTACAATCCACAGAGGATCAAGCAGATTGTATTCTGGATACCTTAAAGGTGAATGCTCTAAAACATGCATCAATCTATAGTGATGAAAACCTGGTCCCCTCTGATTATAAATAATTCCCTCTTTCAGTGCGACAACATAGATCTAAATCAAAAAGTTCTATCAGTATGATTTTTAGCATGATGGAAAAGAGGAAAAAACAGTAAAAGACAGACACCAGTGCAGCACTGCCTTGGCACAGCTGTTGGGAGAAGCCAGTACACAAAGGCTGAAACAGTCTCAGAATTAGAACAGAAGAGGAATTAGCATTATTTGGCAGTTAGTTTGTAGAGCTTAAAAGGTAAAAGAAAACAAACAGAACAACCAAACCCAACAAAGAATCCCCTCAAAGAAACGACCTTCTAAACAACTGATCTCTCTCAGTAGAAATGACCTAGCACTAGCTGCTCAAACTGTAGAGGAAGCACAAATGAGAAGAGCACACCAAAAATGCAGTGGTGGCTGGGAGCTGAACTAATGTTCTACTCCTCACCCTCTTCTCTCAAACACCAAATCCCTCAGGGAAGCAACTCCCTGGAGTTCATCTTCCCTCCTGTCTGAGCTAAGGTGCATCAAAGCCACCAGCTCCGGCCTTGTAGGACCTGGAAAAGGACATTGTGCAAACCCTTTATTCCACACCATGAGAGGAAGCTTGAATAAGCTCTCTTCATCTAAAAGCTTTTCCTAGAAGTGCCCATTTCGTACTCCCCTGGGCACTATTTCTAGGATTTTTGTTTCTTTGCAGACAAATGTTGACTATCTCCCATCACCCCTGGAGTCTTCACTTCGTCCTCTGCAGTTGGCCCACGTGACCAACTTCCTGTTTTTAAAGGGTTGGATGCAAGTTCAGTATGAAAAAATTTATGTGGAGATCACTGTTTAAGAAATACTGTGAAACAGATGGGAACTTTTTTTTAATTAATTTATTTATTTTTAAAGTGCCTGATATCTTACATTGATGGCCTTAGCCACTTAGATCTAAGGTCTTTTGCAAGGCACTTGTGAGATCAGGGCTTGTGTTTGATACACCCCACCTGTGTCATATTTGCTGGGCTCTAAATGTAGCAGTATCTAACCTTTATCTGCTGGCTCTTATAATATAGGCCATTTGTATGAAGTGAGTGGAACATTGATCCTCCTGTTCAAGTTTCCTGAGATTATTCAGTATTAGTATTGCTGAGATTAGTCACACCATGGCTGCTGTTCCTGCAGATTGTTTGATACAGAGTATTTCCCACTATACACAAAGCAGCGCTGTAGGAAAACCCAATTCAATCAATTTGAGCAGCCCTTCTTTTGCTACATTGGTATATTATGTATTGGACAGATAAAGTTGTGATTCTATCTAATATATTCTTTGGCTGTTTGACTGATGTGCTGAATGAATGGAGATACCTAATGCCATCCAATCCTGCTGCTGAAAGATAATGGCATCATTATTTGAAAACAGACCAAAAAGGGGACTAGGGGGAGGGTTTAACCACTGCTTCCCACATCTGTACCAACCACAGGCAGTGCAGTGTGGGAAGGAGGAAAATCAGGCAGATGAGACTTCTGACAGAAAGCTAAAGGAAAGTGGAAAATGAGATCAAGGGAGGGCTCTAAACCCTGATGTGATGCCAGCAGCTGCAGAAATCAGGGTGTCTCAGCCCCATTTTCAAGAGGTGCTCTGCAAACTGCAAAACACTTTTAGACTAGCAAACTATCTGAGCTTTTACCTAAAACACTTTGGAGCCAGTCCATGAAGGGAGCCAAGAAATTCTCTCCTGTATTGTGTTATAAGAGAAACACAATAGTAGCTCATAAGAATTATTATTGAAAAAAAAAAGGGGACAGACAAATCAGGTGATGGAAGTGCAGCATCACCAGACAACAGTTAATGTAAGACACAACTTGTGTCACAAATGAAAGTCTGAGATGTGGAAGACAATGTCATAAGGCCAGAGAATAATGATGTCAGCAGGTGACCTGTGTTGTTCAGTTTTGTCCATAAACTCCCTTGATTCCTTCAGCCTTGTGTTTGTTGCCACTGATGGGTTACCTTAGACTTACTGATGACATACCTCAGTCTGGAAGCAGCACCACTTATAGCACTTTAACTATGCATTGTACAATTTTACCCAAGATATCAATACCAAAATACATGTGGGAAGCTCTGCCAACAATCTGCTGTAGTCACTGAGGACTAGTTTGGGTCTAGTCCTTATGTTCTAAAAGTTCAAGTTTCAAAATCACTAACCAGTTAGTTTCCTGTGTCAACACTCTCATACTCAGTGAAAGCAAACACGAGTTCATCTGAGGAATGAACGTACAGGGAAGGAACTGATATATTGTGTTTGCAAAGGTATCAAATGTTCACTCCTTTGCATAGCAGTATGATCCCAAAAACTTCAGATTAACCACATCCTGCTGCAACTGGGACTGCAGATAGGCAGCAAAGTGGGTAAGTTCTTTCTCAGCTTATTTAGTTACTTTTTAATGACCCTCCCCAAGGCCTTTTACATAGATATTTTTCTCGGTTTTAAATACAAAGTTTTTTTAATTGACACTTTTTTGACAATTTAATTAGAATTACTTTTCCCTTGTGATTACATTTATTTTTACACTTTGTGCTAACTCTGATCTTTTTAATTAGTTTTAACTACGTCCCTCACTGCTCACCTTCAGAAGTACATCAACTATTACATCAACTCAGCTGTTTTTCTTCTATAAATTATCTGAATGTAGATAACTTTCAGTAAAACCACTTAGCTTTAGTTGTTAATCACACCATGATGCTATTTGTCAAGTTCTATGAATAAGCCACCATGTCACTACCAGTTTAATGGGATTTTGGCTTTTTTTGTTCCCCTCTCTCATCCCCAGCCTGCACAAGGATTTAACCTCTAGCAAGTTAGTAACTAAAAGCCAGGCTCTGCACTAGGAGTCAGCATCAGCTGTTGGATGTAAGGATGCTCTAGATGACCTCCAGAGTCACTTTCTGAAGTAAATTATTCTACATTTCTATTAACCTGATGGAAAATCTCACTTGAGCTCTGTTGAATCAGGGCATTCTTCTCTCAGCCACCTTTGTTTTGCCAACAAGGACACCAAGGCAGGGAGTTCTAAGTCTGGAGATTCACCTCACTGAGCTTCAGACATTTAACTGAGATGGCTAAATTAAGGACCTACTTCTATATGGCATTCCCAGTACAGAAAGACAGAGTGACACCATGACTCATGTACACCCCACACCTATCAAGAGGATTATCATAAAACCCAGCTGAGTGCTTAAAGCAGGTGGGATGGACTTGGAATCCAGCAGCTCATCTTGGAGAGCCTGTAAGGAAGAATTACCAGCATTTTCTGCACTTCTGCCACTACAGCATACTTCCTTTTTTAGGCATACTGAAACCATCCTTTTTCATGTTCATCATCAACATTAATGCCTCAAGAATTAGAATGACAGTGATATTTGAAGTGGTTCCTGTACTATTACAGACTGAGTTAGTACATTTCCATATTTTTATCTGACATCCATAAACTCAGAGGAGTATTTTAAACAGTACAGTACTTTTTTTTATATCCTTGTGGAAAACTGCAACCTGCTAGACTAGTACTGTGTATCTGATGCTGACTGTTTCTCAGGTGTCAAATCCTTCAACAGATGAACTTGCAGTTGAAATTTCAGAGAAGAATACCAAAATAACCTGAAATCTGCTGTTACTCACAAGAACTGGGTTTCAAAAATATTATTGCTGCCATTTCCTTTTAAGTAGATTTTCAAGATTAATCTGAAAAGTTTGGTAAATCATTCCCCCTCTTTGCAATGAAGGTATCTGGACTGTAGCATCCACCCTCTTTCAGGGAAATATAACAGAAGGCTGCAAACTGAGCGTTGTGCCCAACCAGTAAGACAGGTTGTAAGAATTTTTAGGGTGAGTAATATCAGGCAAATTTTTCTGAGCTGATTTGTATCAACCACTCGACGTATCACCATAAAACACCATCGACAGACCCTGCACCTGCCTGATACACACTTTGTTTGAGGAGGAAGGGGAGCTTGTGCTAAAGGACTGATAACTGATTTCAGCTGGACTGACCAAGGAGATCCCTCCCCACAACAGGCACAAACTCAGGCCCCAGGAGACACTTTCAACACCAAACTATGGGCAATTTTCTAAGCAATTCATGCTTGATTAACAAAACCAGACTAAGATGAAGTTAACCTGCAAGAATTTCTTTCCAGGCTGGGCGCCTTCATTTTTTAAAGAGCTTTTAAAGCCCAAAGACAGTCTCTGTGAAATCTAAAAGGAAACCCCAGGGCCCTTCACACCCACACTACAGCAGAGTGAGTACATTTTCAGCTTTCTATGGCAGATTCAGAGATTCCCCACTCTTGCTCTGTGAGGAACAGGTCACTCTTTACCTCTGTAATAGGAGAGACATCCAGAATAATTATGGGCTTTTTTTCCCAGCCATGACAAAGGAGTTCTTTGGCTAAATTTCTTAAGTGTACTAATAATTGCATCATGAGTGCCACAGATTTTTCCATCCATCTCCTTGATTTGCTTCCTCCACTGTCTGGAAGAAAGCTAATGGCTGGAAAGTCTTTTAAAAAGCATAAATAGGATGATTAAGATAATGCCAAGATGAGCAGCCTGACATCGGCCCTATGAAAAGTCACGAAAAGGCTGATATTGGATGAGATATGTATAAATATATGAAAGATTATAATTAATGCTAATTAATACTAATTACCTCAGTAGTTCACCATGGGAAAAAAAGACAGGTTTTATCAACCAAGCAATCATTAATAAAGATACTTTTTGGTTAAAGGCAATAACATTGACTGACACAGTTCTGTAAGGTGTCTGAGTCACCCAAAAGAAGGTTAGAAGTTCTTATACCACATGATGAAGAGTTATCCACTTCTGAATATGAAAGAGATTCATGCATTAATCCCAAAATCAGCAGGGATTATGTGCAACAGGATGAAATAGTTGGTAGCCACGAAGACAAAATTAATAACTAAAGAAAGGAACATTTTAAACAAGGAAAGAATGGTATATTCTTCACAATTTGAAATCTTCTAGAAAGAAGCCTTAGTGTAAGCATCTGGTACGTTTACATAATAAACATTAGCAGCTTAATGCAAAATTAGAAGATAAGGCACTCTGGTTTGTATTCCAAAAGCCATAATCATAATGCTTTTCAGGCCTTAAATGAATCTATTAGCACAGTTCCAATGTGCAGCACATGGGTCCCCAGCATGATCTCAAACGCACTTCCTTTGATGAAGCTCCCTCGGACACCCTCAGAATTGTTAATCCCACCACAGTGCGGTCTGTCTCTTGCTATTCCTACTTGTAATGCCATTTTAATTCCTGCTGCAGCAAAACCTTTGGAGTGTCACTCCTTAGCAGAGTGTTAGCTTTCCTAGAGGCTTCCCTGGTTCATCACCGCAGTTTCCACAAGGATCAACCAAATGTCTCATGTTACCAACCTGGGTAATATGTTCATTTTGTGTTATATACTGTAAGTCTTACCTTATCATCCTGACTCTTTCAGATTCTGGTAGCATCTCCTGAAGCTTGCTGAAGTCATGCTGCAGCATTATACTTTAAAGCATACACCTTATTTTATGCCATAACACCTCAAAGCTGCCTCTACCTGCAGTGTCACCATGCAGTGCCTGTGTTTGGAGTCAAGTGTCCACCCTTCCCTTTATTTTCTTACAGCCAGAACAGATCCACATCATACTACAATATATTGCCCAGGTGCCACAATTTAAGTTCAAATCTGATGCATTTCAGCTGAGATGCACCTTGAACTCCCTGTCTGTCAGGGGAAATTATCACTGCTCCCTCACCCCTGCAGGTTGGCCCAGCCTCTGAAAATACCTCTCCCTGCTACAGTCCCACCACCAAACCTGGGGCAAACAGGATCCTAACTCAGATGAGGAATTATAGTCTGAAAACTGGGCAGAACGAACTTAAGCATGTATGTTGTCTTTGTAGCTCCAAGAGAACTGATAGACAATTAGATTAACATTTTCTTCCTTTTCCAGATCATCTTTTTCTTTATGCAGTTTCCTGTTTATGAAATTTCTGCACCAACCTTAATGGGTATTTTGACCCAGTGTACCTTGTGATAACTGCCATAATCATCCATTTGGAGGCTGTCCCATGTTCTCAAGACCAGAGATTTTTGGATCACAGCCTTTTATTTCATTTTCATTTGGCCTCTGTTCCTAAGCACTTTGCTTATTATCAGGCCCTTTTGTTGTGTGTACTCCAGTTTCATCCTACTAATTGGCTATAGTGTAGGTCTATGATCCCTATCAAATTAACTCCTGCTGTAATTGAGCTGCTAGAATCATATTGCCTACACTACCTCCTCTTTAAGTCATGTTCTCATTGCTGTACCCTTAATGTTTAACTTCTCCTTCTTTACACTTTCATCACTGACTATGCATCTGAAGCCATTTGGATAAAAGCATCTCTTGCATAAAAACTGAATTGAATGCCTTTTTATAACCACAAAACAGCTGACACAATGGTCAATATCTAATGGTAAAATTAAAAATCAGCCCATTCAGCTAAGTTAGGTGACTTGGTTGATTTTAGTTGGGTCAGAGGACTCTTCTTGTGTGGCATAATAGTGAGTGGACAATATGTGGCCAAAGAGTCTGTGGCACTCAAGATTTACATTGTGGCGTGGAACACTGGGTAATTCAGCGTTTCCTTCTGGACACGTTGGCAACCTAGTGGATGACTGAGAAATTCACTTTGAATAGCCAAGACATTTCATTTACTCTAATGACCAAGGCTCTGTATAGTCAGTGAAACCTCCATCCTAAGCCAGGCACTTAGACATGCTCTAGAAACCTATTTCATTGGTTTAAGTAGCATAATAAGAATCCACTCAAAACCCCCAAAACATTGTTGAAGATTTCCATACAGATGTTGTTCCCCAGGACAAAGCCATATGTACAGGTGCCAGGATTCATGATGGGGGAAAAAAAGAGAATGAACTATAGAAGTGCCTTGTAGAACTTTAAGAAGTGGCTTCGTGAAAATAATTAGAACAGGAAATACAGTCAGCTCAGTGCTCCTTTTGCTATTTTTATTTGCACTGGTTAATACCTTCCTACATCTTAAAATAAGTAGGCCAGCTTGTCTGAGGGAACGCAGAACAGGGTGCTAATTTCATCTCTGCCTCACAATTCACCAGTGTCAGCACTTCCTAAACTGGAACTACACATCCTGTCCTAATTGGTGATGTCGCATAGCAAGTTCTATACATTGTTACTTTGTGCTGTTAAATTAAGCAGAAAAGTCAGATCTTGATGAAACCTGTTGGACTAATAGGACTCACCCACACACTTTGTGGCCTTCAGTATCACTTTTCCCACCCTGCCCTTGTTAACATCACATCGTGTCTTCAGCTGCTGCAAGTATGAGGGATCCAAAACTTTCCAGTGCCCTTTAGTTATTACAGTTCTTGGAGTAACTAATTACTATATAGACTTTATTACATATAGGTGATAATAGAAAAATATCTTCCCTGTGACTGACTAAGCCTGGCAAGCACAATATGCATTTTAAAGTTTTTTTTTCCTGTGGAACACTATGCCTCAGAAAGCTCCAAAACAGTCATTTTCATTTTGGGGTGAAACTTTTAAAAGATTCTGCAGCATCTTCCTGGCAAGTCACTGGCTGCCTCTGAGCACATAAATTGCACTAATGTATAAACACATGGAGAGGGCAACTGTTTGTCATCAGATTAGAATGGCAATGATGAAGAAAGATAGGTGATAAATCTATAACTGCAGCTTAGGGGAAAAAAAAAAAACAAACCAGCAAACTTGTGTTAATATATTCCTGCAGGCAGGTATTTCTGACTACAAAGTTCGTATTTTTTGCATATGTAAGTCTCATTGAATCTTCTGTCTGGAGTGCAGACCCAGCCAGACAGACTGAAAAGGGAAAAATAAAAATAATTTAACGTAGAGGTATTTGCCTTAATGTGTAAAAGGAGTGGTTTAATCACATTTCTCCTATTAACTGAAATAAAATATTATATATTTTTCTACGTTCATAAGAATTGCTTTATTTAGAGTTGCCTTTAATGAAAAGACTTGCTTTCCAAATAGTCAGTGACTCACCTGCTTTTACAGCAGCTCTCATTTCCATGAGCAATACTGAACCAGAACAATTGTTCTACTAGAAAACACTTAAACCCTTTCTTCTCTCTATTTTTGCCTCACTCAGATGCCATGTAGCTACACATTAAAAATATTCAGAATAAATGTGACTTTGGATGCATAGTTAAAAAATAATAATAGTGAACTTATGACCAATTTATCATATCAATTCAACCACATTGATGATCCTTCTCTTCCAATCCAGTCTGAAACTGGAACTAACTAGAGCCCGAGGGGCTATTTCATTTCCAAGAGTCAGACAAGCCTCTAACATGCCACTACATTTGATTCTTGGTCACAGACATTCCTCCACCCCAATATGCACACACAGCATCATCTGTACAATATTCCTCTTCTGAATACAGATGTTGCCCAATATTTTTTTATTATTTAATGCCTCATGCAAAAAACTGCAATAACCTGTAGGAACAAGAAAGGACTTCATTTGTTAATGATTTCAGAAACAAACAAACAAACAAAAAACTCTCCAAAATAAATTCTTGCCTCTCCTTTGCACTGGAAAGAAGGACCACAACCACCTAAGACCAAATCAAGACTTGCTAAATGTCCTTATGTACTAATTTGTAATGTCAAATTGCTTTTCTACATGTTGTACCCAGTTTTCCTCTACACTGTTCAAATGCAACTTGCTCATAACAGTAACACCACAGATCACTAACAACAAACAGAGAACCAAATTTTTTTCCTTTCAAAGCAGTGTAGCCTCCACAGGATAAGTTTAACATTTTACATTGAGCAGAGGGAAAAATTTACAAGAATTTCAAGCGTTATACAACATCGTCTCTGTGAAATAAAATAAGGGCAGAAATCCTTATTCACATTTAACTGAGGTGTACAACCTTCTCCCATATAATTCCAGCCACTCAAATGAGGTGTCTGTGGAGGAGCCTGGCTGTCCTACGCTTGCTCTTCACTTGCAAAAGAGACAGAAATAAATTTCCTAAAGTGTGATAAATTCTTGTCCTCCCCCCCCACCCCTAAACAAAACCTTTCCTTCCCCACAATCTCTCGGTGAGATTGGGAGGTATCCATGCAATTTCCCTCACAGTTCTTGATTTATTATCTACATGGAGACAAATTATGGTTACTTTATAAGAACACAGGACTGGAAGTGCTGCCCTGGGCTATCACATCAAGACTGCTCTCCCCAACTCCCTATGTTTACCTCCCCTGACGTATTTGTAGAGAGCAGCCACAGTCCTTCCCAGCCCTCATTTTGCTAGTCCAAACAAGCTGGGGTCCTTTGTTCTCTCCTCATAAGACAGCTCTGCCTTTTCCTGATCACCCCAGTAGCCTTTTCTTGGCACATGCTCCAAACTGAATTAATCCTTCTCAATTACATTGACCCAAAAAGCACCCATTGCTGCAGGTATGGCCTGATTCTGGCCTTATACAGCAACGATAATGCTCCCAGGTCCACTGGAAGTACTCAGTCTCACACTTCTTTGCATCCTGGTTGCATTTTTCACAGTGGCATCGCACTGATGATTCACAAACCTCCTAAGTTAGGCAAACAGACATCAATCTGTCTTCTTCATTCGTGTTTCCATGGCAGATCTTCCAGCCAGTCATTCCAGCCCCTGGGCTACAGCAGTCTTAATGAGTTAAATGAAACAGGCAACAAATATTTTTGGCCTGGCTTCACTAGCTGAGCTATTAAACACATATTAACGTTGTTATTTTAGCCCTGTTTTCTCAGGGGCTACTTCCAGGCCTTCCCCAGGATTGTCCAGCCCCACTTGGAAGCACATAACCCTGAACAGCACAGGGCCATAAGGCTCACCTGTCTCTTCCCACCAAGAGTAGCAGGAGGCTGCCAGAAGTTTGTGCTCTCTTCTTTTTTCTTTTATTTCCAGAATATTTTATTCAGCTTGCCAGAATGACTGAAACCAGGAAATCCAAACAGTTTAATGATACAAAAGGGTTCAAATTAGTGTCTCTCTTGTTTTTCTCTGTAGTTTAAGGGATCAATATTAATGAAGAGAGAAGCTATAAACATCACTAATGAGGATGAAGTGGAATATCCCGCACCAGAGCTACAAGAGCTTGAGCTTGCACCAAATGAAGATGACACCCAGTATTAAAGGCCGCATTTTAATCCAGCCACAATAATAACAGTGAAGTTAGTGCTACTGGTAAATTTTAATAGATGATGTCTTACAAAAGCAGCCTACTTGAAATTCAGCCCAAAGACTAAATTAAAGTCAAAACCCTAGTCAGTTAACTGGGCTATAACATGTGAAGAATTGATTTTCTTATTTTCAGCTGTCAGACCTGCTACAAAGAATGAGTTTTAATTCTGGGGATGTTATTAAACTCCTTGCTTAACTGGCAGAAAAATGGCACGGCCAGCCGGGCGACAGCGGAGCGGCTGTCGGCGTGAATGACACCTGTCAGAGCATGATGGATGACCCTCCCTGCCCCACACTCCCCCGCTCTGTCACTCAGGTGAGGGCCATTAATCTTCATCCAGGGCCTGTCAGGCCCGGCAGCCGTGACGACAAAACGTCGTCTCGCATTTGCCGCCACCGCGCACGTAACAATGCGATGTTCTCATTGTCACGGCGACGCCGAATTAGCATAATTTATTATGACTGCCCTCCCCCTGGGCCCCCTCCCCACCCAAAAGCCAAGTAGGGGAGAGATGCGATTAGACAGATGGAGGGTAGGCCCAGCCTGCCAGCCCCGGAGCCCCCCGCAGTGCTTGATGAGGAGTGGAGCATCTCTACAAACCAATCAAAAAGCTGGCAGTTCAATTACAGAGTAATAAAGGGACATTCATCATTCAATTAGGCACCTGTCATGGTTTCACAAAAGGGAAAACTTCTAACCTGAGACTCCAGGGAGAAGATGCTACAACCAGGAGGCAGAGAAATAAATGAAAAAAGGACAAAGTCAATTACTGGCCAAACCAGACAAAAGGAAATATGTTAAAATAAAGGAAAAGTTATCCCTGGGCAAAAATCAGAAAAGTTACATGACCTTACAGAGATTATAAAAGGCCAGTATTAAAAGAGCTACGCCACGCTACTCTGCGACATGAACACTGCCAGATTTCCCCCCCTTGCCAGCTTCAGTGAAAGCTGAGAAAGCTGAATGTTGTCATGTAGAAAGCTTTAGGGAAATAGGATTGTTGTTTAAAAGCCCCAATATTGCTACTGCAAGAGCGTACAACACACACCATCTTTAGAAAGAACACACCTATTCATCTCGGCTTGTTGCTGTGCCTTGTTTCAAATGCTATAAACACCTAGGGTTATTCTTCCCCATCATGTTAGAAACATTAGCAGTTCTGCTAACCCCAACAAAAGTAGGTGAACCCTTTCTGAAAACAAACAAAAAAAAATACAGATGTCAAAAACAAACAAACAAAAAGAAATCACTAACATGCCATATAAATGTTAAACCTTTCACATGTAAAACAACAGAGAAACTAAGCAGGCTTGCTTCATTCAAAGTTATTTTTTTCAATTTATGGGCTTCATAGTTTGCAGAACCCAGATCTTGAAAGTTACTGAAAATTAGAACATGGAAGAGATGAGACTGTTCGTCAGGCAGAGACTGGAACTAATGTGGATTTATCCTGTTCTGCAGCTGCAAATAACAGGTAAAAAAAATAATAATATTAGATTGCTGAACAGCTGCTTGTGCAATAAACTCTGTTAAGTTGATTACCTGCCTGCTAAGAAGGTTTATAGTAAATTGCCATTCCAACATTAAATTACCAGAGCAGCAAAGGCTGGATTTGGTTGAAAAGATGTAAGACTAATCCAAAAATGTTCTGCAGAGGACATGAATGAAACCCTGTATAAGCAGCTGGAATAGGTAGAAAAGTCTAGAGCATCTTGATGATTTGAATCCAGAAGGGCTGTCTGAATCCTGGTGCCTGCTTCCACAGAGAGCACAGGGCCTTGAGGAAACCTCCATCTATCACTTTGTGAGCATCACTGCATGTCTCCTCAGCCCCCTGCTCCAGCACAGCAAGCCCAGGAACAGACCACACTAACACAGCTCTAAGGTTTCCAGGAGACAAGCCAGTTCCTGGGTGAAGTTGCAGTTTGACATGTGGATGTGTCACCTCGCTCAGATGTGGGTCAGGCTGCAGCTCCGAGTGCTCATGTCACAGCAGAGCACAGGATTTACACCTCCAAATAGTGCTCATGGGTTTCAAAATCCTGCCTAAATCAGTTCATGGAGTATAACAGTTTGGGAACTCGTAACAACTAGGTAGCTATTTGGTAATATTTTATCAATTAATGACAAAAAGATATTGTCAGATAAATTTGCTTGGATTTAGCACGTGACTAACTCCAAATATCAGCAATTATTTACAGCAGTAGTCAGAGCTGGTCTTGCTGGAGAAAGGTTGGAAATCACCACTCTGCAAAAAAAGGATCTAAATCTACAACAGGGTGCAAAATAACACAAGCAATTGATTTGTGTGCTGAACACTTCCTCCCATGCCTTTTGCATTTGCATCCCAGGGCCTAATGAAGTTCTGATCCAACATAACAGAGAGGCTAACAATGCCTACATACCTCACCCACAGGGGTGCTGCAGAGATCAGTCTGTTAAGGTTTTAAACTGGCTTGGAGATGAAATGTGTTACATAGCACAAATGCTGGCTGTAGCTTTGTGTGTTGTCTTCATTACACTACTTTGAAAGAGTCATCATGGACTATTGCATCAGCTTTCCCATAATGCCAAGGCAGGGGGTTTTTTTTTGTTTTCCCCTCCTGGTATAAATACATTCTAAACACAAGCTTGCAGAATCCAGAAGGTGGAAGAAAAAAAAAAAAGCACTAGAATTGCTGAACCACAAAATTTATAACTCCTTTCCTATCTTTTCCCTTAGAAAATATAGTTTATCAATACAGAGGTTGCCTTTGAGATTAGTAGCAGTGCCAAGATTTTCAACAGAACAGAGGCAGGGAATGGTACGTGTGACTCAAAGGTGTTTGATGGTATCAGTCCTTGAGGTTTTGTGCAGTTCCACTGCTGCTGTGCAATGGTTCAAAAAATTGAAAGCCAAGTGTCCAGGGAATAGGTTACAAAATTACTAATTTGTTGTTCCTGCTTTGATGTCAAACAGAAAACAAACAGAAATGAAATCCCTTTCAGGAAGTCTAAAAATAACTAAATAAAACAGAGTTAAAAATACCACAATTGGTTTCAGATGCAGAGCTGCAATTATCAGGCTCCAAAACATCCAATTTGCCTTCTCTCCTGCACAAGCATACATTATAAACAACCTGGGAACTCGGAGACTAAAGGCAGGGATTCTCAGAAGTCCTGTATGAGGGACAGTTCTGGCGGGGGGAAAAGGGAAGAGCATGTCTATATATCCCTAGTAGGTCCCTATATTTAAAATTCTGGTTTGCCATATAGACTTCTATATAGTGTCACAATAACTTTCTAAATGCTACAAATCAATTAAGACATGCAGAGATGATGCAGAGTTTATAATATAGTAGCCTTTAACAAACCAGGTTCTCCAGGGCTGTCACATCAGTGATCTGGTTTATTAAGTCTTGATAAGTGCAGCATTTTTATCCAAATGCCCCAAAGAGCAGAATTTACCCATCTCATTCCTATGGATACTGCACAGTTGCCTCAAGAAAGACAATTTCCCTGGGAAGAAGAGCTACCAGGGGTACATGCCAGCAAATCCACAAAAGGAAAATGATGAGAGAGGGAATAAAAAAAAAGGTAATCAAGTTGAGAGGAAAAGGGAAGACAGTAAAGTACCAGGACGATAGCGGGATGAATAATTGATGAGCTGGTGGTTTACAAGGGAGTTTCATTAATATTATCCTGCAGGTTCATTAACCACTGTCCCAGACTCATCTTCGAAGGTTCCTCCTGAGTTTTGATGAGGTGCTGCAAGTCTTTTGCTTAGACATCACAACTTCAGGCCTTTGGTGGTGCCAACCATTTCCTCAGATTCAGTCCCTTCAGCCAAGCACCCTTCAGAGCTGTTTTCTGTTCCCCTCCCACTAATCACAGGTCCCTAACCATGACAGCAAGTCTTAGTAAATAATATATCAAGATAAATGATAATTGTTCTGTTTTAAGTGTCTCCTAATGAGCATCATAAATTAAAAATTAATATTGCAAAGACTGTATGAATAGCATCAACACCATAAACAGAGCAGCAGGGATCAAGAATGCAAATGAAAGTGAAACGTTCCCTTATCCGCCCCCCCATATGAAAAAATTCTGGAGCCAGCAGACTGTTAGGCATTACAAAGCTAATAAATGGCTTTAATGAAGGTCTGTAACAGGCAATTTCTTCTTAATCTTCCCTTCACCTTCCAATATTTGGCTCTTCTGGATTATGAGATTTCTTTTGTTGATTTTTTTCCCCCTGCTTTAAACCATATCTCAAGAACTGTTTGTTTCTTGTTCAGTGCAGCAGTAACCTCAAATTAAAGCATACTGCTACAGCAAAAAACTAGAGAATGGGCTGGTTAACAGATTGCTGGCCCTGATGATCATGCAGAAAGGCTAAAGTGATTTGGCAGTAGCCATTCTGCTGTGTGACGTTGCTATTATCATTGTGCCTTCTATTCAGAGTGCATTCAAATGGTGTCTTTTTCTGGGTGACTGAATAAGGTACACTTAGCTACACCCTTGGACCTCCAAGTTTCAGCTAGAAAGAAAGGAGCCAGCTGGAATTCTTACCCTTCCTTCTTCCAAAGCCTTAGTTTATTCAACTTAGATGTAGCAGAAGTATTTGCACAAGCAATGTTTGCCTCCTTATCTAATGGCTGAACTGATCTACAGCTGAATCCCACCACCTCAGTTTTGTAAATAATGAAACTGGTCCTTTTGAAGCAAATGTCTTTGGATACTGTATTTGTATCATCATGGCACTAATCATTCCTAGACAGTAGATAAGGTCAGACTCAGAGAAAACAACAAAGTTACTAAGCTATGAATGACATAAGGTACAAGTTCGCAAAGGACTCTGACACTAAAGGGGATTAGAACACTTGGATAATTGATTATTTAGTCACCTAGCAAGTGTTCTAGCCCATGTCCATAATCAGCAACCAACCAAGGGTCCACAATCATCCTGCACAGACTGGATCACCAAAAATGCCATTTCACCACTCATTGTGTAATTTTTCCTTTTTGACCTGTCATCTGGCAGCTCTGAGGTAAGGAAAAGCTACAACCAGTGCACGAGCCTGCTCCCTAAATTATACCAGACATGGGAATAGTAAGTTTAAAGAAAGAGAACATAAGTTATACATTATGAAGAAAAGCAATTACTGAGAAGAGGCTACTCGTCTGTCTCCACCATTTTTAAGCCTAAAGCAATGGAAGTGCTAGTCACTGCTCTGTAATTAAGGTTGAAGGCTGCATTTCAAAGAAGTTCAACTTTTTTCTATGATGCCCTCCCTACAAACAGAGCATTTGCTCTTTAGAGCACAGGATGACTTTTGAGAATTTATAAATATTTCACTTCAAGCTCATTTTTATGACAAAATTAAGACACCCTGTGCCTTTTTACTGTCCCAGTTGAAATTAGTACTAGAATAACTCAGATCTGAAATACCGTAGCAAAAATCTCATCACAACAGAAATAATATTTTCTAGAGAAAATGGTTCCCTTACCTTCAGGTACTACCTCAGGATACTGTCAGACAAGACTGAGACTCCTCTTAAACACGACTTCAATGATATCAGACATAACTAAACTGAACTACTTCTCAGTTGTTAAAGTAATTGTTGTTTATGCTTCCCTAGTGTTAGGAGCTTCCTTGGTGGAAGACTTCATTTCTTCCATTTCTACACCTCAACAAACCCTTGCCTGGGTTTGTTGCCCTGGAAGTTTAGGCAGAAGCACAGAAAAA
Organism: Calyptomena viridis; assembly: GCA_013390005.1. Taxonomy (NCBI): domain Eukaryota; kingdom Metazoa; phylum Chordata; class Aves; order Passeriformes; family Eurylaimidae; genus Calyptomena; species Calyptomena viridis. The sequence continues at coordinate 52,401 of WEIV01026863.1, forward strand.
GCCATGAAAAGCAGAGAGTCATTAAAAGTTGGAAACCAATGTATCTTTGAAATCCAATTTCATCTCCTTTGGGACAACAAACAGTAAAATCCATTAACCATAATCGTATGGTTATCTCAGGACATTACTAGAGGGAAGAATTAGTGTTATTCCAAATTTCAGGAAGCCTGGATTTGCTTTAAATGTTATTTTAATTCTAAGCTACTTGGACTGGTAATTTTGGCCTTTACTTAATTAAAATATTACTGTAATGTAACCTTTAGATTATGAAACCAGTCAATTCACAGTGAACTCTACTTCAATAATCTGGTGATAATCACTGCAGCTACACTTAATGGATCTGTGCCAAAGCTACAACAGCTGAGGATCTGGACATGTCTACTTGCTCTCTTGACTTTTTTATTTTAAGTTCATGCAAACTATGAGCATTATACCCAAGTGCAACTCCTCTTTTCTACCAACAATGGGTTTTGCACTGGTGCCCTCCAGTTTGATCTGTGCTGAAGACACCTGCTCTCAAGGCAGTGACCTGGGACCACCAACTCATTTCATAAAGGGCCACTGAGCAGCTGTGACATGGCAGCAACTCCCAGACAGAACTGACCTGTAACAAATCTGAACTACTGACCTAGAGGGGAAAGGCTCTATATCCAATTACTAGTCCCCTGAGTGAGACACTACTAAGTTTTGTCTTCAAAAGATAGATAAATATACACACACACACAAAAAAGGATTAAGTAATACAAAAGTTGCATCATTGTTAATATTTTGCTATACACCAAATCTTGGAAATCAAATATATCATTGCCACTAGCAGATTTTCTGGACTCTGTGCTCATGTAAAAAGCCCATTAAGCAGGACAGATTGAAGCAATATTCCCCCCTTCTTTCCCCTTACATTCCTAATGGAAAACAAGAATATCCACGCAAGATTTCCACAGGGAAAGAAAAGAGAATGGTCTATTCCGTGTTCTTCCCCATGAATTCATCTATATAAATACCATTTTCTCTAAAAGTGGCTAACTTGTAAGCATGAAAATACCCTTACTCTTTGAAGGTAAGTTCAAGAAAAAAAAGGCCACTTCATGGCTGAGAGCCTGATAAAATGAGCTATAATGCTACTCTGAGCTGAGGGAAGAACACACTTTGTTTTGGTTCCATGTCACTCACTTTATTCTTGACAGAGTCAGTAAGAAGCCGCAAAAGAGCACAATCTTCCTTTATTTTTAGTAATACTAAAGCTGCAAGAGAATTCTTCTTCTTTACTTCCCTTCCAAATATATATAATATCTACCTTAAGCAGCAATAATAGAAAAAGACGCCTTAATGATTTCATCTTGATAATTTACTGCAATTACTATATAATTATATCAACGCCTCTTTACAATTGTGATAGTATAAGCCTTAACTAAGGTACATTTTAACAAAGGTAAGGAAAAGAGTTATTTGAAATGAGTCACTGAAAGTTCATTTTCTCTTTTAGGCTTCAAATCAGCCACGTGTAACCCTCTGGGTTTAGGTAGATGTGGACTGCAAGCTCCAGGCTGAGTGGCAGCTTGCCATCCATCTGCCCATCTTGCCAGCATCTTCCTCTGTCCCACCCAGGAGAACAGCAGTTTGGTAGAAAATATGCTGACAGGACAGCAAATGAACAAAAAGGCTGTGCAAGTCCTAATTTCAAGCAGCAACTTCAGAACTCTTGTTTTTTGAAATGAAACACTGTCCCTTGTTAGCATTTCCAGTGATTTCTACCACAACGGCTGTCCCTGCGTGTAACAATGAACGCATGACAGCAGAGTCACTTTGCCAAATGGAATCCTTTTGGGACACTTGGCAGAGGGATTGCAGGGCTGTCTCACTCCAGCCCATCAGTGCTCTCACCTTCACAGGCACAGAGAGCCTGGAAGGCAGCAGGGCCAGTGCAGAGGAAGGAGAGCCCCAGGGCTCAGCACAGGGGTGGGACCCCTGTCCCAACCCTGAGTGTGCCCTTGCCTTGCTGCAGGGCTCCAGGCAAGTCTCCTCTCAGCTTCCCCTTTATTGAAAAAGCATAAGGGCACGAGGATCCTTTGCAAGCTGTGTTTTGGATTCTATGTCTATAAAAGCTGAACAGTGTCGTTACTTAAAGAAAGAGGCACTGTGAGTGGGACCACTTACAGAACAGAAGTGAAAGGGACACAGAAACTCCCTTTTGTGACTTTTGTGCACTCTGATGTACTTTGCATTCATTTCCAGGGTAGCAGTAAGCAACACACAAGGCAGAGAAAAGGAGCAATAACGCTCTGAAGTCTCAAGGGAACGATTTTATTTTTCTTAACAACCCTGGTGGATTAACCTGGGGTCTAACTTGGCCCTCCAGGCTCCATGCTGGGATCAGCTTTTGCCCCTCAGAGGGAGCTGCCCATGACACAGCGAGTCAGCTTTTCAAGAAGAACCGTGTAATCTCCCTCCTGCACTTGCACAGCTGTCAGGAGGGGGCTTGCAGTAAAACCCAATGCAATGGTGCACCAAACAGCCCAGTGCCCCCTGCACTGCCATAGCAAAACTAAACCTGAAATTAGTCATGTTTATTCCCCTCAGATGAAAGCACCACGGAGAACATTCACTAACAGATGCACTATGGACGCTTGCTGAGAAATGGTGTTGCTCCACAAACATTTGTTTGTTGGGAATCTACCATATCCAGGGTCATTTGCACTTCAAAATGTTATATATATCACTGATGTGCAGCTCTGTTTAAGCATGAGTAGCAGACCCTCCTTTAACATTAGTATACCTTCACTCAGAAAACATTTGCAAAGTCGACTTGTGAATTAAAATGTTTTAAGACAGAGACTGAAATAGAACATGTTGCTTGTAGAACAAAAACGAGATTCTCCTCTTTTGCCATTTTTAAAGTTTTGATATTAGCTATCAGTCTCTTTGAGATCTCATCTCTCCCAGAGGGGTGGCAAACTTTCCTTAAAGAAATTTATCTTCCTTGGCATCAGTTGTCAAGAATCAAGCATCCTACCCTTTCTCTCCAGTCTATAAAGACAGTGGTTTGGATTTATCCCAGCTAAAGAAAGATGGGATGTCATGTAAGCAACACTTAGTGACTACACAATGAGAAGAGATAGTAGAAAACTAGTCTTGACAAGACTCCTAACTTCTAAGCACCTAAAGCTTCATATGCAGTAATGGGATCTGTTTCTGTACAGTATTAACTCCCTGCCAGCAGCCACAAAGTGAGTCACAGAAAGCCCAATGCAGTATACACCAAAAAATCAATGTGAGTTGGATTGGTCCCTTAAAAGCCAGAGGGTTTGATTCATTTTTAAGGAAATGTAATGGTAAGAATCACCAGAGTTGGAGTGGGAGTGAGGGGGGGAAGGAAAGGAGGTATCTTCCAGCCCGCCTACCCTATAAATCAAATGTGTTTTCTCCCAAATAAATGTATCAATGAATGACCATTTTAAAACTGATGTGAAATCAGTCCAGAAGGAATAATTTTTAAAAAAGTTGTTAGTGAATGGAAACAGGTGGCTATAATTTGAGTTAAACTGCAACTTTAACTGTAGTGTTTGCTATCATGAACACTATAACAGCAGATGTACAGTTGCACCTTGGGATGAATTCATTATGGCCTGAGAAACATAATCATGCCATTCAGACCATATTTTGTCCATATGCTCATGTGGTTTACACCCCTGGCTTATTGGCATTGTACTTGGTTATATAGCAGGAGACTCCCAGGATCATAATTTGCACTTACTGTTACTGTGCAGGAGAATCCCTTTGTAGCACGAGCTTCCAGTTAAGGATCAGACTCCCTTTCAGAGCAGGGAAGGCAGGCCTGGGTCACTGCCTTTGTGGAAACTTCACATCACTTGGGAAGGTTTTTATACAAGAGGCGTCACATACCTCAAAGAAACAGAAAAAAATAACTTAAAGAGTACAGGGGCTACTGTTCAGGACATTTTACAGTTATAAAAATGTAGATTATACTGCTACCTTATCCTGTAATTTATGGGATGAATATTGTAATTCACTGAATGTCACGACTTATCTTTTATTCATATAGTTACTATTCCATTACCAGAGAGGGAGGTTTGTCAAAGGTTAATTATTTTAAATAGCTCAGGCAAATTTATTTTGATTTGTACATTTTTTTGAATAATCAAAGGACTATATATTCATACTGCCTTATGAGGATTCATTTTTTAAAAAAATAATACTCTTTGATGATACAGTTAGATTAAACAAACGCTTTTTTAAGGACCAAACCCAGATTCTTTCAACCTTAAATGTAAAGATGCTAAAAAAAATCTGGCAATGGTTTTTTTCTCCCCCTTCAGTTTTACTGTAAAAAAACTCCCTAGCAGTCTTAGACTGCTGAATTATCCTTCCCTCCAGCAATCTATTTACAAGTAAAGAGCATCTTGCCACAGTCTCAAGACCACTGTCCCTGGGGAAAGGACTATTCATTTTAATTGCTTCCAAAGCACCTATCACAACAGACTCTTGATTTGTGCTTCAACCATGATGAAAAATAAGTAGTACCACAGTACTGAAGTACTTACCACTCAGAAGTTGCCTACTGCTCTGTACCTCTTGGCTCCTAGAGATGCTCAGTTGTTATCAATTCAGGCAGCCCTTCAGCTTCAAGCACCTGAGGTAAAAGCACAGGTTTTGGAAACGATCAGCAGATGCACCCAAATATGAAGTGATCTGAACACACAGAGCCAGATCCCAACACTGCTGCAGGAACACCTGCCCCTCTGCTGACCCACAAGGGGAGCCCTGACAGTAACTGGAAAAATACATCCAGTCTGAGGTTGTGACATGAACTAACAACACCAGGATGACAACCCCCCAAGTAAAGTTGTTTTAAACACAAAACTCATCTTTTCTCCTTTTGAGATGATCAAAAATCACTTTGCCTATTTCTGTGTCCGTTTTCCCATAAGCAAAGTGGAGATATTGATACTTAGCCTGTAGGAGTGCTGGAAGCCTAAATCCATGCACAATCAAATGCTGTGAAAGCCTTAAACAGAAAGTTCAAAGCAGGTGTTCAACACTGTACTAAAAAATTTATTACTATTCTTATGCTGAACTTCTGATGAGCCTGCTGGAGCTGTAATAGCAGGAAGGGTGATCCTCGAGTCATCTTCATGTGGACACTTGTAATGCACTTTGTGTTGGTATCTAAGTGCAGTAAATGCTGCTGTTGAGACAGAAATGCTCCTTGGGAGGGGGCAGTGCCATAGCCAGGGAGGCATAGCAGCTACAGCAGCACAGCTGTGCATTGCAAGGCCATCCCACACAGCAGGTCTAAAGCAAACTGGGAGGTACAGTGGGGATCGGGCCCTTATGGAGAGGGCTTCACCTCCAGAAATTTGGATAACCAGGAGGCTGCAGCAAGCAGTCAGTACCCCTAAGGGCAGGTTCGGATGCTGTGCTGCAGGGTGGTGCTGGATGAGATGCCAGCAGAGCACTGTGACACCCCTGCCAGCCTCCATCCAGCCCAGGGTGCAATAATAATTCATCCTCCCTCCAGGCCAGGCTGTAACAGGGCACAGAGAGGGGTATTTGGGGCAGCAGGGAAGGAAACTGCTCCTGCCACCCGCCCTGCCTTTAACACGGGCACTGTGCCCCTGCAGATCCCCAGCTCCCCCATCTGTGGGGCTCCCTGTGTAGGAAGCACACAAGTTTCCTGGCCTTGGCTGCAGCACCAGGACTTCAAAGCTGGCTTTCCCGGGCTCCTTCCCAACTCACCACCACCTCCTCCTCAACAGGCAAGGTTGCATTTGAATTCTGCCCGTCCTCAGACAATATTGTGCCTTATGGCCCCTCTGCCAGCATCTGCTGTGCTTTACCCAGAGAAGACAACAGCCTAAAAATCTACCTCGAGTTACCTTAAAGCCTGATAGCTGGAAAATAAAGCAATGTCCTATTGTTCCACATTCCTCCAACCCTTCGTATTTTCATAAAGCTCTTGGACAATATTGGGGGTGGGGGGAGAAAAAAAAACTCCAGGGAAACAGCTGATTAGATTCTGGCAAGGCGGACCAAACATCTGCTTCAAACAAAAGACATCTGCATATTTCACATTTATTTTTCATAATTTACAGAAGCAACCTGCCAAAATTTAGCAAGGGAGAATAAACCAGCACATAATTAGCTAAAGTTTGCTTGCTTTAGAAGTTATTAGCATGAAGCCCAGTAGCTCACCTGGGAGGACATCAAGGAGTGTAGATAACTACAGTTTGATTTTGTAAATTCAATTTTCGATCTGGTGTGCCAGGCCAAAAAACAACGTTGCCATGCCAATTAACACAAGCCAGCAAATGTCCTGATGTCCCCTTGTCATACAGGGTACAGCTGTCTCAAAGGCATTGATAACACTGTTTATTAAATAAGGATCTATTAGACAGACATTTTTTGCTCCACTTTATGTGGTACAGAAGGCTGCAGGTTGAAGAGAAGAAAAACACTTTTTTTTTTGTAAAATCAGGAGGTCTACTATGTGCTGTGTGTATAGATGGTAAAACAAGTGCTGGAGAAATGGGCATGTGAATTTTTTAAGGCAGTCAGAAAGTCTTCCTTCAAAATGCAGAAAAAAGATTCAGAAAGGGATACACTCTCAGTGAGCTACACTTCCTCACTTGAATTTTGTCATCTACTGGATCATAGTACATTTGATAGCTAATATCCAATTTTAACAGAATTAAGAGGAATAGCATGGAATTCTGAGGTTTTCAAAACTCAGCTTTGAAATCAATAGGTGTTTCATCAAGTATTCCTGCTAACTCAGTATTTGGTCTGTAAGGGCAATAAACAGAAACAGGCAAAACTCCAAGGTGGGAAATCCTGCCTTTGCTACTAATGGGAGTAGAAAAACTCCTGTTAACTCTGACACAGGCAGAGTAATACCTTGGAGTTGAAACAGGAGTTGAAGAATAGGAAAGGGCTTTCTTGCAAACCCCAAATTAAATCCAGGTTCATAAAAGCATCTGCAAATCTTCTGGATGAACCAAGATGGAGGTTTGCCCTTCTCTCTCCAAGGAAGGATTTATTGTTTCAGACACAAACCATGGGAAACTCGCTCACTTGGACCGAACTCTGCTCCATATTTCAGATTTATGTGAACCTGAACCTCAGAGCAAAACTCAGGGAGTGAAAACTTAACTGCCAAACAAATTCTGTCAGCCCCAAAGGAACAAGAAGTGCCAAATACAGCACAGCTCTAAAAGACACTTCAAGCCCCTTAGTCTGGGCTTTATTGTGGCTTGCATGTTTCCCTCGTAAGATGAACCCAGGACTCAATTTCAACACCACGTGTTTCGTGGCAGAAGGAGGGGAATAGATGAGAGACTGAAATAACACCAGTCTGATCTAGGAGAGTTTAGTTCTAAGGTTTTGCATCTGAATGCTGAAGGATTTGGGCAAGAATGGTCACAGCAAGACTGGAGTAGGAACACCTCTTTGTGCCAGACTGGAACATTCTCACCTAAACACAGGTCAGCACTGAATCGCGCCCGTCACTATTGTGAGAGACTTTCTTTTTCCCCGTGCAGACTTACTGCAAATCAAACCCACTTAATTTCACTATATAAATGAGTCTCTAACATAATAATCTCTGTAATATTAAGTCATTCAGAGCAGCATTTGAACTGGTACTAAAGCTGACTATGGCATACAAGTTGGCTATTATGCAGTTTCCCTCTCCCTTGCTACCAGCACATTTCAATATCATCATCTCCTTTAAGAGTGAGGAAAACTGATGCATACAGTAACAACATGAACTTCCCAGACACAAAATTACCTCTTGGCAGAGGCAAGGACAGGACAGAGATCCCACTGCAGTGCCAACAGCAATTACAACATTACTTTGCCCTTTACAAAAAATGAATACAAAAATCAAGAATGGTACAGTGGAACTAAGTGATTAAAAGCCTGTGTTGTCCCACACTCAGTGTGGGATGCTCCTAACCAGATATATATATAAATATTCACTCATTTCAAACATGTACTTAGTTTCTGTTTGAAGAAATTCCGGATCTTGTCAGTGAATTCGAGACCACTGCTGTTGTTCTGGGTTTATTAAAATAGAATTACTACAAAAACAAACTACCTTTTTTAATTGACCATTTTGAAGTAAAAGTATAATTCCAAACACTTAGAAGCAGCTCACTAAAGATATCAAACTGGTACTCAAAACATTGGGACTTTTCATTTTGCAGTGAGATGACTGGAAGATTGATCTGCCAGCCAGTCTGTAACCAAGCTTGCATTTACATATTTCAGATCCCCCAAAGGTTTCACATTAAACATTTTATGCAGACGTAGCTATTCTGAACAAGCCCGTCTAACTTGAAACTGGGATCCCTGCAAGGATCTCTTCCTTCAAACTTGAGTTACCTACTTACTGTATTTCTAATGTTCTTCACCACTTCATTTAGCCTCATTTAAACATTCCCAATTTGGTCCACACAGCTGACCAAGTACTACTGCCTTGCTTGAAACATCCCAAGATGAGCTCCTGTTGCTTGTTCAAACTGCTGAACCTGCCCTGCTGCCAACTCCTTACAGCCACTGCATCTCTGTCAGGATCATGATCTGCAGAAATGAGTCTTTTTTCTCTGCTATAGACATAAAATAAGAGGAGCAGCCACAGATGAGGCAAAATAGTGAAACTATGTGTCTGTGTGGGTCCTTTCCTTAACGTTACATTTGCTCTCACCCACATAATGTGATTTCATTCTCCTGCTTTGTCATTATTCAACTTGTTCCTTTTAGTTACACATACACTAATTTATCATATGTATTTTGTTATAAAGATTTAATTAAACATATATTAATGCAGTTTAATGATCTTGCCAGTGACCAAAATTCTCCTGTGGATTAAACAGAAAAGGAGGCATTGAATATAAATTTGTACAGTAAATAAACAAAACACAGACAGCCTTGTAAGGCAGGAAGAAAAACAAGGCCTACATGGCCAATGTATTTCAAGAATGTTACAAATGGGAAGCATTTACTATTTAAAAAACATTAATCATATACTCTCTCCATTTATTTACTTATCTATGTTCTTCATGTAAATCTTTCTTGAAAGTGTATAAACTCTTCAGAATTATAAACAAAAAGTGAAGCCACATCTGGTATTTCACCTGTTTACACTGTAATTACTCAACTTTGCTGAAAGCTGAAGAATTAGAAGGTTTTTTCCCTTTTAGCAGGGAGGAATCTATTTCATATTTTGGCATAAAAGTATGAGAGTTACTACTAGATGTGGCAAGCTGCAAACCTGCCTATAGGCATGCCCTGACCTCATGGGTGTTTGCCACAGGTTTCCCCACATCCACAAGGCAGAAGACAATTGGCAGCACACGAGGGAAGTTACTCTATATGGCTGGGTATCAAAACACTTGGCAGGCCAATAAATTCACATTCCAGTACAGCCTGTGATCAGCTTTTGACCACATAAATCCTCAACCTTGTGTCACTGTTCCATGTTTTATTTGTTTTGGAAGACTATGGAGGTGGACAAGGTCAGAAGAGAGCTACCACGGCTCAGCACAGTATAAGTAGAACTAAGTAGGCTCTGCAATGTCCTGGCTGTAATTCTTCTATTTTTCATCTTCTGGAAGCTGATTTTAGTTTACTTTTTTCATCGAGATACGTTGCATAGCCCAGCAGTCTGATGCTTTTCTTTAGTTTCACACAGAAATGGTTGATTTTTTTTTTTTTTAACACCTTTACAAGACTGGACAGGCCCTGACACAAGCAGAGACCCTTTGGTGGCAGCCAAAAATCACTACTTGCAGTCTCAGCCCCCTCACCCTACTTCTCCCAGGGCTATACCTGGATTAGGACCAGACTCAAAACACCAGCCTTTCTTCTCTTCCACCCCAGAAAGGCGTGGCCTAGAAAGAATTTCTCTTGTATTTTGCTTGGTACATGGGTTGAGATGAGCATTGTGTGTGCAGAAGGGCAATGAAGCTGGAGGGGCTGGAGCACAGGTCTGATGAGGAGCTGAGGGGGTTTGGTTTGGAGTAAAGGAGGCTCAGGGGAGACCTTATCACTCTCTGCAACTACCTGAGAGGAGGCTGTGGTGAGATGGGAGCTGGTCTCTTGTCCCAGGTAATGAGCAAAAGGACAAGCGGAAATGGCATTGAGTTGTGCTGCGGGGGGTGAGAATCAGAATGGTTTGGGTTGGAAGGGACCTTAAAGATCATCTTGTTCTACCCCCTGCCATCGGCAGGAACACCTCCCACTAGACCAGGCTGCTCAAAACCCCATCCAACCTGGCCTTGAATCCTTCCAGGGATGGAGCATCCACAGCTTCTCTGGGCAACCCGTGTCAGTGCCTCAGTGCCCTCTGGGTAAAGAACTTCTGCCTAATAACTAATCTAAATCTCTCCACTTTTAATTTAGAATGGTATTAGAAAAAAATCCTTCACCAATAGGGTTGTTCCTACTGGAACGATCTTCCCAGAGAAGTGGTTGAGTCACAATCCCTGGAGGTATTTGAAAGACTTGTAGATGTGGCACTTAGTGACACAGTTTAGTGTTGAACTTGGCAGTGCTATGAGTCCAACCAACCATTAACAATCTTAGTGGCCTTTGCCAACCTAAACAATTCTATGATTCTGTAAGAACTGTGAGAAGAAACAGCCACCAGTGATGCACTCTGCTGGCATAATACAGATATTTCAGTGATGCCACATCCCTGTCCTTCTACAAATTCTTCTTTTACTCACTGTTTGAAAGCAGAGAAGCCATTAATAAAAATAAATTGTTTCCCACTGTGAGGGAAAACATTTCTTATAAGCAATTAATGTTCTCTGCATTTACATAGACTTAAAAAGAAAGCCCCAAACAAGTCCAACATTGTTTATTTTATTCCCTCTCTGGAATTCTGATCAAAGCACAGGTCAGTTTTCAACTCGTGCAAGAAGAAAATGAAGTAATGTGTAGCTAACACGTGCCCTTAAAAAAAAAAAAGATCTATTAATGATAACAGGATGCATGCTGATCAGCTCTTATGATATCTTTTGCACTTTCTCTCTGAAAGCACTGGGCTAAATTGCCAAGATTATTAAAAAGGGAAGCCAGCTCTGGTTTGTAACGTAACAGCTGTCTCTGTTTGGAGGCAATCCTCTCAACACCAACCCTGTTGAAGCTCAAAGGTGAGCTCCAGTTTAAAAAGGGGTGCTGGTGCTGTGCTATATTCTTTGGGAAATGCAGTAACCAAGGCTCAGACCCCCTGAAATCCAGCTCCTCCTGACCAAAGGACACAAGTGTTCAACAGATCTACATCTCCCCCCTATAGAAACAGCACCTCCAGGAGCAAAAGGCCTTCTCGTGTGCTGATCAGTTGTGGTAAGGGTGTCATCTGCTCATAAATACTCCTTGGAGATTTGCTAAGCAACCACTGATCTGAACCAAATCTGTTTGGACTACAGGATTTTCATCACAATATCACAAGCTGCTGTTGCAATATCCACAGAGCTGAAAAAAAGAGGATTTTTTTTTTTCCTATTGCAAGACCTCTTTTGGTCAAACTTGACTAAAACCTTGACATATTGATACTTCTGTAAGATCACAAACTGAAATGAACACCAGCTGAAGAAAAGGACAATGGCTATGCCAGATGACAAATTGATACAGTCATATTCATCAACTCCAACAGCAGCCAGTCACTTCCTCCCCTTTGCTGAATTAGCCATGAAGGATTGTTTTAATGATAACAAGAATGTGCTAAAAGCACATCTCAGTGGCACTGCAGAGTGGGGAACTCAGAAGCCCACATCTGAGGGGTAAGCAACCAAGAGAAAAAGCAAAACAAAACAAAACTTGCTAGGAAGGACTAAAAAGAGGTGAAAAAAACCTAAAAATATAACAGTGTGGTAGGGAAGCAAAAAAAAAGTAGATTAAATACTAAAAAGCAGGAACAAATTTGAGAATAAAAACATACTGCATTATTGAGACTTGTGGAAGAGTGTGTGAACAGAAGTGATGACAAAAGCTACAAAATTCAATATGATCACTTGAAGGGTGGGAGGTTTTGCAAGCAAACACTACTTTACAGCAAAGGAGAGTCTCAAAACATTTGAAATAAACATTGAAATTTTACACATTGAGTTACAAGCTTGTTTATAGGCTTCACGTGGTCTTGTTTCTTTGTAATCCTGAGAAGTCAGACAGCTGCATTGTACACATGGCATTTTCAAGTGACAGTGGCATTTTCAAAGGAGAAATCTGTTCCACAATTTGGTAGTTGGAGCTCTGTTTTGTTACAAAAGCATCCATATCAATCCCGGTTGGAGGAAAAAAATCATACCTAAGGCTTTAAGGGCAACACCATTAAAAAGGGGAATACCTTTTTTAAAAAAAATTACTGCTTTGTCTTTACAAATTATTGTAAGCAGCTGCCTATATATTTTAAATGCAGGACATACAAGGAGAAGGCAGCTGATGGTTCATTTTTTCCAAGCATCTAAACAAGGTACAGTCAGAAATAACTTCAATTAATCAAAAAACTGAAATTTTCATGTTTGGGGGTTTTAGGGGTCTTTTTAACATCTTTGTCAGTTTGATTTCTGCTTTCAAGCAACTTCCCCAGTAAAAGTATCACATCAGCCATGCTAAAGGCCCTCTTGCTCTCAGCCATCCATCACCTCAGGAAGTGTGGGGGGTCAGGGGGGAAAGGGAGAGGAGCTACAGAGCAGCAGAAGAGGTCAAAGACACTCCTGCACTTGGGTTTTCTCTGCTGTCTTTCCTTCACAGCTGCTCCTGCTGTGAATTTGCTGTAAAGTGGGGAGCAAAAGTAAAGCCTCTGTGTAAAGGGTCCAATGCAGGGTCCTGCAAAAACTCCTCTAAAAGTCAAACCTGGAGCACCCACATGCATTTGCACTCCCTTTCCTTGCACCCACCCAAATTAAGACACTCTGGGCCTGATTCAAAGGCCACTGGAAGGGCTTATCCAATGCCACAGGCTCCAGACCAGCCTGAAAAAAACAAATGCTTCTCTTCAGACTGAAAAGTATATTGACATTTTCCTACATTTTTTCAAGCCTCATTAAAGCCACAGGTGTGGGGAAAACTGTTACTAAAGCAGTAACAAAAATATGGACCTGGGATGGGGATTTTTGTTTGCTTTTTTAACCTAAATATTTGGTTTGGAAGCACTAGAAATACAGAGAAAGACAAGAGAAAAAGGATTACCTCATTACTGTCATGATCTCACTTTTTATCGGAGCCACTTAGTCCTTTGTGAGGCCTAGGGGCACTCAGGAGAAGACTGAAATAGTTTAGTGAAGAATAAGTAGGGGAAAAAAGCAAATTACAAATGAAATATCTGTAGCTTGTGCCACTTCTTCCAAAGCTCATTTCATTTTTTGGGCCTTCAAACAAGGCTGCCCTTCATTGGCAACAGAAACCCCTCTATGATGTCCAAATAGGAGTCTGTCAGACCTGCCCCTGAGACATTTTGCTTTGCTCTGCAGCAATTTTTTCAATCTTAAGTCACCGACCTCTCCCCCTGTAAAAATACTTTCTTGCAGCTTGTGGTGACCCCTCAGTTTTCACCCGAACTTGGTTCAGCTCTGAAATACGTGGCGTGTTGTCGAAACACTCTCAGGGAACTTGTGCAAGAAAGAAGTACATTTTTCCAAAAACACAGAGGGAACTTCTCAGGAGAGACCTCACTACCAAAAGGGCCATGGGTGTTTTGGGAGTCAGTCAAAGTGAACATTGCTGCACCTCGCTTTCTCTGTATTTCACTGAAGACCTTAAACTGAGATCGTCTTGTGTGTTGCACTAGAGGAGCAACTTTGGAACAACAGCCAGGCACTGCTGTGCAGCGTTGAAGAATTTCAGAAAAAAAAGTAGAGAAGTTCAAAAAATGTCACTGTTATTTCCCTTACAGGTGCTGGAAATAAAGTGCTTTCTGTGGCCTGGTTTAATTTCACGTACCCACACAAGTTGGTCAACAAGAGCAGCCAAGTGAATTTTCTAAGAGCACTAAACAAAAGTCCGTCAAGATTCATACAAAGACTGACTTCAGTAAGCTTTTGACCAGGCCAACAGGTAAACACAGGACTTGCAAAAAATAAAGACAAACTCAAGTGTAGGCCAGACCTATTAAGAGAAACTTGTAAACCTCAATATTTTGCAGTATTTATTCCTTCGACTCTTTCAGGACAATGCACTTCCCTCAGGGAAGAACATCTTCATACAACACCATATAGTGGAGTCTGAGAGCTTCACCAAGTGGTTCCTCAATCACCACAGGGAAAAGGAAATGAGGGTTCAGTCTTTTACAGAGCAAGCTGCCAGAAGAGCAAGCAGAAAAGGGTTTTCACTGAAATAGTTTCAGTCTAATCCAATTAAAACTTTCATCATTCTTTGTCCTTCTCTATACAATCCTTTAGGTCCCTCAGACTGTTACATCAACACAACCTTTAAATTAACTGGGATAGAGCAAATGCATAATAAAATTAAAAGGTGCAGATTGTCAGTTTTGATAATTTGTGGAAGACTTATTTAAACTTATCTGAACACAAGAATCACATCTACAATTACTCCCTCAAAGCTTTGTGTTTGTGTTCTGCCACAGATATTTAGGCACATCTGCACTATTAGCCTGAATGCTCAAGACTGAACAGGAAAGAGAGTTTAAGACGATCATATACTGCAGCTTGACATTTTATTTCTTCACCAATATTAACTTGGTGCCTGAAGTCCATTTCATTTTTCTTATTCGGTGGCCAGGCAGACAGCAGAGTTGTTTACACATAGATTTGTGAGGTCTTTTTGTGCAATACATCTCCCATCACACAGCCTGGAACAGTACTGTGATGTAGGACTTGGGGTAAGTGTTTTGTAGTGCCACAGGGCCAGATTTACATTGTTACTTTGGCACCTTGGTGCTTCTGCAAAGATGGCCCAAAGTGGTTAATAACAGAGAAAGTCATTCTCTGCATTGATCCTGCAACAGCAGGACAGAATTTGCCACCTCCTAACAGAAGGAACTCCTATAGCCCAAGAAGGATTTTACATTATTTTGATCTCTAGGCAGGTATTTTTCTCGTTCCAGAAGTGACTTTCCTGCATCTGATTTTTAACAGCATCTCATAGCCCTGAGTACATATTTGTATGTGAATACACTACCAGCTCAGTCGTGACAAACTTAAACACCTCTTCTCTTATGTTGGATAAGGGAAGGTATAACTTCATGGTCATGTTTGATCCCACTGAAATCAGTAAGGTTTTGTTATTTCAGTGGGAGGGACAACTCTGTCCTTCAGCAAAGGTTTCTGATCACAACATTTCCCATTCCCCACTCCCCCCTTCCCCTAAGGAAATATTCATTTACTGGCATGCCATAAACACGCTTTTGCATTTGTAACAAAAATGTAAGTGATTCAAGGCAATAGTAGAATCTTGTGTATTCTGGCAAAACCATGGATTTTCATCAGGGAGACAGTTTTGGCTCAGGTCTAGAATACAGTCTATTCTTTGGCACTGGGGATTTGAAACATCTTTGGGAAAATGCAAACCTGGGATACCTGCCTAAAATGGCCCAAGAAACATTTACCTTACCAATAAAAACAGAGGCCCACTTAACAATTTCCCCTAAAGGGCAGGTATTCATCTAATCACATCTGGAATCCTTTCCAACTTGGTTCCTACAGATAATGTTGCTCTGTCATGATCTGATGGTTTAATCCTAGTTATTAAACTGCTTATTCTAGTTCATAATAAAAAAATGTGGACAAATGCCTGCCTGTCAGTGCCCTAACCTCAGAGCAAACACTGTGAAGTGGGCCCCCTGCTTTCTCTAAGCAAACAGAGAACACCATTTGGAATTCAGAGTTTCAAAGACAAGCTGCCAGATCTAATGAAAATATTGGCAAATTTATGAGGGTGGGGTTTTTTAATCCCTAGACAACAAAAAACCAAAAACACAACAACAAGCCCCAGCCTTTGCAAATCTAGTTTTCCTTACTACACATAAAGAAGTTCTTTTCCATGGTCTCAGCAGACAAAATATAACACATACATAATGCATACATAATGTCTGAGCCAGCTGTGATATACTTTCCCTCAAAACGTTTTTAACAAAAAAACGATTTGTTAACAGATGCATCAAGTTCTTCATGATTTTACAGGGGGGGGGGAACAACAACACAAAACCACGATTCCAAGTCTTCATTTCCCAATGTTTCATTAAAACCAAATATTTTTAGATCCAAACGATAAAGCTTTGCCAGCAGCCTCTGCTGACTAATAAGCCATTTTCTGTTGAAAACACAATATTGATGTGAAAATTGCCAACTAGCTTTTTTCAAAATTTTATTTATATAGCTATAAATAAAACAGACATACCAGATAGACAACACACCACATGTGAAAACAAATTGAACTCAGTATAGCAAGAGGTTTCCATTTCCATCAGCACAAACCTGAACCTTGTCCACACATTCCACAGCATGGGACTGGATGGATTTGTTGAAATCCAACTGCACAGCCCAGAGTAATCCATGGCACGATGCATTCCCTGCTGAGCCATATGAATGTGTGCTAATTTGGTCACACAAGATGATAACCTCTAAAAATCACTGACTTTGAATAAAGTCTGAAATGTTAATTGCAGAGTTCAGACTTCTGATTTCTGGCCCCGCTTGGAATTTTTATTTCAAACTTCAAGGCCAAGGCCATCATTTCATTACTCACTGTCCTGTTTCAAATGTGCTTCCCCTCGTATTTTGTCCATCCAATTCATCCATCACAATGAGGCATGGAAAAGACTACAGCACTACTGCTTGGAGGCTCCACTCCAGACACTTGGACAAGAGCTCAGCTCCCAATTCCCTCCCCATGCCAGCACCTTCAGAGATGGGGAAACTAAGTCACAACACCCCTAGGAAAAAATAGGCAGATTTCTAACCAACATAGTATATTTTCTGAGCAGAAGAAAATTCTGATTTTCCACCCATTACACTATTAATTATTGTTAATGGAGGGAGAGGCCAGATAAGAACAGGAGCCCTATTCTTTTCCCTGCAGAGGTTTAATTTCTACATATCAGACAAGAAGTACATCTTAGAGTTCACTTTATAGAAGGCGTTTGGTTTTTATTAACTTTAGAGAAGTACTACTGAATTTTAAATGACAACACCTATGTCAAGATAACTACATGAAGTTATCTATTGATAGACAAGACCGTTTTCCTTCTTCTCAGACAAACAACACATCTAATTGTACATCTCACACTGCAGGGCATCTCAGAGGTCAGGAGTCTGCTCCTAGAAAAGGCTAATTTCACATTTTTGGCTGTTTCTCACAGTAAGTCAAGTGCAATTCCACAAGAGGGATGCATCCCTGTTCCTATTTCAGAAACATTGCTGCCTAATCCTTTTGGCCCCTAACCAGCCAGCAGAGTTAGAGGTCTCTGCAGTGCAAGGAGACCAACACCACCTCTAAAAGGTCAGTGCTGCTGCCTCTAAAAGGGCTGAGGAAACCAGGAGAATAACAGGATTTGAGAACTTTGCCCCTCAGTTAAAAGGACAGAATGCAGCTATCAGGGACCACAGTTACAGCTGGGTGTTCCCAGCCTCTTTCAGCCACCAGTTCTGGTCCCTGTCTTCATCCCAGTCAGAAGACCCAGGTTGCCTTGGCTCCCCGTTTGTTTTCCTGGGATAGTTTCCTGCCATTTTAGCACAAGCACCCAAGCTGAAGCAAGAGAAACAGCAGGAACACATGGCCAGGAAGTATCAGCAGGCTATCAGATCACCTCATCCATCTTGTGGTACCTCGTCTGTAACTGCCTAAATTAGAAATACAGTCTCTTTAGTCCCATACATAATCAAGAGAGAAAGACTCAGAGTGCAATTCAAAATGCCTAGGGTTAGTTCTTTCACAGGAGGTTTCAGAATGGAAGCTTCAGCCTTCCCCAGAAGAAGCCTGCAGAGATTAACCTCTAAATTTAGGAGTGCAGATCAAGGCAGAATGATTAGTCCCTAAAGAAAACAATTCTTGAGTCGAATCATCCACTGCTATGGAGATTTACCTAAAGCAGGAGAAATGAAATCAATGCTTAAAAAAACACATCAGGGAACCTCAGGGCAGGAATGACAAAGGCATCCATAAGCCTCACACAGGGTAGTGACATCTTGGCAGCCATCTGGCAGGAGAGGACTCGAGTCTCTCAGACCTGCTAATACCTATTTCCAGCAGCATTTACTCACAGAGGCAGCCACTGCTCATTTGGCTCCTGGGGCTTCATGGATTGCCTCGCCTCCAATGGGGCCAGAATGCAAGAATTTGAATTCCAAGTGCATTTGCAGATAGCATGTGAGGTCACCTGCTGCTGGAATAACTCACAAAAGAGAAAGGTATGGATTAGTCTGAGGTGCACCCAGATACAGATGCCAGGGCTCTGCATTTCAGGTGTTCTTCTGTTTTTTTTTCTTGCTGTTAACCATGAGCATAAAGAATGAGTCATTTGATCACCTCTGAAGGATGTGGTACTGGATTTGAGGAATTCTATGCATTGATTGAGAAGGTGAATATTAATGGTTTTTATTTTCCCTGTACTTGTCTCAGCAACACGTGTGCAGGCCACAACAGAACGATCAGGTCTGAAACACCACGTTAAAGCCAAATCCAACATCCAAAAGTCCTTGACCTTGGTCCAAGTCTCAGCCTTTTGAGTCAATGGCAAGACTCCTGCTGGGGTCAGTGATCTGTGCTAATAATCCCGAGTCCTTTTGGGCAATTGCCACCCAAGCATGCTGCTCTGATCAGAAGAGGACCAAATGCTGCCATGCAGTCCAAACCACATCTTGAAACACAGTACACCCCACCACAAATTATGTTTTATTTACTCTTCTAGGAAAAAATACAAAGAGTTAGGGTGTGGTGGCAGTGGCTTACTGACAAGCTTGATGTGAGCATCTTATGAATGGCTAAGCTTCCGCTGAGTAATATTGACACTACACAAAATGACTTACTATGAAAACCTTTAGACTATGCCATACTACTGTTTCAAAAACAGTGGCAGCTATTTGACAGATGCTCAGAGGTTCAGAATTTCTGTAGACCTAAAAAAGGCAGATTAATGAGCAGATGATGGTGATGCAGTAAAGTTGCACAATAAATGAAACTTAGCAGATGGCTCTGCAACTATAAAAATCTCCAGATTCCCAGATTAGATAGACAGAAAGGACACTTCCTTTATTTTCTTGAATTATTTCTGCCTTTTCCTTATGACTTTGGCAGTATTGCTGCTATCTTCTTTTTAAATAGTGCAACTTTCCAAATTTATTTTCCCTTCTGCTTTAAGCATAATAGATCTCATCAGACAAAGTTTCTACTCCATCACCATGAAGGAAAACATTAGGGCGCACATTCGGAGCCGCATATGCACAGCCCCATGTTTCCTAGGAAACAAGCGATTGCTCATCTCTGGGCCGAAATAAATGGATGCCTCGGTTTTGGCTGCCTACAAACATTAGTATTTCGGTTCAGGACAGAATCCCAAAGACCCCCAGCACGCTATCAGTTGTGGTTGTCATCATTCTGCTCCTGCTGCTCACGGGCTTCTGCGCCGCCGGTGTTGGAGGAGCTGCTGGGTTGGATAAGCTCTGCTGGGGCAGTGGAGGTGCAGACCTGAGGACAGGCAGGCACAGGCAGCACCGGTGCTGCCTGCCTGGGGAGCCGGCAGAGCCGGGTGCATCCCTGGGTGCTCCTGTGCAGCCATCTGGGGAGGAAGGGAACCGGTGCCTCCCACCGCAGCACCTTCTGTTGGCTGCGCGGAGATGAACAGGAGTCACGAAACGGGAATTCTGCCTTTGGATTATCTTTGACTGAGCAGTTTCGAGTTTAACAACAGTCATTGTGACACAAACTGTATGTCCACATTCACACAAAACAAACTGTGTTTCTCTCTTCTTGCATCGTCACCAGGAGTTTCTTCCCTTTATTTACTTTCATGATGGTATGGGATTATTTTTGTCTTAAAACCGTATTCCAAAGTTGACACTGATGTATTTCTAAGTAAGATTTTACCTCAGACAATTCCAATATTGATTTAACACTGTATTCCTTGAACCCAACACTTAATAGCAGAGTTACTGCAACATTAAGCTAAACGCTTGTGACAATTTGACCCTCAACGCCAATACCACAGTAAATAGAACTCTGGCTGATTCCACAGAAAGGGCTATTAAGGAATATATAGGCACGTTTCAGGTGTTCTGCCATTTCAGTCTGTCAGTAGCTCATACATTAGGAACTCAGCTATCAAAATCTAAATTTTCTGAAAACTCCCTGTCATCCAAAAGATGGTCATGTCCCCTGACATCTATTAATTGCGCTGAAAATTTCCTCATTATTCAAAATGTCGATTATATGAACTTATTCAATGTGTCCCCTGACATTTGGATAATTGAGGTTCTATTGCATATGGGCCATTCTTGAAAAATCTTTGAAGACAATTGACTACCCTCTTGAGTAAAGGTTTGCAAGATCAAGCCATATAACATGTATGAACAACATCCATCAAAAATAACTTCAAAATAATTTGTTGTATATGATCAAGTGTTAGTATCAATAAATGGACATCATGGTAATAAGGCCTGAGTGTATAGCACAGGTCTTTGCTAATATAGCATTACTAATACTTGATATTGATCAGCCAGACAATCTGAAACCTCTTAAGCAACTTAACTGCTTTTTTCTTAGAGAATGGTAGTATAAGTTTCATAAAAGACTACTTTGCAGAAATGTGATAGCTTAAAATTTTCTACTACTTCTTCTCTTGAACTCTTTTCCATCAGTTGCTCCAGTTTGTCATTGTAAAGACTTCAAAATCCAGATAAAGGCAAATTCATTAAACTAAAGAAAACAAGGAGAAAATGACCAACACGCACTTCCAGGACAAAAACAAAACAAAATTTGGAAGCTCAAAAGATTGACACAATTCTGCTGCCAAGTGAAGTAAGATACATCAACCCTTCTGTCATGGGATATCTAGTTATGGTAGGAAAAAAGAAAGGGGAAAAAAGGTTTACATACTCTGTAAGCAAAAGACATGGAACTCCTCACCTATTCATGCCAACAACATTGCTTCTTTAACAAGCATTTGTGAGTGAAGAGAGGTGCTCAATGCTGCTGCAACCTGGACCTAAGCCAATTTCTGTACAAGTTCTACTCATGGCAACCTGTTGGATGGGGATCAACAACACAAACTTCCTTCTTGTCATTTCTTCTAACACTTGAAGACATTTCAAGGGTTTTTTTCTTTATACACTGATGGTTATATCCTCTACCCTCACAGCAATGAGAAAGACTATAAATATACTTTACATAAAATTTAACATTCTATGTGTGTCTAAGGAAAGAAATAAACTATTATTATGCAGACTCCTGATTTCTTCTTTCTTCAGGTGTGCAAAAGAATAGAGTCCTGGGCCCAAAAATACCTTCCTCCACACCTAATAATTGCTACAGTACAAGCAGCATTGCAGCACTGTAAACCCTAGGCAGCCTTCACTCTGGAATAATCCCATGGGTTCAGCTCCCTATCTTCTCTTATTCCTCAGCTATGCAGCACAAGTACTGCAGTTTAAGTCTATGGAGAAAAGAAGATGCTTTTACTTGTGTCCTACAGGTCCTTTAGGTTTGGATCTAATCCCTCAGATCCCACTTCACATTTTGGCCCAGCAGAAATTTCTTGGGGTAGTTAAGAACTGGACATGGGGGATCATAAACAAAGCTAGAGAGCACCTTACATTTGCACTCAATATTGTACATGGATCTACAGCATAGATTCAAGCACATAGATGGATGCCAAGACTAGCATTCTTTGCTGACAAACACTTAGATAAAATTTCTCTGTCCCTAATATTCATTTTAATCTTGGATTTTTTCTCCTCACATGTACTGTATATGAGGCTTGGTTAGAAAATTTAACAGGCCCATATGGCTAAACAGCAGCATTATGACCTACAAAAACCATGCTGAAGGACACAGAGGAAAGTGTCATTGGGGTTAATCTTGAGAAAACAGCATATTAAAAGTCCTCAAATGCTGTTATTTTCCATCTGTTCCAAAGCCATAAAATTTGCAAGAGACATCTTTTCTACTTAATAATATTGTTTGCTAAATGCACAATACTGGTGATGCCCATCTAGGGATAAGTCCAAACCACAGCACTCCAACATGGTAATTTATTCCAGCAGCAAAGAAAAAAGAAAAAAAAAAAATCACTCTGTTCTCTAAGCATTATACACTTTGCTTTAGGGCATAAGCCATGCATTGAGCTCCCCACCAGGATCTGTGCAGCAGTCATACCCCAGAGAATGAACTGGGTGGTATTCTGCCCTCTGCTATGGGTATCCAAATCCCCTGCTGGGGTGGGGAGAGGCTAGGGGGAGGAAGTCTAAATTCAAAGCCCAAATACCCTCCTCCCTGATAAGGGAGGAATTCAGAGCCTGCAGTCCTACACCTCTCATCCCTAAGATGCCTCGCTTTACTCTGATAACAGCAGGAATCACACCGAGAAGATACTGCTCATGTATCAACACACAAGGTGTGAATGTTCTCCATACACCTCTCCAGCGTGTCTTGGCCACAGATGATGCACAGGCATAGAAGGACTCCTCAAAACCACCCCCCAGGCAACAGCCTATCCCCACCAGGGTATCTCCACACTGCAAAAAAACCACTGCAGTTTTACCAGGTGCCACCTTCCACCAACGTATTCCCCAAAATTTTTTCCCCCGACAAGTTTCACTTAAAACATTACATAATGTTCAGAACAGCCTGTGTTTCCCACATCATCAGGGGTGGCAGACTCTGTTTTGTTTTCTAACCAGGTGTCATGAGGGAAATGAGAAATCCTATTCCCGCTACACTCGTCGCTGTTAAACAAAAAAAAAGCACAGCAAGATTGTACAGGTCAGATAAAAACATCCGATTACTGCAGTCAGTATTAGCACTTTCTCAAGGTTCAAAGAGGAGCTTTACACAACTGCACCCACTCCACTCTCTCTGTTAATCATTACTTCACTTTCCAGCCAGAAGCAGCACCAGAGATGTGCACAGCAGCCTAATCTCTCTCATGTATCCTGACAGTGGTACATTTAAATGCCACTTATCAGCATCTGAAAGAAGACAACACTTGCCTTGCACACAAGTAACAGGTGACTAATTCAGGCTGCAAAGCAAACCGAGTATTTGCACAGCCAGTAGTCAAGCCAGGTGCAAATACAGAGTAAGGCACAAGTGGATCAGTGCAACCCCTTGCTGAGAACACAGGCACCAACATCCTTCATTAAACCCACTCCCTGTATCTACAGCATCAAAGTCTTCAGCCCATGCACTTATCCAAGATCAGATGAACTAATAACTACTAGAAAGACAATTAATAAATGAGATAAGATCTTCCTTTGGGAAGAACACTAGATAGCTCCATTAAGATTATTGCAGCTGCACAATGCTAATAAAGGCACATCACTTTGCTAATGGGACCATCACTTCCAGAAGATTCCTTCACTCACATAAACTTGATATGAATGCAGCCAATTTAAGTTCATTTACTGGATCATACACTGCCAGACATCTCACTGCAAAGCCTCTTCTGCTTCTATATTTTGCAGCCATACCCCTAATTGCATTTACATTTCTGTCCACAATCTGAAGTACTGCAGGAACAGCATTTCCTGCCTAAATTGATCTATTCCTTTATATTTTGGAATTTCTTAAACCAGACTCTCTCTGAATTAATTTCTCCAGGAAGAAGAACTGCATTTTGTTGGATTTTCAACATCACCATTTCATTTCCCACCATCCCCCAATTCTCCCCTTCCTTCCCTCAATGCAATTTAGGTCATTTGAATACAGGCCTCTCCAAGTCATGGGTGCAAACAGGGTACTGCATATAAGTGACCTACAAAAAGGTCTGGGGGGGCGGAGGGGAATGAGCTGAAAATTTGAATCTTAAGGGATTTAAAGAAACATCATCTAATAAACATCATCCTTTCTTCCCACTCCGAAGTGATCACATTAAAAGAAGCCAAAGTGCACAGCTTCTTGGCTGCATGCAAAGATGTTGCTTTATTAATTTATGACTGCACAATAGCAAGATGGTAAATAACATGCAAAAATAACATGCAGTCAAAGAGAAAAGGATCTCCCTCTGCTGTGGAAAGACAACAAGGAGCTTCAAAATGTACAGAAGGAGCCTGAGTTATCACCGACACGTTTTTCAGGTGCAGAGGCTTGTAATTCACCCCAGAAACATTCACCTCCCATAAATTTCAGGTTTACAGGCAGATCTCAGAGGAACCTGGAGTAAAATAAGATTCATTTCATGGAAATCTGCTGACAGACGGTGGAGTTGTAGCCCAGCCTCCTGGGCACATTCCTTAGGCACCAGGATAAGTTACTGATCATTGCTCCTCACCTCTCTGCTTAGATTTGACACTTAATGTGTATTTTTGTGGAGATTAACAACTGCACACAATCCCACCTTTAAGCCTCCTATACACACATACATACATATATATATGAGCTTCCAAAATAATTGCTATGAACCCTGTATTCTACCATTTCACAGAATGTGATGAGTTGGAAGGGACCCACAGGGATTATTTCTTCAGGAAAGAGAGGTTTGAACCAAAGTATCTTCCACTAAACAGATTTGAGCTGAAATGAGTCACTGGGAAATAATTCCATATACATGTTTGCAATATCCCTACATGAACAGTTTTGCTTTGAAAGCAAAAGATTCTTTTACATCACTGCCTAAAACACAGTGGTCAAAGCAGCATGAGACTAGAGAATTCCTAGGCACCCAGAAAGAACAGAAACACTAGGATCGAAATCAAAGGAAGTACTGAATTTGCGAAAATCAGATGCATTTCATGAAAGTCTTTAGCATTTCTAAAGTTGTTACTTCAAAGAGCTCTGCAGTCCTTACTGGAGCCACTTACTACAAAATTCTGATCAAAAAATGTATGACTAAGCATTAGTCATGCACGACAACATCAGCTTGAGACCTGAAAAAAAAAAGAGCCCACAAAAATTTAATTTAAGATAATAGGATACAGGATGTAGAAAGGACCCTTGAATCATCGAGTCTACCCCACAACTACCACACCTTGAATTGCAAAACTCAGGGAAGACAACATCCATCTTCACCAAGTAGGCTGGTAGCACTATTTTGGACCCTTTTCTCAAGGGCTATCCCTTGACTGCCAATAAATATTTGGGAAATCATGAGGGAGCAGAGCTCCATCCCCCACTCACCTCCTGAAGGTGCTCTTTCCTCTCCTGCACACAGAATTTTAGCTGACCCTGAGGTAAGATGGAAAGGTCAATCCCAGACAAGATCTCAGGCACAATAGTCCTTTCTTGGGCTTTACAGCTCACCCTGAAGCTGCAAATGTAAATGGTTCCTGCAGCCCCACCCTCAGGAGGAAGCAGCCCACAGGTGAGCCCTGAGAGCTCCCTTAGCCAGATGGAAGGGCTTTTCCTGGATTTAGCATGAGGATCCCTCAAACAGGGTTCCCTAGAGGCTTCCTCTTTCTGTATGGAGCACACAGTGTGTCCACTTAGAAGGGCCCAGTGCTGCACTTACCCCTCTTTTATGCTTTTTGCACCATCTGCCTTCAAACCACCAGATTAGACCTGGAAGTTCTCAAATGCTTACTTAGGAGAATCCAATCCATGTTTGAATTTGCTCTGCATGGATTTCCTAAATCTAAACTATATTTAGATGGATACCTCTGGCTCAGCCTTAGCCACCAGCCTAAGGTGATTCTTTTCCAAGTCTCAAAGCCAGTGGGGAGGAACAAACACCTGCAAAGTATGGCTGAACATTCCTGCTGGCACAGCTGCCCTTGGGAGGAAGGGTCTCTATTACAATCGACAGAAGAAGTTGACAAGAGCAAGCAGATTCCTGGCTTAAACCCCTTCATTAGGTCCTTAATTTTGATGTGAGACACTTTCGTAGGAAGTCTGACCTTCCCCCAAAAACTGACAAGCAACTAACCTCTGGCTGTGACACCCATTACAAAGCAGAACTTTTTTTCACCAGAGAAACAAGCCCTATCCCTTGATACTCTACCAAATGAAACTCCTGCAAATTTTTCTCCCCTTAATCAAAGTGGTTTTTTCACTGAGCAGTTGTCAGACCCCCTGCGTCTCTGATAAAGTGCTATTTTTTCTCACTGTACTGAAGGCTGAGCAGCTTGGTGAGGTAAAAGCCTGTACAAGAGTATAAAGTAACTACAGCACATAAAATAATTTAAGTAATTTCTTTCCTACTTTCTACCCCATACATGACCAATCAGGTTTTCTTTAGCAACAATAGCTTTTGCCACAACCCTAGGGGCAGGAACCTAAACCATATGCACACAAAAAAGGTAACCTCAAGTTTCCTCTTCATAGCTCTGATGTGGAATACCACAGGCACATTTAGTCAATTGTCCTTCAAATGTCTTCTCTACATGTGGCTTTTTTCCCCTTTATGCTTGAGAAGACCTCAGAGACTCAGCTTCAGGGAATGTAGTGGAGTTAGACTCCTGTTCATTCCCCTTAGCTGAATTTATGTTGTTGGCTTCTGTTGGGAAGTGTCACATTGTTTCACCATCTTAGTTTCATGTAAAGTGAAAGTACTCGAACTAGCTCTGTCCTTCCCGGGAAACTGCATTTCTTTGGATGGCTATCCCTCAAAACACTTGGCAGTAAACCCAGAGCACTAGGTAAAGTGCAAGGCTAATTATGAATGGGGTGGTGATGATGCTTTCATCCTCCTCTTCATCACACTGTTTCCTCTGGCAAGAAGTCTGGCATTGACAGTCTCCAGAGGGCAGAAATAATTCCACATCAGAGGAGTGAACCCAAAGACGTGGGAATCCCACACTTCATGCACAGGAGGCGGGACGTTCTGCTCCTCGGGCTGAAAGCACAGCACTCAGAGGGACTCCCTGCTTCTCTAGGAGACCTACCAAGAGAAACATGCTCTAAAAGCGTGTTGCTGAGGTGAGTAGGTGTTAGTCCAAGCCTTGTAAGTTAAAAGCAACATCTCATAATCTCTGCTAAATGTAATGGGTAGTCGAAGTAATGAAGCCAACCCAGGCGTAATGATTAATCTTGGTGTGAGCCGTGACCCTGGCAGCTGCATTCTGAACCAGCTGCAATCTATATAATGCATTCCCAGGAAGACCAGACAACAAGGAATCGCATTAGCACACAGTGCAGATGGTATGAATGCGTGTACCAGCAGCCTCAAACCTAGCCAAAAAGAGCAAAGGTCTTCGTTTGCTAATATTCTTAAAAGGATAGCAATTTGTCTAAGATATTTATTATGCTTATCATAATCAAAGAGCTTGATTTCTAGAATTAATCCTTTTATTGCTAACAAAAAATATTACCATGAAAAAAGCTTCCTAGAGTGGATGAAGTCTCTGAGCAATGCATAGGATTAGCCATCAGCAATACAGTTTTTCCTCCTCCTCCCCCCTACGCAGTGTCAGGGTCATGTAAAGTCAAAACACTAAATATAGGACAACAGCAGTGGAAAGCAAAGCAAGCTTATCTGGCCACAATGGAAACACAACACAGGCCAAGGTAAACCCATCAAAACAGCTTGATCAGGCTAAAACAACAACAAGAGGCTTGTTGAAACCGAGAGAGAGTATTTGTGCCTTAGCCTAGCTCTGTATTTATGAGATCCATTCTGAAGATCTGAATAGGTTATTGCAGGAAGGGAAACCAGGGCAGACAGATTAGCATTGCTTGCAGGATCCTTTGGGGAAGATCTACAGGTTTGAAAGCATTTCATGGATGGATTTTCATTCAGGAAAGGCAATGCCCCATCCAAAGTGAGGAAACAAAAGTGTTTGCCTGAATGGGAACTATCTGGACTGACAAGCCTCATATCTCCAGGCAAGTGCAGGAGAGATGGGACCGGCTTCTTCAGCCTGGGAAAGATCTCCTTTTTCCTGGAGAGCTCTGCTGTCACTCAGCTCCTGACTTCTTCAATCTGTCACACACTTTGAACAGAGCTGCTGCTATAGGCTTTCACTGTCTACACCAGGGTTTTTTTCCCCTCAGAGCTGTCAGTTCAAAAGGAAAAGAGTCTGACAATCAGCTGGACTTTCAAAGTTTATCCTCTATTTTTGGTCATGCTCTGAATCGTCTTTAAACAGCTACCGTAAGCACATGGTAAGTTTTGCAGTGCTCAGTACCTGGAGTTTGTGCTGCAGGGACGGTGAGATGGCTGACAGGACCAGGGATGTAAAGGCCTTAAGAACTTCAGGGGCAAAGTGGCCAGAGAATTAGAGTCAATATCACAGCATTTTGGCATTCAGCCTGCTTGTTGGTAGGGTGCAGAGCAGCAGTCTAACACGTTAGTACATGCCTGGAAACTGGGCAGAAAGGCAGGTTTAATTTTAGGTCTAATGGTTGCTGACAACAAGTTGCTTTTGATCCCATCTTTTGCTTCACTTTAAAATATAGTTTGAAAGGAACTTGACATACAGCTTCAAACCAAAACCCAGTTCCGGGTTTCTAATCTATTCTATCATTTCCTCCTAAGTTGCCTGTCACAGCAGCAGCTGAATACCAGCCACCCTCAGACTGAGGAGCTCAGGTCTCCCTCTGACCTGCAGCGCTGCTCAGAATCTGTATGGCAAGTGAGACCAGCTGGGAATGGTGCCATAAATTTTCGTTTGCTGAAGAGGCTCTTTTCTGAATTAAACTAGTTAGAACTAAGCTGATTCATAAGAGCACGGCGAGTTTTTTTAAGACTCCACTTCTGTGGATCTAAGCTATTCTCCTACTGCTTGAGAGACACACACCTATTGATTAAGGCCTGTCCTAACACAGAGCACCTCCTCAGTAATGCTGCAGTGACAGCAGCTGTCAATACAGGGGACCTATTTATTTATTTATTGAAATAAAAGGAAAGATCTTCAACATTCACCAAATGCACTGACTGTAGATATTGGTGTAGCAGAACTTCCATGAGAAAAACAACGAAACATCTTTATTCCTGCCAGCTGGTTTTGGCCCAGCTGAGTACAGTGTTTTTCCTGGGCTAGGCTGTGAAGGTAAAGAGCCTGGTGCACATGGGAGAAAAAAATTAGTAGTCAGTAACCTTGAAAGGAGAGATAAAATAAGTTCCTTACGCTAAATTTTCCCCACATTATTCTGGGCAACCTTTAGGAGTCTCTCCAACCTCAGCCCATTGTGAAACAAATACAACCATTGCTTTATCCTCTAGATGTCCCTGGGCACTTGTAAGAAGAATAGTATGAATTCTTGTACCAATCTGTCCTGGATGGCAAAAATATCTGCTGCACCCCTCTGTCCCCCAGGAATGGGTGTCCCAGCAATTCCTGGACCCAAATGTGGGGCCCTGAGGCAAAAGGGGAGGCATATGGAAAAGTAAGTATGGTCTGAGTCATACGAGTTTAAATCTTTCACATTCCCAGAGCTCTTAGGGAATAAATTGGTCAGGGGCTCACCAAGCTACTGACTCCCACCCTCCAGAAAGCTCTTCACTGAGAAATCTGGTCCCCTCCACACAGCAGACAGACATAACCAGACAGGCTCCTTCCTCCCAAGTCTCTTGCAGGTTTTAATGACTTGCAGAGAGCCCTAATCTTGGTTCTGGGCTCCAATACATCAGAAACAAAGGTGTCTCCAAAAAAGGGTGGCACAAATGAAGGAGCAGTACAAACCAGCCTACACCTAAATGAGCTCTGTGTTGTTCATTTTTAGTTTGCTCACCCCCGCCCCAAACAGATTATTATTCACCTACAGTAACATCTGTTCCTTTGCCACAGTCTCACCCGTGTCAGAGCTGTGCTGGAGCAACTCCTATATCCCCTTCCAGGAAAATCTCCAGTGAGACACAGGATTATAATGCCCTGACCACTGAGAGTTGTATACACCAGATGGATACTACCAACCTGAGCACTTTAAGCACATACACCCTACAAATTAAAGCAATCACTCAGCCTCAAAGAGGAGTAAGAAATACAGGCAGATTTTTTTTTCCTGCCAAAAATTCAGCTTCACAATAAAAGCTGCAATGCCACGCTTTCAAAAGGCAAAATTGTTTAATTACGTTAAGATCATTAATTGTCATTTTTATTTTCTGACTTTGCTCTTATTTGTTGGCATACTAAACTACCAACACTGATACCATCTATTTATTTTTTTTTAAATACCAGAGGCCTCTCTTTAAATATTTTATTGAGACAAACTCATTGTCAGATTCCAGATTGATTTTTTTCTGTATTTATTTTCCCCTTGAAATTACCTGCCACTCTTCCCCACCCTAAAGTTTCAGACTCTGCCACAGAAGAGCAGTGGTGTTTCCTGAGCCTCTTTTGTGCAGTGGACATACAGACACTGCTATAACCTGTATAACTTGAATTACTCTCTTCAGCATTTACCAGGGGTTGATACACCCTTGGTGAGCTGAGCAGGTGTTAAGGTTCTCTGGGAATTCCTCCCCATCCCCAAGAGATGCCGAATTATCTGCCCAGAAGCCCTCAGCCACAGACATGTTCTCTGTCAGGAAGAAGAGGGGAATCTGGAAAGGGTGAATGAATTAATATAGTCCTTATCCCAGGGGCTGGCCAGGAAAATGAGCTTTATAACTGCTAGAACCCTCCACAAAGAAGAGAAATACACCTTCCTGGCTGCAACTCAAGGTCCTGTCTGATACAATTCAAGGTGGCACAAGTCATTTTGTAGAGACTACAGCAATGTATGCCAAATTTGTTTCACCATTATTTCACTCTTCCATCACATCAGGGTGCCAAAGGTGAGATTGCAGCAGTTTGCCCCTCAGTTTCTTCCTTCCTGGCTTTTAGCATCTCATCTGACAGCAAGCTGCCAGACTTTAAACAATCTCAGCAGCACTCACAAACCATATCCTTTTTTGTTGTTCATTTTACAAAATTAAAAACATTAAACATTAATGTCTCTTGAGTTTCCTCTCCCCCTCAACCCCTCCCACCTCCCGAAGTAAAATATGTTGCTGGGATTCCACATCAGAAGGAAACAATACTCTGTTGTGCCCAGTACTTCATGGGTGTGGGTGTTTTCAGGAACCACTTCTGAGAAGAAATCCCAGAGGTTATTGTAATCATCCCTTTCACTCCTGGGTACTCAAGCACAGGATTGCCTGCAATCAATTTGCTCTTGCATCCAAGTATTAAACTCCCTGTGTATAAAAGTATCACCAGCACTTTCTATATTAATCTCTGTAGCAATGTTCTAAAGAGCTTTTTATTATGCTGCAAAGAAATTACAAGGCAGAGCAAAAGCCACTAAAGCCTACTTGAGCATTACCACCAAATACCAAAGCTGGGTTGGATCCTCCAGCCAGAGCAAGGGAACAGTCCTGACTGCACTCACAAACTCTTTTCAGGACAAGTTCAGGTACCTAAATCTTACAATAAGGAGGATTACAAAGCTACACAAAACATGACAGGAAATTAGAACACAATTAATGTAAATATGAATGAAATTAATAAATCAATAAAAAATACGAAAAGAGAACCTGATTGCTTTCAAGCTCAGGTTTGGTGGGGGGGGTATCACTTTTATATACCAAATACTTGAATCAACAAAGATTCCAGCACCACAGGCTGCTTTACAACTAGCCCTGCAAAAGGGTTTAATCTTTAAGCTCTACTCCCTGGACTATTCTATCTGAAACTACCCCAACTTTGCTCCTCACTATTAAATGTGCTATTTAGAACTAGTGTTTGGGGAAAACGAGTGATTAATACAAGGAACTTGAGACTACTCTTTTACCTGCAAATGGACTTTAAGGAGCTCACATCATGCTTCTGGTCCAGCCCTCCTCACTCCACAACAGAAGGTTTCCCTGGCATTCTGAGCACAGGACTTTTCACCTTTCCAGCCAACACTGGCGGATATAAGAGGATAGTCCACAGGCAATCACCTTACATGTGTCTTTGAGAATTTTTACTCTGGTTAACTTTTCTACAAAGAATATATGAGCAGGATGTGATGCCTCACTATCTTCCCAACAATATCGAAAAAGGTTGGGAATTAAAAGGAGTTCAATTCCCCAAATGGATTATAAATAAATTTTCAATTTGTGTGCTGAGCTGTGCTGATTGTGCCATTGTTTTCCCTTCCTGGCTGGACACACACACAGACATTCCTACTTTATACATTCACTTCTTATCAGCTCCAAGTGCCTTTCCCTGGAATGCTCAGGCACCAATTGTAAAATTCACTTGGATGCACATCCTGAAATTAAATTACTTCATCATTTAGTAGCAGTGCTTCAACCCCAAAAACTTACAAACCTCACTAAAACAAAACCTTCTCAATATTTGAGTGATTATACAGAAAAATACCCTAAACCAATGAAAATGTACATTCTCTCTGCTCTCTACAACTTGTGGTAACTTGTGGAGGCTGGATTTGATCCAAATATCTTGCAGGGAGATTCCTTAGCTCTGCATTAATCCTTCACATCAACTCTAATCCTCTGAGTAAACTGTTTGCATTTTGCAAGTTTTCATCATAAATGACAAGGAATTTTAGGTTAGATATCAGACAAAACACAACAATGTAAGAAAGGAATAAATAAAGCAAAGCTATTCAGGGTCTGACAGCACTGGATAAGTAAAGCAATATCACCCATAGGGCAAAAATAAGAACAAGAATGGACATGGGACTATATGTTGCAGGTTTTGTAAAAGGCAATGTAGGTTTGGAAGAGCCATAAAAGCAAGCCACACAGTAAGTAAATGCAGCTGTAACTGGAGTTTTATGAGAGTCATGGATTCCAAAAGTAGAAAAAGAAGCAACTTTAAACAGAAAACTGTAAAAAACATAGGAGAGTTTAGGCTTTCTTTAGGACATTTCAGTGGGCAGAAATAGCAACTGATTTCCAGCCCCTGCTGCTGAGAGTTCAGGGAAAGAGGGAAAAGAGAGAGAGGAAGGAAAGAGGGAAGGAAGGAGAGGAAAGAGAAAAGAGGGAAGAAGGGGGGAAGGCAGGCAGGCAGGCAGAATATTTAAAACCCTACAGCCTCTGAGAACAGTGGCAGCACTCATGAACGGTCACACAAGTCTATCTACAGGTATAACCCAAGTCCAGAGACTTTTCTCACACTTTATATTTTCCTTTCTCAGGTTAGCTCATCACATTTATTTCTGTTATTTTCTTTTTGTCATTCTATCTAACTAACCCATTTATGGTAAAAATTCTGCATCATAACAGACTTAGGAATACTTGTAAGGCTTCAAAGGAAAACATCTTTTATCTGATAGCCTTTCAGTATGATATCATTTTGGTATAATGACAATCTTTATCATGACAACTGTATTGACAGTGATCATAGAAAAGTAAAGTTCTTTAAGCAGGCCATTTTTCAAGGTATTGTAAGGTAATTTATGCATAGTTTTAGGCTATCTACAAATCAGTATCACAATGATGTTTATTAACTGCTGCATCAAAAGCAATATCTTCTGAATCTGTGAACTTAAAAAGAACATGAAACAGCAGCACAAATGAAACTCTCAATTCTGTAATAGAGTTTTTCACTTCAGTTTCAAGTTTGACTGTTTTAACCTACTGAAGAGCACAGAAAGGAAACGAGCACATCTCAAGGGTTTATGTTTATGCACCTGTAGCTGAGAAAAGTTATGAATACAACAGGGATTCTCCTGTTACCCTTTTCACTTTCATCATTCACGCAGTTGCAAATACAGACTTTTCAAAACTGTGACAGCAGTGACAGTGCTTCCAGCTGCACAGGATCTACTGGTTTGCTGAAGGCCATCAGGACAGACAAAGAAGGTCAGCCAGGGGCTCTCCTTTAGCAGCCACACAAGTCCCTGACCTCAGGGCTGGGCTCTGCATGCTCTTAAGCTGCTGACTGAGGGCTCAGAGAGTCAAGCCCTTAAGCACTATATCAATGAAGAATAAACAGAGGCTCCAGAACAGAGAATAGCAACTTGAAAGGCCCCTACACCCAAATCACCCCTTTCTGGAGATACAAACTCAGACAGTCTGAGCATGTGGCACTCCCTGCTTAGTCTGCCTGGGCAACTGTCTGCAGGTAACGTGTGGAGGAGGGATCAGCATCCAGTACATCGTTTCCCCTTTGGCTTTTGGAAACATTACTGCATTCTCTGTTCACAGTCCTTGACATCCAGCATCCCAACTGCACTGGAAGAAGCCAAAAGCACCCATACCTTTTCTTCCTTTTCTCCTTTTTCTGATGAAGGAGCAGATGGTGCAATGGCAGAGTATTCTCCCATGAGCTGGGAGATCCCAGTTTAGTTCTTTGACACTGAATTACTCTCTAGGCACCCCAATCCCAGCTGGGGCACCCTCCAACACTTTAAAACAGCACCTCTTGGGCAGTTCATTCATAGTGGGGCTATCAAGACCAGTCTCAAGCTGATGGAAGCATCTCCTGAGTAAAGCCTATGAATTCTGTCTGTGTTTTATCCTCTTGCAAGCTCCCTTGATAGCAAAGTGCTTCTGAGACTCTCTTCAGACACTGTAAGATCTCCAGAGTAGGGTTCTGTTTGACTAGGGAGATGCAGCAGCATCTTTTTCTTTCACTGGATCCCTGTCTCCACTGCCCTGATGAACACAGGATTCAGTTCAAGAACAAGGACAGCACCATTTCTTCCCTTTCCTTTCCTCTCATACACACTCCTAACTGAAATACAAAGGGTCAAGGCTGCCTACTGCACACAGAATCTGCCCTGTGATTTAGAATAGCAAACTACAGGATTGGTGCTCTCTAATAAAGGGATAGTTCCCTGCAGGACACCATGCCATGGGATGCACACAGTGCCAAAGCATGGCCCTCTTCCAAGAGACTTCCTTCAGAGTGGGTCAGCCTGATGAGGAAAGGGAGTGGCCAAAGTGGATCAAACAATGCCATATTAAATAATGTCAGGCCTTTAGCATTCCTTGAACGCTGGATTTTTAAAGTGTGGTTTTGTACATCTCCACTTTGTAAACTGAGTGCTTTTCAAAGAGAGCTCCAGAACCCTACAGAGATGTCTCTAGGGGGGCTTTGATCTTTCCAGAGCACCTATCTTGTGTGTCTGTAATTGCTCTAGTTTAACAAGCCTCCATAGCACTTCAAGAAAGGAAAAAAAAAGTCCTTTTATTAAGGCTGTAAACCTAAGTGACCGCAGTGATGGAATGTGGTGCTGTGGGTACCCTGTAAATCCCCTGGAAAAAAAAAAAAAAAAAAGCACATGAAAAAACCAACAACCCAAAACAAAAGAGGAATCTCCATGAAGAAATGAAACGAAATATTTATTAAACATGTTGCCAATGTCCCAGGTGGTATGAAGAAGCCTTGTGGTATGCTGAAAGGCTTGATCTTTCTAAGTATTATGAATGCTGATTTAAATGATTGGGTGAAAGCTGAGGAAGTTATGGCTGAAATTTTGGCTAAAGATGACAGCTCTGGGTTTCAAGTTGCACAAAGCAGTCTGAGGGATTAAGCCAACAAAACCCACTCAAAGATATCCAGTTTCAAAAAGGGTAATCTTTGTATCAGTGATTCACACTCAGACAATGGTGAGGATTCCTCATTACTCTGACTTTGCCATATTAATCTTACTTTACAAATACATGCAGTGATTTATATCATGTTTAATTAACTGATTGAGGGCTCCTGTGGTAAAATGGCATCGCATTAAGCTCTGTCCTTATGGCAAATGCGAATCACATCTTTAGCCTTGCAAGAACAAAATATCATGGGATTCACTGATGACAGGATGTAGGAATCGAAATAAGGTCCCTCCTGTTGTTTGAGAATCCAGTAAGGGTGGTTGCCATATGCTCATCATTTCCAAGGGAAAAAAATGACAGGATAGAAGAAAGAACTGCTCTAGTTCTTCCAATATGTTCAAATCTCAGATGAAAATGATTGTACAGCAGTTCTGTACTGAGGCCAAGTTTTACATGAAAGTGCATAGCAAACTTTCAGAAAGCTTATAATGAGAGATCTTTTTATTGTGATTTTTTTCTGTATTTAAATAAACTGCCATGTGAAATGACTTTTTTAGGCAAAAAAAGAGAGAGAGGTGAACTAAATAAAGAAAGGCTTCTTTGCCAGCAACATAAGACAACACAAAATTAACTTAGCTTTTTCTATGAAGAGTTATTCCCCTCTAGCACTCACAACCTGTTTTTGAAGATTAAAAACTACAACTGTTATCATCTGATAAAATTAGATGCTGTATATAATTTGCTACTAACATTACCAAGATTAAAAGCCTTGTTTATATTATTACAAAGTTTCTTAAAATTCAGAAAGCGTTTTATTTTTAAAAGCTGTCTTATTAAGAACATGCATTTTTTAGACTTACAATCTAAATTCTCTAGCAATTGAGGAACAGTCTTACAAGAGTCCCAGTTTGCTCCCAGGAATTCGATGGATTTTTGCAATTTGTTTCTATGGTGAAGAGAAGCAGGTTTCACATTTTGAAAAGCTTTTATGAGATTTCAGAAATTTTCCCATTCCTCCCTGGGACCAAGATTTTTTTGAATTTCATACAGGAGAATGAGAGATGAACAGACAGTCTTTAAAAGCCAGGTAAGTGAAGCACTCAGTGCTGCCTGCTTTGCCACTCTCTCCCATTTTACACAGAGTGCCTTAGGAGTCTGACACATCAGGGACACACCAGGGCTCAGGATCTCCTCTACCTACCACTTTGCACGAACAGTTAAATGCACAGCAAGCAAACAGCTCTAAAGCCTAATGTTCAGGGCAGTCACTTTGTAAATCTCACGTTCAAGTCCCCGGGCCCGAACCTTGATTTTCCACATTCCAGGTGAGTGCCCCGACCCATCGCGGCGCTACCTGATACTCCAACCTTGCCATCTCCTTCTGGTCTCCACCAGAAATTCCATCCGACGGCTGACAAATCTCTTCTGATGAAAGTTTCTTTGAAATCGATACTTGCCTGCAAAGAAAAAAAAAAAAAGAAGTTTCAGTTTCCCCCAACCAGCCTTTGCAATCAAAGAAAGAGAAAATTCCCAAACCCTTCTAACCGTTCCACTGATGGGTAAAACTGAGCCACTCATACAGCATTTGGCAGTGCAGCCAAAATCAAGGGGCACATTTTTGCCCACGAAACCCTGGGCAAGCCACCACTTCCCCCAAATGTGCTGAAGAAGTGGCTCTGCGATGTCGCACCCCTGTGCCGCCCTCTTCATCCTCTATCAGGAGCCAACTGCTGCTAGAAACATTAGCGTGGTTTTGTGATCAGAAGGGTTATATGTGCTTTGGAGTCAGTCACTTCATCCTCACCCTGTTCAATCCTTTAAAACTGAGGAGAAACAGGGTAATGATTTGCCCTTTGCAACGCACAGAAACTCCAAATCTCATCATACATCTTAAAATTTCATCAGGAAGCACCTCCCTTCTCGCTGCCCCCGTTGCAACATTTGATGTTTTCGAAAGTTTGGAAATTGTTTTCCAAATGTGAAGCACTAGCAGGATATCAAAACCAGCTTGGTTTGTACTTACGTGGGAGGAGAACTGCTATCAAAATAACTACAAATAAATGTGTACCATACCTCCTGTTCATCATTCTGAAACTTGCAGGGATTTTAACACCTGTGCCATTCGCCCACAATAATTTGTGATCATTTCTGGAATGCACTTTTAGATTTAAAAAGTCATTTTAAAGGTATTTTTAAATAAAGGGATTCGACGCAATTCATAATGATTTCTTGTCTGATAAAAGCACGTGTCTAAATATTCCAATAATTCCGATCCAAAATTAGGAGCAATTCAAAACTGGTTGCACATAGAGCAGCATTTTGATTCTGAACAAACAGATTTTAAGACATAGATTTTATCTGTTTTAATATCCTGAGATTACTTTCATAGTCTATAAAAAAATTAATTACCTGTAAAAAATATTTCTCATTTTACTGTTTAAAAAGGTATTTTTAAGGTTTAAGAAATAAACATATATGTAACATAAAATATCCCGAGGAATGTATGATTAACTATTTTCAACTATTTTTTCTTAAAATTTACTATTAACTATTTTGAGGGCTTAACTACATTTCCCTCCAAAAATAGTTCGCATTTGAATTTTTTAATATTTTGAGTAGAGCTTTCAGCTGTGTAAAAGTACCTTGAAATATGTGAAGGTCAAAGTAAACCTTCATTTTAAATATTTCAAATTGTTATAGTTACTGCTTTGAGATAATATGACATTTACAGTAATTGCTGAAATTCCAATTACTTTCAGTAAGAGCTGCTGCTTTTGCAAGTTGTTAAAAAATATAAAGGTGCACTGGCTATTGCATTGCTGGAGACAGAGTCTGCAAGTAAAGCAATTAAATGTGAGTTTGATGATACACAACGTACTGGACCAACATTAAAAAGACTTTTCCATGTTTGACTGTTTACCAGTTTTGTCTTTAAATAATAGTCTTCTTTTGGCATGTAATGTATATCTGCTTGCACTAAACATAATTTATGAATATTTTAACACATGTGTACTCAGCGGGGTGTATTATCATACTGATATAAATAGAATTAATGAGCAGTCAACCTGCCACATGTCATGACATATGACAGGGCAGCCAGAGCATGGGAATAATTCTCTCTGTTTCATATTAAAGCTTCTTTTCCCAGTTGAATTTTTTGTTCCCAGATGCCAACAGACCTAATTTTCTAAGGACCATTTACAAAAATAGTAAGAAATGACAAACCTGGACTAATTTATCTTGGGTCACTTTAAAGAATGATTATTTTTGTGCCACTTCAAATGCATAAATAAACAGATTAAAGCAAGTGGCACTTTTTCTTTTTCCAGTTAAATCGTAGAGTTTTCACAATGAGGGTTTTCATGTCTGCCTCAGGTTTCATTCTTAACAAGCAAACATTTTATTTGTTGATTTTGAATTTGTTTCAGTGTCGTTGTCTGTTTCTTCTGTTAAGGGTCTAGAATATCATGACTGTGTAAGTACAAAGATGGCATATACCAGGTAAACAGTCACTTCAATGCAAAAAAGAAATATAGATGGAGGCAAGTAATATTCTTTTAGCCAATTAATCATTCCAGTTTCAAAGGCTATTTAACAATCTGCTAATCATGATTAATAACATTTTTTTTTATTAAAGAGAGGAAGTGAACAGAACATGCAGAATCCAAGGCTAGGCCATATTCCCTGTTTGGTATTTTATTTTGAAAGGTAAATATTGAAACGTAATATCAATTCTGTTTACAAAAGGCTGCTCAATCAGTCAAAGGCTGAGGCTCATA
Organism: Calyptomena viridis; assembly: GCA_013390005.1. Taxonomy (NCBI): domain Eukaryota; kingdom Metazoa; phylum Chordata; class Aves; order Passeriformes; family Eurylaimidae; genus Calyptomena; species Calyptomena viridis. The sequence continues at coordinate 91,728 of WEIV01026863.1, forward strand.
ACAAAATTAACAGATTAACAAGAGTCATAATAAAATTAACAAATTAATATCAGTCAGATTGCCCAGCTAACATCTAATTAAAGATCCTCAACTTGAAAAGTTTTCTTTTCACCAAAGAAGGCAAATGTCCTTTGATCCTGCAGTGTTGGGCTGCTGAAAACAGGGAGAAAGACACACATTCTATTTTTATTCCTTTTTGACTTAAAATCACTTTTTTAAAAATTCTTTTACTGCTCACGAGTCTTTGAAGTCATGACTCATTCTCTGACAGGAACAAGATGGTCTCCTAAAGATGGATCTAGTTCAGGTTTAAAGACTTGAAAGAAGTAAGAGACTTATCTCGGATTCTTAATTATATTAAGGGACAAGGAGACACTACAAGTTTTTGTGTCCGACGATCTTCCCGGCAGGGCAGCAGCACGTCCCTTGGGAATGCAGCTCTGTCACTCTCAAAGAAAAGGGGCACCATCTAGTGCTTTTTTTGAGGAAAAGCTGCTAATACCAGTAGGGGTGTAGAGGGGGGAGGAACACACGAGGGGGAGGGAGAAGAAATGACACTTCATTTTTTTCAAAAGACAAAGAAAACCTGTTGGCCTGTTTCATCTTCCATTTTGAGGCACTGCAGTATTTAGCTTCAGGCTGGAAGTAAGAATTGTCAGCTTTCACAAGGTGGAAGGAAGGATTCCCAACTGCTAAAATAATATATACAATTTAAAATGGATGGGGGGCTGGTATACAGACATTATTCTGCTTAGCAGGTATTTCTTCTGCCTATTAATACACTTAAACATTTCCCTATCAGCCCTTTTCATTATACATTCTCCCTTTTATTAATCGAAAAGAAACCCCTTTTTAGTCATTTTCATTTCATTGGAGACTACACTGTGCTGTTAATGTTCCTGGAAATGTTCTTACAAATAATCTTTCCAGAGTTCACCCAACATAACAAAGAGATTCTATGAAAAATGATTTGTAGCACAAAATCCTTTACAGTGCAATAAGATCAAGTTAACCACTGGTTCTGCTAGGAAAAAGCTTGGGAAGTTTTATCTGATTGGCAAAATAGGTTCATATCCGAGTCCAGGGAAAGAATGCCCTTTGATAAAATTTCACAGCACTAAAGTCTCATTATCTGAATGATTTTTGAAACCTCTTTGAAAACAACTTGGGGGGAAAAATACTCTTTTCTGCTGCACCTTGGGGAATAGATGATTTTCGAGGAATTGTGAAATAGTAGCTCAATATTGGTTAACTTACTGATACTGTGAATTGACAGAAATTGTTTTAGTCAAACTAATAAGTGCTCAGCTAAAATAATCACTGTTTCAAAGGTACATCTGCTCCTTGGGAGCCCCAGGTCAGGGATGTTTGTTGTAAACTACAGGGGCTGCTGCCCTCAGACACCCAGAACAATCCCAGCTCTACACAGTCAGGGGTCGGGATGTGCTGGAAAATCAAAAGTGCTGATGCCTCCACCAGACCCCAAAAGATACACAGTTAAAAACAGTGCTTGCTTTTTAACTTCTGGGCCATAATCTTGGATTCCCTGGGCACTCCAAACTCTCAGTCGACTGTGTTGTGGTAACACGGGAATGTCGGGCCCATGTGTAAGACTAAATAAACAAGAAATATTTCTACTAGAATAGTGCTGAGCAAAGCAAATACGTGGCTTGACGAGTAATTCTCAGAGGGAACCCTATCCCAGGAAACAAAAACGTATTTTATGTTGCTATAGAGAATTTCTTACGAAGTTGATTGTGCCTGCAAGGAGAGTTCTCGCACTCAAATAAACAAAAAAAGAAAAACAGGTGTAGAATTAAGGGATTTGACTAAGAGCAGGTAAGTTGGGAGCAAAAAAATCAGGAAGAACATCAGATTCCCAAATCCTAAACAGGGCTAGAACAACATGCCTGTCCTGGTATTCATGCAGGAGGGCTCTAGTCTAGTGGTCTGAGCACAGGCTGGGGAACCATACCTGGGGAGCACTTGTTCTGCAGCTCAGGGCCTGCCACACGGACATGCTGAGCATCCTTGTTTTCTAGCGAAATCAGGAGCTTGGAACTCCTGCTATTTGGATCATGGACTCAAGTTGCTTTGTTTTAGGCACCTATATTTTTCAAATATTTAACCTTTCTGTGCCTCAGTTTCCACATCTGTAAAACTCGATAGCTACGCTTACCTTGCATAGGTGTCAGGAAGATTAGTTCAGGTCTCTAAAGAACTTTGAAAAGGAGAAGGCAAACCAAACTGAATTTACGTATTATTTGTCATGTTTTTTATCCCATAAAATAAAAGTCATATGCAGCCCAGACTGTGAACTAAAATAATGTGTTCACCTAAGTTTTTCCTATGGCTGTGATGCCAAAAAAGCTGGTGAATTCAGCATGGCTTAGCAGGAAGAAGGCAGCTTCCCCACCTGCTGACCTGGCAACACCCAGGGGAAGTGATAAATTAACATCTTAAATAACCATAACCTTTACTAACTGATTATTCTACACATTTTCATTATATTCTTTAACTGAATACTGAACTATCAATTCAGTTGACTGTGTATTTCGGATGATTAAAAAATCCCTCTTAAGCAGAAGAACCCCTGAGAGGAAGCTTACTCTAGAGGGAAGAAAAAAGTTGCTGATAAAACCTCTCTTTGGGGTTTTCCTTGGTGCAGAAGGAACCTCATTAGATTTCAGACACACACCATCTTGCCTTGGCAGTTTTCAGATCTTCCAGAGTTGATTAAACGAGCCCATTAGACAACTCTACACCAGTTCCTCTCTAAACTTGAAGAAGAATAATGGGACACTTTACCTAACATATCCCCTTTAAACAAAGCAGCCACTTGCTTCTCATGCTGGGGAACCTTTGAAAACTCTTAATATGTCTACAAGTTTTTTGTCTGAAGCTTCCCTTCCCTTGCTCTAAGTGTGCCATTTTTTTCTGGTCTTCACAGTGTCACTTTCCTGAATGTTATAGTTCAGTGAAACCCTCTGGTAATGACAGCACTGGAGTGATAATGTACTTTCCCAATTTCCCGTTAATAGGAGCACTTGATCCAGCAACCGGTGCCAGCTCAGTGGCAGAAGGATGCTTTAATATTTTTTAGAAGTAAAAGGACTAGTTCAATTTATAGCCTTGGCTAACTCAGCAGTTTCACTATGTCTTGGCACAGAAATGGATGTTTTAGTTAAAACAAAGCCAAAAAAGAAAAAAATCCCCCTTAGTTTGCTCAGTTTCATGCCAAACAAACAACGTACAATTGCTTTTTTTTCTCCCTGAGGAAACGTGTGAAAACTGTGTAATGCAATGAAGGAGTTAAAATAACCCAGGGGAAGGAGGCGAAACAGAAGGGGCTGAACAGCAGCATCAAAAAGGAAAGCAATTTGTTTTTCTATTTTAATAAGAGCCACATAATCACAGACTGTCCAACAATACTTGTATCCTTGCTGAAGAGCTGCTGGTATTCTACATTAACCTTTGATAGCAAGAAGTGTATTACCCCGACTGTTTTCCACAATAAATTATGTTATATCTGGCATCCAAAGCGCTAGGAAGTGTTCAGCCAGCTGGAAGCACCAGATTGGCCCGACATCCCTAACGTTCAGATTATAAATAAAGGGTACCTCATACTGCTAGTGTAACAAAAACAAGCAATGTGGAGGAAGGACAACTTCCCCCCTGCCCATGGAAGCAGAGGGCGTCAGCTGGGGAATGGCAGGACAGGAATTCCAGAGGGCAGGGTTTCTGCAAAGAGCTGCAGTCCCCAGCACGCCAAACCTCACACAAACACAAGACTTGAGGCAGAGAAACGAGGCTTCTCCAGTTACATCTTTACTGAGGATTTACACATTAAAAAAAAAAAAAAAATAAAGCCAAGAGGAAGTATATCTGGCTCTGCTCTTCCCAGATGGTATAACCACACAAACACAGGCTCACACATACACACATCTTCCCACTCCTTAGGCAGCATTGCCTGTTCTCTTCCAGCCGTGAAAATAATTAGCTCAGCCCCAACCTCAGTTTCAAAGGATGTGGTCAAATGTGCCACAGTGCATGTTTCTCTCACATCCCCAACCAAAGGACACTATGGCCAGAAGTACCTTCTGATATTGTGATAATATTGAGGAAAATCCTGCTTGTTATGAGCTGGAAGGTGAAGATATCAAATAGGAAGAGAACGAAAAGATAGTCCCAAGACTCAAAACCTAATGCCTGAAAAAGGCTATAAATGGGCTTTTGGGGTCCAACTGTTCTCAAGGAAACCATTTCATTAGCTTGAGTGGGAACACAACTGAACCAGTGCTGAGAGCTACTAAACCAGCACTACAGCTGGAAAAATTAACCTCATCTATTTATTCTAAGGGCTAGACTATGGTGGTCCCTGGTGAGGATGTAATGGGAAGTCAGATACAAGGAGCTGTTCTCCTCACCACTCCTTTTTGGTAGGGGCTGGCCACAGCTGCAGTCCCTGTGCTCTCCCAAGGGCAAGAATTAGCCCCAAATTGGTATATTCCATCTTCATTACTCCAGCTATTATATAAACATGGCTATATGCTTGCTTACTTAAGCTGAAAAATGGAAAAGAGGAACTAAAATTAAGGTTAATAGAGCCAGACAGAGCATTCCCCATTTACTTTGCCCTCAGCATGGCTGCTTCACCCTTCTGCCTTGAGAAGATGCCTTTTCCCCAAACAGTTTTTCCTTTCTCCTCTCTTATTCCTTCCCTTATTTTTTTTTTCCCTCTGGTGCCCTCTTCTCTGCCACTGTTACTACTGTTGTGAATAATTTTCTGTTCAATATGCAGCCTGAGATTTCTGAAAGAACACATTAACACAGGAGCTCTCTCTCACTCTGGTCTATAACACCATGGGGTAAGGGCTCTGAAGAATTGTATTGATAATAACATTCAGGAAATTTTCAGGGTCTTGTGATGGATTTCATGATTGGAACAATCCAGTCACAAAATTTTTTTGCCATGGAAACTGGGCAAAGAAATGGCCGGTAAGATAAGTGTTAAGGTCTACCCAGTACATCCCAGGTTTAGATCCCTCTTCCTTGTTGTAGTGGCTGGTGCTACCAACTCAGAAGGTGGTTTGTTCAAATCTACTTGTTGTCCCTACAAAGCTTGTTTGGGTTTTTTTGCTCCATCCAAAGAAAAGGCACAGAGGTACCGTTTTTCTCCATCACTCATTACACCAGTCTGAGATTTCTGGAAGAAAAGAAAGAACCATGGAGAAAGGCTTGAAGAAAAGGTAGATCTGCAGCACTGCTTCCATGCTTTCTTTTCACTGTCAGGGACAACTTACTGCACAGCTTGCTTTAAGGGTTCTGGATAGTGTAGTCCCAGCAGACATTTCCTGTACTGAGATGTATTCTCATTAGAGTTAGCAAAAGGGAGTACTCAAAACATTGCTTATCTGCACATAATCACTATATCATGCCCTGTATCCTTTATTTTAATTCCTACTTGCTTGCTAATTACACACCACACTGAAGGTCTCACAACTGCTCTCCTTTCAGCAGCTTTGTTTGCAAAGTGTCTGGCAATAATCTCCCAGCAGTGTATTATCATGCCCTTTTCATCACACTATTTAATCAATAGGGTAATGACCTCATATAAGCTAGTTCCAGGACCTAGCCATGCCATGCTAAATAAATGGAAAGAGCAAAACTGTGGGCTACATGCCTTCTGTTTTAAAAACCTGGATGCGAACAATTCCTGCATTAAAAGTTACTAAATATATAGAAATTGCAAATTCTTCACATCTCTTGCCAGAAGAAGGAAAAAAAAAAAACACAAAAAGATTCTACAGTACTGTGGGGAAATAGCTGGTTTCTTTAAACAGACATAATTGCAAAACATGTGTGTTCTTGGTCAAGTGTTCACAGGAAGATTTATCCTGATAACACTGGAAACAACCCTTTCCCCCAGTACATCACATCATCACTTCCAGGACTGAATGGTGACCGTCACAGCTAATGGGGTGAAATCACATGCAGCACAATTCCAAAGCAGAGGTTGGAATGAACCTTCCTTTCAAAAGGATTTCTGTTGTAGTGAGCAGAAGGAAAGCAGCTTCTCCCCATTTCCTGAGCTGTAAACTTACAAAGTGTGGTTCACTTTGATTTTGCATCCCATGTCTGGATTATACTCTGCCTAATAAAGTGCATGTGAGATGTGTTTAGTAATGTGTGAACTCTGGAGCACATGTAGCATCACTCTAGTGCAGCAATTCCCTTGTCCAGAGGAATGGGGGTAATAAATTGGATCTGTCTGCTCTTCTTAACCACTACTTTTCCTAATACTAGCGAGAATTTAATTTCAGAAATAAATTTGATGTAAAAAAAAAGTTATAACTGGACAACAGAGAGGAACACAACTGACTAGCTGGCACACGGAGGGGCTGCATAGCCTTTCTATTCTTGGGGAAACCAGGGCAAAAATCCACCACAGCACAGAAGTTTCAGCCCATGAAACCTCAGGACACAAAAAAAAGCTGTTTTCATTACACCAGCACAGCTGGGGTAGTTCAGGGACATCTGAAAAGAGGACGAGCATGCACTAAAAGAAGCATAAACCACATAGTTTAGTGTTACCACAGCAGTATCACCATGCACCGCTTTCACACAAATGCAGATCCCCCCTCCCAAAACAGCGTGAAAGAAAAATAATAGTTTTTAATCCTGTTTCATCCCAGTTATTAACTGAAACCAACTTTTTTCTACCAATACACCTCGAGACAAATTTTTACTGGAATGTTTTCGCTGCACCGATGCCACTCAGGTTCTTTTGGCACCTTCCTTTTAGGTGTGTTACAAACATGACAACGTGCCAGTCATCCAAGCTGTCAGCACCAGCTAAAATCTGTTCTGAGGCAGAGTAATTTACACTTGGATGAACACCTCCCAACAAGTAATCACAGAAATACCTTCACGTTGACATGCAACTCATTGCTGCTTAGGTAACTCCTATAATGAGCCCAAGTGTGATCTGTCCCAAAGATCTGAAATGGCTTCAGTGCAAATATTCTGTTAAGCTGCTGTAAGAGGTGGTGCAGTGGTAACTGTGGAGTGTGCCTGTGAAGCACTTTTTGTGTTACAAGGTATTAGTTCTGGACTATAAAACTACATTTTGGAAAAGATTCTCTCAAAAGGTTCCACATGACACTAGTCTGGCAAAGTAGGAACTTGAGAAACCCAACATTCTCAGTCCCTTAATGAACTGAAGCTCTATTTGGCCCATCTGGTGGTCTGGCCCCTGCAAAACTATTTCCATTACTCCTGATGCAGAGGAAGAAATAGCAGAGAATGGCAAAAAATTAAGGAAGTGATAAGACCGAAAAAAAAGGGGGGAAAAAAAAGAAAAAAAATTCAGTTATCTAGAAAGAAATAGGTCTCTAGAAATGACTAGGTCTCTAGAAATTAATAGGTCTCTAGAAAACAGATCTTGTCAAGCTAACTTGATATCATTTTCTGATGTGATTACAAATGGGACTGCTAAAGGCAACCATCTTGATGGATGCCTGTAAGAAAACTGGCTTTGTATCACACCACAGTTTGACTGAAAAGCTAAAAAGCATAAGAGATGGGATTCATCCACAGCAATTATAGCTCTCTAAAATGAGCCTCCAACAGTGGGTGGTCACACTAGACATTAACTGCTTCCCTGATATTTATAAGGACACTCAGAATTATTATAAAATATCATTGTCAGGTAACAACACCTTGCCTTACTAGCAAAATGTGTCCTTGGATTACCCAAGAATTAGAACATGTCACTGAACTATTTCTCTGCAAAAAACTCTTCACAAAAAAGAAATTATTCCCATAATTGTTGACATTGCAGTCCACCATTGGTTAGGTACAAGAAATCCTGATGCATCTTGTGAAAGGACCCACTTCTACAATGGCAACACATCCCTCCAACAGATGAACAGGAGTGGCTGGCATGAAACATGAGACCCTCTGTCCTTGGAGGTGCTAATCAACATCCAGCAGAGGGATCAAGCTGGACAGGATGGCAAAGACTTGCCTTCACAGCTCATCACTTTGGTACCAGGTAGCTTTGCATACTGATCCTTAAAATGCCACCAGTACTTTTCAAGATATTCTTGACTTGAATGAACACACTCTTGCAAGAATATCTATTGTTTGTCAAGTAGAGTTTCAAATTTTGGGGAGTCTCCTCATCCAGAAAACACCACTGTGTACATTTTCTCCTATTTCTTTTGTTCTGCAGGTGTTCTTGGAAGTTGAAGGCAAAAATCCTTACTCTAAAGCATTCTCCTCATGCAATGATGTTACATAAAAAAAGACCTGTTGGTTTTCACCTCATAGCACACAAGTAGTACAAGGTCATAGATTTCCCTTCAGCCCTGTAAACCTTTCTGCAGTCAGAGGGCAACAGAACACCATGGTCTGTCTGCTTATCTCCACACATCTTTATTTTACAAAGAAAAAAGAATGAGGAAGAAGAACCAAAAATGTAGTAACTCTTCCTCAGATACTAAAAAAAAAAAAGTTTAAAACCATGCAAGTTTGGAAAGAAAAACACAAAAATCTAACATATCTATGAAAAGTTTCCCTTTAAGGCCTAAAAAAATCCCCAAACAAAAAAAACACTACCTCACCCTCCATCGTGCAGGTTGCAGGACATAACCCTATGGGCAGGGTTCATGGAAAGGACTTACCAGAAATGGCTCCAAGTCATCCTAAGAACCACTGCTGACTGATCAAGGATTGCAGGAGCACCTCAGAGAAAAGTCCACCTCAGATAGATGGGGTGGAAAGAAATGAAAAAGATCTAAGACATCAGAGCCTCGGATTTTTCACTATTTTGGATGTGTGTCAATATTAAAGTGAAAAAAGTAGGGATTTGATAAAAAGATTTGATAGAAAAGCAAAAGAGGCATATAAGTGATAACTAACCTGATAAAGAACTAAAAGGGATAAGCTAATTAAAGCTGATCCACATGGGTCTCTGGAAAACAGATCTTGTCAAGCTAACTTGATATCATTTTCTGATGTGATTACAAATGGGACTGCTAAAGGCAACCATCTTGATGGATGCCTGTAAGAAAACTGGCTTTGTATCACACCACAGTTTGACTGAAAAGCTAAAAAGCATAAGAGATGGGATTCATCCACAGTAATTATAGCTGTCTGAAAGTTTGGCAGCTTGTCTTAACTTCTCTATGTTCCCATTATAGTCAATGAAAAGAAAAAGGCACTGTCGAAAACTGATTTATGATTTTTCAGATAAGTCCATACATCTTTCTGTGAAGGTCTCCATCTCTCTCCATTGACTATTAAGAGCTTAGAAAACTAGCAACCATTAGAGGCTAATTTTTGGATGGCTAAAATGAGATATGACGAGTCTGAATGGCATCATAAACTACTTAAAAACTATGTAGCAGATACATCTAAGCTGTCATTACATGACTGGGGAACAAGGCACTGGTGTTGGAACTGGCTATTGCATCCTAGACTATCTTTCACTTTTGTTAAAAAAAATAGCATTTTCACAATATGGGAAAATTACTAGGAAATGGAAAATAATGGAGAAGACAGTTGGGTTAGGTGAGTGTAGCCAGACATTCTATACTTCAGTGTAGCTAACAGGATCAAGGAATGGGTATAATGAGACAGTGAGGGGAAAATCTCTGGCAAAAAGAGATCCTAAAGAGAAGGCAAAGGTCTGGGGAACTCAGGCCATGGCAAGTAACCAGATAACTATGAATTTCTAGAGAAGTGTAGTAACAAAAACTGTGATGCTTTGTCAGGAGGTTATGTTTCCTTATTCAGCATCAGTGAAACAACCAGTAGTTTCACTGGGTTCCTGGTGTTGTCTTAAGGAAGACTATGAAAAATTCCATGGATTACAAGGAAGCCAAGGGAATAATTACAGTATTAGGAAACATGTCTTGCTACAAGAGACTCAAGGCACTCAATCAATTAACTTATCAGAGCAAAAGTTAAAGAATGATTTGATCACAGGCTACAAGTGCTTTCCATAGGGAACAAAATTTGATAATAGAGGGCTCTTCAATCTCACAGGCAAAGGCAGAAAAAGATCGAAGGGCTAGAAGTTACAGCAAAACTAATTCAGTCTAAAAATATGGAGCAAATTTTAAACACTCAGGGAATAACTTGAAATAACTTGCCAAGAACTGTGATTTATTTCTGTCATCAGAAAATAAGTTTTAATCAACACTTGGCCTTGTTGGAACTTTGTACTTCTATTTCTAAGCTTATTAATGCGTTCATTCTGAGAACCTCAGAATGTCTTTGTGGAGAAAAAGAATAAATGTTGTAAGCTGGGAAGTGTTGACTGCAGTACTCATACACAGCCAAGAGATTTCATTTCCATTTGGTCACCAAGTCACAGACCCTCTACCTTGTCTAAGTAAAACACCTTCTATCTTCACACTATGCCAAGTATTTTAATTAACGAGCATTAACTCAAAGTGGATTGCACTAAAATTAGGAAGCAAGAAGAAATCATACTTTGCAATTATCCCTTGCAGAAGTACCTCCACACAATACTTTTGGGTCAGCATAGACATACCATTTTTTTCCAAGTGTTAAGGTAAAATTCAAATCGCAACATGGTAAAGATCTCTCAGTAGGCATTTAAAAATTAATCAGATAATTAGATCAAATGAACACAAAAATAAGGCTCAGGAAGACATCCATTCTAATTAACATAATATTAACTTACAAAAGACTTGTTTGGGAAAAAAAAAAGATCATCTTTATTTCAAATATCAAACCAATCAATATAAGGAAAGAAACAGTTATTTCTTACCTTGTTATCCCCATGACCAAAGCCAAAAGGAAATGACAGTAATAGTGAGTCAACTGCCCACACAACTGTATTAATTTCTTATTATTTCTAATCTTGTTAACTATTTGAATCCACAATTTAAACCAGCTTGTATTAAATTTATGGGGATACTACCTACCTCGTGCCTGCTCTGTACTTGCTGTGAGTCTTACCAATCTTGCAGGTAGTTAACAATAAAACTAATGAGCTCCAAAGTCTCACCTGGGTCTCTCCTCAGCTGGGTGACTCCTAACTGAAGCACAGGGCTTTACTGTGGAGACAGAGGATGTTAAAATAAGAAGAAAGTGGAGGGATTCTTAAGTCTGTGTTGGGGATGATAACAAATACTCTCAAGGAAGGAAATGGCATTATAGGACACCTGATTGAATAAACCTGACTGGTTAAGCGGAAAGGCTCAGGCAATCAGACAAGGAACTGGGCATGGCTGAGCCTAATTAGATAGATTGCATAGATTAGAAATACCTGCTATTATAGGACAGTTCCGAAAATATTTTTTCAAATGTCACATTACTCCAGCAATGACCGACCACCTCAGCCTTCTGGCTGGAGTCACAGGACATATCCCATGGAGTTCTGAGAGCTCCAAGCCATGGGGCAGCTGGGAGGTGACTGGGACTCCCAGTGCTCTGGTGCAGCAACTGTGTGGATGGTTCCCTGCCCTGCCCACAAGCAGCACATTGTGCAGCCCTTCCCAGACCTCCCAAGTGTTATCCAGTGAACACTGTGCCAGGCAAACACGACTTCCCTGCCCATCTCGTGAGACAGGCCTGGCTTGGGAGCAATCTTTGGAGTGCCCAGGCCAGGCGGGACATGACTGAATTATTTCTTTTTGCAGGGGAAAAAAAAGAAATCTAGAAAGAGTGTGTAATGGTTTAGAAGCAGGCTTTCCAAACCAATTCCACAATGAATGTATTTCACTTTGATCACCCCTTCTAGCCCATAACAGAATTGAGGCAGTATTTTGTTTTGCAGAAATTAGTACCTTCAAGACCTGCAGTGGATTTATTATTTCTGCTAAGGCTTGCACTTCCTTTCTGATCCACTGCTGTAAAATCCAGAGGGACAGAACAGCACAGAAAATTACTGCAAAGATGTAGTGTGACATAGGAAGAGTCAGACGCATTATGTGTGAACAATACGACAAAAGGAAAAGCCATCTGAAAATAAATGAAAAAATTAATAATCAAAAGGGTGTCTAATTCTTAGCTGGGCACTTGTTTGCTAACTCTGTGAATTAGAATCATCAAGCCATGCCATATAAAGCTGGAAGGAACACTGGGCCCAGAACTCACTCCTGCTTCAGGAAGGTGCCAGAACTGACCGTTCTGTGGAAATGGTGCTGCCAGAAAAGAAGTGAGGCATTGGAAACATAGTTTTTCTCTTGCTTCATTCCTGAAACTGTTGGAGTCCAGGGTGAGGAGTTTATACCTCAGATCACCAGATCTGGGACCCTCGCAGAGACCCCAGGAGGATACAGTTTTTGATCTGTGTCCCTGGGAAGGACTTCCAAAACTGATGGAAGCAAGAGCAGCAGAAAAATAATTTGGATTATGGTTTAGTTAGTTATAGAAGTGCAGCTTATAGTTTTAGGTTTTGTAGTATAGATATAAAAGAAGACAACATGGAGAATTTTGGGTGTTGCCCTGAGTTCTTCTTCTTCATCTTCTTCTTGCTCCTTGCACTGGAGCAGAGCTGGCATTTGAGGATTGGTAGAATAGATTTGAGGTAGAGAAGACGTGTTAGTAGTAAGTTAGGATTATTGGTACCGAATTGTAAACAGAGTACGTGCTATCTGTTAATTGGTTATTAGTGTCCTTAAAAACCCAGATACAGCTGCCATTTGAGGCATTCGACACCCTACTCCCTCTCACTTTGTGCTTCCTCGCTTTGCACATGCTCTGGTGTGTTAAACCCAGGTTTGGGTGACATGCTGAAGCTGTGATAAAGCTCAATAAACAGCAAGAAAAACTGAGAAGCTGCGAGTTTTATTCCTTTATCTGGTACCGCACTTTGTTAATAAGAAGAGGTACTCTAGCAAACAACCATCTTCTACAACCACGAGAGAAACTGAGACTCCACAATCCTGGGCCAAACCTCCATGTCCACCCCAAGCTTGATCTGGCCACTGAAACAACTACTAATGGCAGTCAGGTCACACAGGGCACCTGGGACCAGCAGGTACCGGTCAGAGACTTCAATTCATTGTGCAGCCATTTCAAAACTGCTGTGAGGAGAGAGCAAATTCTGATCACCACAACATTAAAACCAGCAGCAGGAAATGCTGCATGATGAGAGTCACACACACATGGAACAGGGAGACTTCATTGTGATGCATTTCCATGCAAACTGTGGCTTATGTCTAATGGGATACAGGCTCAAAGAATAATGTACAGAATTTGTAAGATGAAAGCCTCCAAAAAAGGCACTTTGGTGATAGAACAGTTTTTTTCAACTGCAAGCTATGAACACTTGATATATAAATAGTCTATCCAGAAATTGCTGAGTGTTGAGGAAATATGGAGAATGACTGTATCTGGAGAATTTCCTACTAGTTTGATCACTGATTTTTCAGTAAGCTTTTTTGGGCTAAACATTCTCCTGGAACAAATGTATCAAAAGCTAAGCCTGCCTTAAATAAATAAGCAGTGCCTATTTTCTTCTCCTGAATTCTTGATCAAAAAGCTTCTCTTCTCTGACCATCCATTGCTTTGTGCTTGGTAGCCGAAAAATACTTCACTGATTTACACTGTAGCATGTGAGAGTTTTAGCAAGTCCAGGCCTCAGATACAGCTCAGATTTTGTCACTGATGAAAAGAAAACATCTAGAGGACATATAGTAGATCAATATTTGTCAGGCTTTCCAAACAAGCTGGAAACCTATTCTTTCCTGTTCTTCAGAGAAATCTCTAAGTTGTTTTCCTATAAGGGATAAAAAAAAATCCAGAAACTAAGAGAGCAGAACAGAAAACCTATTTCTCACTACTTGATAGCCTGGAGCTGTAATACAGCAGGATCAACAGATTTAAGCAAAACAAAACAAAAAAGAGGGGGAAAAAAGGAAAATAAAAGAAAACCTTGCTGCTGTAATTTCTATGAAGTGTTTTTGATCCTGTCCTTATTTATACCTTCTTTGTGTATAAACAATGAGGTGCATTCAGCTGGGAGAGCACATCCTCCCTGCACAGCAAACTGTGATAGGATGGACCTGGGGGAAAAACAGGGAAAAGCCCTGCAAGCTCCTTGCAGCAAGGTGAGAAGCAGCAAATAACTGAGTGGCTGGGTGATGACTGGCTCCAGACTCCTCCTGGTCACTCCCCAGTGCAGTCCTACCTGGCAGGAGATGTCCAGGTGATGGTACCTGCTCCAGAAGCACTGTGCTCAAGCTGACCAGCAAAGGTTTAAGGCATGAGTTCTACAACCAGCAGCCTCCACAGGCTGACACAACCATCCTGTCCTGAAGCACTTCACCCTGATCACTGTGGAATTCAGCCTACATTACAATAAATGCCTACAACCTCCTGGTTATCCCCAGCTTTCTGCCAGGGGCTGAAACTCCAGGGCTCCCCACACACCTCTGCAACTTGTAGCCTGTTCATTGCCTGACCTAATTCTTCTAAATGGCTCACCCATTTTGGCTGACAATTCCCTCTAAATGCCCAGACACCAAGCAATGGAAAATTTTCTTTAAATGCAGTTAATGAGCAATGGAAAATGTCATTGCAATGAAGTTATGCAGGTACTTAAGTGCTCTGCTGGATCAGGTCTTTGTGAGCTACATTATAGTCCCACATTTGATGAGATTTTCTGAGTGTGATAAATAAAATAAGATGAACTTCTGTGATAAGAAGAAGAAGAAAAAAAAAGAGATATATGTAAAATATTTTTAAAGCTCCTATGGTTCTCTGATGGCATGGTGGGAAAGAGGGAAAGAGAATGCAAAAGCATAAACTAGGCTATGCTTGTGTAAATTACTCTGACATTTAATAACTCTCTACTAAAAATTCCCAAGCAAGGCTACTTCAGATATTTCTAAGGTCATGTATCATTTACTGTCTAGGTCAATTTATGCATCAGCAAAAATTGCTGCAAACCCTTCTGGACAGCACTTTAAAAATAAAGGTATATGTAACTGTTTTGGCCATATTTTCCTCCCCAGTTTCTGCTCTGTGAGCATTTCACCTTGGAAAATTAAAGTAACATTCTGTAATAAGTGAAGTCAGTATGATATTTCAAGACAAGCCAAGGACAAGCTTTATAACTGTGCTATCAAAATGCTATTAATAAAAGCAAAAATACACACACGATGCCTGTGTTCCCCTATGGATGGAAAAAATTATTGTCCATTAAGTCAACATTTCAGATATCCTCCCAGCTTTTCCTAAGGTGCTAAAGAAGGCAACAAAACACATATCTCTTGTTGTTAACCTGTATAAACTATCTGCTATCATGTAGTGCTCCATTTTAGTAAACACTCCAAGGCTTCTTAAGATAATATATGGATGAGTAGGATTTCTGGGAGGGGAAAAGGTGGGAAATTGTTGCTAAAATATTGTTCAGTTTTATAATGGTGTCTTAGTTTATTTTCGTTTGGGCCCACAGGGTTGTGTTTATAAATGCACCTTACATTAAGCACCTGAATTCTCTGCTCTGTTTATGGCTTGGAGAATTTGCCTTTTCACCTGGTCTCAGGTGATCAAAATACATTATACACATGTTTTCGCTGGAGACAAATTATGAGTGTGTGTGTTTTGCTTCCTTCTTTTTCAATGGTTAAAAGGAAATCAACTTTAAAATTAAAATGTAGTTTGGGAACAAAAAGGCCCAAGACAGCTCACTTTGAAGTTATCACAGAGCATTTAAAAACATACTGGAAAAATGCAGTATTTGTCAAATTAATTTCATTATTTATAATAACTTCCATCCTCTCACAAATCTTGATATTTTCATTGAAATCACTATTATTGATTTTCCCTTTTTCCCAGCCCTAACAAGAGTGAAAAATGAACTATAACATAAAGTCATTCCCTTTGTTAGTTACCTTGATGTGATAAATTAGATATTTTGAAAAAAACTCACTAATGAGACATACCATTTCCAAGATAAAAACATTCACTTTAAAGCTCTGTGTTCAAAAGACTTTAAAAAGGAGCCTTTTTTCATTCTTATTTTCAATGCTCTCATTACACCAATGGGAGATTCTTAAGAAACTTCTCAGATCTTGCATATTTATTTCATTTCATTTTAGAGCCTCATCTCATAAAATACAGTGGAAAGTTCTCGGGCAGTTTGTATTACTATTAAAAACTCAAGTAACTTTATTATTCATTCAATCTCCTCCATTATTTATCCCTCCTGATTTGAAAGTAGGACTCCCAACTGCAGCACTAGGAGTTTGCTGCAAGTCCCTGGAACAGTCTCACCACAATTAGCCATTGATCCAGCTGCTCCTTCCATGACAAGGGAATGCAAACTCCCTCCTCCTTGAGGCTACAGCTCCACAGAGAAACCCTCCAACATCACAGGCTTCTACCAGCTCACAGTGGAGTTCTTAAGCTGCAGTGAGACACACACACTTTTTTATTCATTATAAAAATGGGATTTTTTTTTCTATCATTAACCTGTTCAGCTTTTCTGTATTTCTGTATTTCTGTAAATCTACAGGTATTCTGTAGATTTTTTTTTTTGCCAACTTTTACTAACACAACTTTACATAGGCTTAAATGAATGCAACAAGATCTCTCCTGCAGAACAAGATATAAATTAAATACATTCATTATTTTTTTCCTTCCCAAGATGATTTCACTACACGAGTAAAACCTCACAAACGTGTGAAAGAACTGTGGAAAATATCCACATTTGATGAATGATGTTAGTGAACAATTAAGAAAGGAGAAAGGAAGAAGAATTCATAGCACTCGATGAATATGACACATGTGACTTAATTTTCATTATTGATGACAGGATTTCAGACTATGCTTGTTAAGATAGTGGAGTATAAAAGAAGAACAAGTTACAGCACCCAGCTGCTAAGAGGTCACTGGGAAGTGGGAGGAGACATCAAGAATTTAGTAGCACTTTCTAGTAAGTGTGTTGATCCCAGTGTTTTACTTTCCCTCAAGATGTATCTACCACTGTAAAAAGTTTCTTCCCAGTATCCATTTCAAGTGGAAACAAGGAGCAAGTGACTTACATAGTACCTGTGGCAAGAGTGCAAGAAAGCCATTGCTGTGACTGTGTGAAGCATTACAGCTTTTAACTATTCTATTGCAAACCAGCAGCCCAAAATGTCACTTTGTGCTGATGCACAGATCTGCCCACGTTGGGATGATCACAGTCCAGTAGCCCATGTTCACATGTCCAGGATGGATTGGACATTTTTGGACATTGGACAATGTCTTGGCTTATTTTTTCTGTCTTGTCTCTGATTTATATTTGATAGGTGTGACACAAACAAATGGATGATTCAAATGTCACAACTTTCTGTGATAAACTGTGATATTTTAACCATGTATATAATATAATTTCTCTGTTTAATACATAGTACTTAACTTTTTTTTCCTTGTTAAAAAGTCTTCTACTGACTTTAATTACACTCATGAGAACGGAGAAGTGAAAAAACATATTGCTTGCCTGAGGCCTTGGTTGAAAAGAAAAGGTTTGATGGCTCAGGAAATCACTCTTTAGTGACTTCAAAACTTCTGATCCTGGACTGAAATCCACTGCTCACATCTTATAAATGAAGTGTGATCCCAAAATACTCCAAATGAATTAAATGAAAACCAAGCAGGCGACCAACATACAAGTAGTGCCCTCCTTGACTCTATATTCTTAGTAGGTATGTTTGTACATTTACATTTAGTGGCTCAGGGAGGAAATATGCACCTTATGATGTAATATATACACGTGTTTGCATTTATATGGCTTAAAATAATGATGTAACATCACAGTCCCTCAGGAACCTCACATCAATTTCTTACCTACCAAATCTGGCTTCCCTAAGCCTCTCTTTGCCAGCCCCAGTTGCCTTACTGGGCTGAAATGGTTTGTGCCTGCCTGGGTTTCATAGACTCACAGAATCAATTGGGTTGGAAAAGAGCTCTGGGATCACCGAGTCCAACCTGTGACCAAACACTGCCTTGACAACCAGACCAGGGCACTCAGTGCCATGTCCAGTCTTTCCTTAAACATCTCCAGGGACGGTGACTCCACCACCTCCCTGGGCAGCCCATTCCAGTGTCCAATCACTCTTTGTGTGAAGAAATTCTTCCTTATGTCCAACCTAAACCTCCCCTGGAACAGCTTAAGGCCATTTCCTCTCATCCTGTTGTTTGTTGCCTGGGAGAAGAGGCTGATCCCCATATGGCCACATCCTCCTGCCAGGGAACTGTAGTGAGTGACAAGGTCACCCCAGATTAAACATCCCCAACTCGCTCAGCTGTTCCTTGTAAGAACTGTGTCACAGACCCTTCACCAGCCTTAGTGCCCTTCCAACACCTCCTTCCTGAATTGGGGGGCCCAGAACTGGATGCAGCACTCGAGGTGTGGCCTCACCAGTGCAGAGTACAGGGGAGGAATCACTTCCCTGCTCCTGCTGGCCACACTATGCCTGACACAGGCCAGGATGCCATCGGCCTTGTTGCCACATGGACATGCTGCTGGCTCCAGTTCAGCTGCTGTCAATCAGCACCTCCAGGTCCTTTTCCCGCTGGGCAGATTTCCAGCCACTCTGTCCCCAGCCTGTAGCACTGCAGGGGGTTGTTGTGACCCAAGAGTTGGACACAGAACTTTGCCTTGTTGAACTTCATCCCACTGGCCTCAGCCCATGGATCCAGTCTGTGCAGATCCCACTGCAGCCCCTTCCCGCCCTCCAGCAGAACAACACTCCCACCTAACTGGATGTGAATTTGCTACTGGCAAAACAGCAAAATTTGCTAAAACCAAATGGCAAAATTTGCTAATGGCAAACCTCGTGGCACTGCAAGCCAAGCCGGCTTGGACTTGAACATCCTGTGCTGGGCTGGGAACTGGTTGGATGGCCAAGCACAGAGAGTGCTGGTGAATGGGGTCACATCCAGTGGGGATCAGTCACTAGTGGTGTCCCCCAGGGATCGATGTTGGGCCCGCCTTTGTTTAACATCTTTATTGATGATCTGGATGAGGGAATTGAGTTCACCATTAGTAAGTTTGCAGATGACGCCAAGCTGGGAGCAAGTATCGATCTGTCAGAGGGCAGGAGGGCCCTGCAGAGGGACCTTGACAGACTGGAGAGATGGGCTGATTCCAGTGGGATGGAATTTAATAAGTCCAAGTGCCGGGTTCTACACTTTGGTCACAATAACCCCTTGCTGATCTATAAGTTTGGGACAGAGTGGCTGGAGAGTGGTCAGGCAGAAAGAGACTTGGGAGTACTGTTAGACAGGAAACTTAATATGAGCCAGCAGTGTGCACAGGTGGCCAAAAAGGCCAATGGCATCTTGGCCTGCATCAGGAACAGTGTGGCCAGCAGGACTAGGGAAGTTATCCTTCCCCTGTACTCAGCACTGGTGAGGCCACACCTTGAGTGCAGTGTCCAGTTCTGGGTCCCCAGTTTAGGAAAGATGTCGAGGTGCTTGAACGTGTCCAGAGAAGAGCTACAAAGATGGTGAAAGGGCTGGAGCACACGCCTTATGGGGAGAGGCTGAGGGAGCTGGGGTTGTTTAGCCTGGAGAAGAGGAGG
>WEIV01026863.1:111526-139900 GCA_013390005.1 Calyptomena viridis
GGGGTGCGGCCGAGCCGTGAGGAGGGGCCGGCGAGGGGGAAATCCCCCGCTGCTCCCGCCCGTGTGCCCTGGGAAGGGACCGTTCTGTCAAGAGCCGGTGGAGCCGGCGGTGCGCGCTGGGCCCGAGAGCGCCGATGGTGGGAAGAGCATCGCCGGGGGGCACAGGGTGGTGCTGCCTCTCTGCTCGGCCCTGGAACACTGTGCAGCTCTGCGCTTCTCGGGATGGGAAGCCGTGGAGCTCCTGGAGCAGGTGCAGCGAAGGGGTACCGAGTTGGTCACGGGTCTGGAGCATCTCTCGTACGAGGAAAAGCTGAGCGGGTTGGGCCTGTTCAGTCTGGAGACCACTGAGACCTCATTAATGTGTATAAATATCTAAAGGGGGTGTTAAGAGGACGGAGCAGGCTCTGCTCGGTGGTGCCGGGCAATCGCTCAAGAGGAACGGGCAGAAACCGATGCACATCAGTTCCACCTGAACGTGGGGAGTTTCTTTACTGTGCAGTGACCATGCACTGGAACATGTTGCCCAGAGAGGTTGGGGAGTGTCCCTCACTGGAGACGTTCCAGAACTGCCTGGATGCCCTGCAGTGCAGTGTATTCTAGGATGACCCTGTATGAGCAGGGGTTGAACCAGATGACCCACTGTGGTCCCTTCCAAACTGACCCATTCCATGATTCCCATGGCAGACACTGAGAAGTCACCAAGGACATTGATCCTCTCAAGGAGAGGATAAAATCTGGCTGTTCTGGGCACCTCAGTGCACAACATCTCCTAAAATGCTTCTCATGTAGTAATCACATCTTTTAAATTATTTCTGTAGACTTTCACATGTGCAGTGTCACTTCTAAAGGGCAGGGGTGACCAGCTGAGATTCTCACCGTGTGTTCAGTTCACTTACTGATCAGAGGCAGCTTTGAATAGCTCTATTCCTGCTTTTAACAGTCCTAGCTAGAAAAGCCCAGGGGAGGAAGTACAGACGAAGGCGGGTTATGACCCGGAGCAGTTTGGAGGCCCATTAAAATTGTAGGTAAGATCAGAGTCTGGGTGAGAGACAGAAAGCAGGCAAGAATACAAAGTATTCTCTCCTATAGGTATGCATAGTTTTTTGTCCCTCAGGTAGGAGGACTGACAGTTCTCTCCTGGCCCTCAGATGTGAGTGTGTAGCTGTCAGGATCTTGTAATGCCCTGTTACCTCTGTGGCAACATAACTGGCAAAGTCAAGAGTCCTGTTCTGTTGTGAGTAAAGGAATGCTGATGGGTGGGAACTTGATTTTTATTCCATGGAGTTCCTAAAGCATCTTCTTATACCTTGACCTGTTGTGTGTTCTGAGTGATGTTGGCCTTTTATTCATGGTTTTTTAATAAGGATCTTTTTTCTTTTTACACAGAGTCATGTTTACATAAAACTCCAAAGAGGTCATTGAGTAGAAAATCCAGAATTCCTACTTTCAGCTCTCCTATTAATGACACTGACACACAGCAAGAAATCTTTTGGGATTCTCATTCACCAGTTGCACACAGACTAGGTAATGTCAAAATCCAGACTTAAGGACACCTGTTTGAGGCATGCAGTGGGAGTGTGTTGAAAGTTACCAAAGAATCCCTTGGTAAAAAGTCCCTTACTCTTATAATGATTAAATTGTTTGGTTTTATTTTTGTTAAAACCCCATAAATTCTTTAATACAGTGCTGAATCAAGCTCTGATTTTAACACATATATTTGAATTATTTGAGATGTGTTGCATTTCATAAATTGAATTGGTTTGCAGTTTTTGAGAGGTTTGTTTGCTTCTCTTCCTAGGCAATGGAAAAACCAAACAGTCCAGCAGTGGGTGTGCAGTAGAAATATCCGAAATTGTTAATCGTATTGCTCCTCAGGTAAGTGGTCCTTTCTAAACCAAATATGCTCTGCATATGCACTAATCAAAC
Source organism: Calyptomena viridis (assembly GCA_013390005.1). NCBI lineage: Eukaryota > Metazoa > Chordata > Aves > Passeriformes > Eurylaimidae > Calyptomena > Calyptomena viridis. Next base: position 113,453 of record WEIV01026863.1, read on the forward strand.
ACAACCAAATCTTTTCTTTTACTTACAGTAGTTTCATGGTGAGAGTTGGGTGTGTTGGAAATTAGTGACATGTTCATAAAACTGGGTTGAATTAAAATTGTAGCAATTGTAGCATTGACTAGTTGCTCTATGAGTCACAGATGCCGTAAAAATAGATCCATTAAGAAAGTACACTTGCAGCAGCTCCATTTTAGAAAGGTTTCTCAGCAGAATACAAGTTATTGCCCCTGGTTTTAGGAATGCTGTTGTGTTTATTTATCCTTAATCATTCATCTGTTCAAAGATTAGAGTTTCCTCACAAGTATTTACTTGGCACTTGTTTTTAAGTATTTTGCACATCTTTATTGACAAGCGAGGCAGCAGAACAAAACTGGCATAACAGAGATACTCTACAATAATATCAACGTAGTAACCTTGCTTTGATACACTAAATAATTTGCCTTTTATCTGCCCTTTCTCTCTTGCCAGGGCTTACAAAGTGAAAATAAAAGTGTTTGCTAACTGTTCCATTTTAAGTGCAAGAAGAGAACATGTAATTCCTAAATCAGATCTGTAGAATTTACCTTGCAAAACATGCCTGCTTGTTTGACAGGGCTGTTTAAAATGTATTCACTATTTGGCATATTTGTGAGGAATTTTACTTAAGAATTGGAAGGGTGAGGTGATGGGTAAGGGATGCCACTGCCTTCCTTGTAAATGGTCACAGCCCTGCCAGAAATGTAAATTACAGCAGGCTTTGCAACTGTCTGTTGCTCATGTTCTTAAACAAAAATAATTTTTTTTTAAATTAAATTTAGAATAAGAAAACCTACCCCAAACTACCCTAATAATCAGTAAAGTTCAAATTACTTTTGCTGGCTTCCATGCAGTAATTTCCCACATCCTATTGCTCTGCCCCTGTGGACAATTTCCCACTGCAGTGTTGTCTCTCTTAGATTTCGGAACTCGAATTCAAGCCTGAACTTTGAAGCCCTGAAACAACTTCTTTGAGTTTCTAACTTTCACTTACTTCTGCTTAAAGTCTGTATAAATGACTTATAATGGAAGAAGTCACACTTTCTTTTCTGGAACCATACAGAGTGTGATTTAAGTTCTCTAGTCTGTTAATGCTGCTTTAAGTGGATCAAGGCAGTGCCTCTCAGCCATCTCCTTGGTTTTATACTGAACTAAACTATATCACATCTTGTAATGGGAATATTGCAGATTATGTGTAAACCTGAAGTCAACAGAGTATTAGATTGGAGCAGCAAAGTAAAATCCAGTTATTATAATGAAAGTTCCCATTTTAAATCAGTATGATTAAAGTGATAGAACCATCAGTAGACAATATTGCAGTAATCTCACTTAACTTGTATTGTTTTAGCTCCCAGCTGAGGCTTTCAGCAGATTTCACCCAGTTTACTTGGTTTAGCAACTTTAGCTCATGCAAGGTGTGTGTCTAGTGCAATCTTTATCTAAAATCAAATTTCTAAGCATTGTTAATGTAATCATTCAGGATGAAAAAGCTGCCTGTAGTGAAGGCTCCCTTTTGGGAACATGGATTGGTGAGGATGCTATTCCCTGTACACCTGGAGTAGTGAAAGTGAGAGCTAGGACAAAGTTAAGTTGTGCAAGGTAAGCTGCAGTTTTTTCGTGCCCATCATAGCTGGGCTTTCATGAAAAAAGATTTATGTTCTTTTATCTGTCGTTAACCGTGTAATTGTACATTAACATTTTAACTTTGGGCTTGTTATCTCTTCTTAATGGGGTGTTTCTTGGGAATTCTCAAAATGATTTCATGTTGGCTGTCCATCGTGGGATTCAGTCGTGCTCTCTGTAGGTGTTGAACTGCAGAGTGAACAGCTCACATGGCCATGTTATTGAGCTTGGCTAAACTTTCTCAGGAGCTCTGACTTTCTTTTCTGTATTTTTTTTTTCTTTTTTAATCCAGAGATCTTAAAATAAAAATTCCTGAAGAGGAACTCATGAAATTGGCCAAGGAATTTGATAAAAACCTAGTAGAGCTAGATGCTGTTCAGGACCAGGAGAAGCTCGGTCACAACTTCATCCAGACCACCTCAGAGCCTTTAAATAATTCTAAAGATGAAGTAAATATGAAGAACCAGCAATCACTGCTTGGGGAAGGTTCTGAAGCAGATTCTGTTCTGTCCCTGAAACCAGTTGGACAGAGCACTGGCATTCCTGCTGCAGGGCCCTGCCAATCCAGCAGTCAAAAGTCTGTCGACCTCGAGGCTGAAGGAGCCCTTCGTGCTCTTTTTGACTGCTCTACCCAGAAGTGCAGTGGGCAGTTGAGTGAAGGGCTGTCAGACACTTCTTTAAATAACAGTTTTCATAAAAGTAAAAGCACTTCGGAGGAGGAGCACCTTGCTGAGGAAACTGAAGACGTGCAACGTGGAAATTCAGAGGGATGTCAGGAGGATACAATGTGTGCAGTGGGGAGCGTGAACCAGACTGTGCCAAAATCTGATAGTCACATGTTGACAAAAAAAACTCCTCCTCCTTTGAAGACTAAGCTTGCTGGAGTAGTTAATGATGACTTTGATGACTGGGATACAGATTTTTTGGCAGATGATTCTTTTGTGATGCAAATAACCCAAAACCCTGAAATGATAAGTAGTGGAGCAGCAGCACCAATTCCCGCCAATCCATCAGTGCATGATTTCAGTGATAGCAGAACAAGGCAAAATAGTGGCAATTCAGTGACTTGCTTGAGGAGTGTAAACAAATCCAACAGTGTGCAGTCTTCACCTTTGAAACATTCTAGTAAAAACACACAAAATGTTGCAAAATCCTCCTCCTTACAAAAGCCATGCCAGACTGAAAACTCAAAGGCACAGACTGTGGCCTTGCATGGAGAAGGTGGTGTTAAGCCAGACAAAATAAATTCTATGTGGAAAAGTGCCCAAAACAGTGATTTGAACTATATTCCTGTTTCAATGCAATCAGAACTGAAGAATGGAAGTGAAACTACTTGGCCTAAAAGTGACTCTCTTCCTCTTTTTCCTCCGAGATCTCATAGACAATGGACAGAAAAACCTGGTGTTTCCACCCACATGAAACCTGGTGAACTAACTATAGTGCCTGAAACACCAAAGAAATGTCCTCTGCCTTTTGATGACTGGAATGAACCAAAATTTTCTGATGAGGTATTGGATATGTTTTGTGGATCCAGTAGTCTTTGGGATGCAAACTTTGAGGATGATGAATTGCTGTACCAGGTGTGTGATGATATAGAAAAGCAGACTCAGAGCCAAGAGGTTAAAGAAGGAAATGAAAGAACTAAAACTACACAAGGAGCCGGTGTTAATTCCAGATCAAATGCTGGTAGCAGCTTCCCAGCACCTAAACAAGGACTACCTGATCACCTCTTGGTACAAAAACCAAATGCAAACCAGGAGGCTCTCTCACTAAGTGACTCCTGTAGGAATTCATCAAAGGTTACACGTGGGCTGGCCACAACAGCTCATGGAGTGAACTGTAAGAACATCTCAACTCCTCGAACTGTGATCTCAGGTCCTTCTGCAGAGAGCAAATACAGACTGACTAAAAACTGCCTTCAAGGTGCTTCTGAAGATCCTGCGAAGGCTGTTTTGGGGAAATGGTACAGGTCACATTCTGTGCCAGCAGGAGAGACTGCTTCTGAAGTAAGTCCTGTTAATGCACTAAATGTTCTTAGTAGCAAAACATTAGACAGCCCAGATCTCTTGGATAATGTGGGAAAGATGCCAAGTAGCACTTCTGGTAACAAAACATCACTTGTGCCTTCCAAGTTTAAGTTCCGAAAGACGAACAGTTCTCAGGGTGGTCTTCATGCAGGCTCTGAAAATCCAGGGAGTCATTCTGGCATTGGAATTACCCTGCAGGGTTTGGAAGGAAGCAAGAATCAGGTGAACATGACTTTGCACAGCAAGCCTGACAGTAAGAAATCACCTTTCAAGAGGCACCTTTCGGACTCCTTTGCACAGCCTACAGCAGGTATTTGTCTTTATTGTTCCTGGAAAATACTCTTATTTGGATACATGGTAAAACCCTGGATAATGATGGGGCAAGGGAGAGAAGCCACCAGGTGACATGGGGTGCCACTTTCTTTATATTATTTTACACCAGGAATTTGGAATCACCCGATGCTTTTCAAACCTCAGCCTGTGCTGTTGTTTTCTCTGTGGCTAAAACTGCCAGTGAAGCATTCTGGTGTTATCAGTCTAAACACTAACATTCCCTTTCATCCAGAGGGGATGTCAGGCACTTCTCCCTCATTAAGTGACAGTAATATTCCATTCACTGGTGTTACTTGCTAGGGAAATGTAGAACCAGTCAGTCTTGTTTTTACTTATCTTACGGTTTGGCAAAGTTTTAATCAACATTAATGTTCATAAAACATGCCTTTAAGAGTGTCCCAAATCAAGCTCCATTTTCAAAAACAACAGAACAATTAATTCCTGCAAAATAGCAGCCAGGTTTATCAAAGAATCAGTAATTTACTAGTGTTTCTTCTCCAGCAAAGAAGCAGATAAATGGAAAGTTGCAATTTTGGATGTTAAAGGGGAAGAAAGGGGAGAGAGAACCAGTTATTCAGTGGAATGTTCTAGAGAATAAAGGAATGAAAAAGAATAGCATAGATTTTCTTTACAGATAAACAGCAACTGTCCCCATCTTAAATTTTCAGTGAAAGAACATTGCTGTAACACAAATATGGATGTTACATGATCCGTTCAAAAACTGGTGTTTAATTTTTCATGGACACCTTTTTTGTAAGAAAGCAAAGAGACATTTTGTTTTATGCCTCTGTTTTGAATGCTTATTAAAAATACATTAATTGGAAATTGGTGTATAAAAATGGTAAAGTTATTGATATGTGCAGGGAGTGTTCCTCTTGGTTCCAGTGAGGTCAGGATTTTATAGCATGGGAATTTATAGTTCAGTAACACAACATATAAAATGCTACTCTTACCTATCATGTTCTTGTCTCCTTTGCCAATTTTTATTGCTACTTTTGACCTTTTTTCAACCTCCCTTGTTTTATTTGTGTGACACCTGTACTGTGTGTGACCCCTGTGTCTATACCATCTCCATGCCCATATCTCTACCTAACTCACTAAATTGTAAAGCCCTTTTTACTCTGATAGCCTTAATTTTTTTAACCCATCATCATCTCCTACGCTGACTCCTGATGTCACAAGGTTCACTTGAAGGGCAGCCAAGTAAAATTTCCTTGAAGCAAATGTCTGCATCCCAGAGTTTTCATTGGGAGGTAGTAATCAGGCTACAGAGGTCATGCATTTTATCCCCCTTCCTGCCTTGGGGACAGGAGAGATGAGCCATTTTTAATGTGGGTGCCCAGGATGTCAGAATAGTGTCCCCCTGCCATAGATCTTCAAACACTGAAAACAGATCAGTTAAAATACATGTTGGACAAACCTGAAGGCTCCTAATACATGTTCTCCATTTACAGTGTCTGTGGTGGAACAAAAGAATAGAAAATGCTCTCAAGAAGAGATTGAAAGGAAAAAACAAGAAGCTCTTGCCCGAAGGAAATCCAGAACACAGGCATTCCTTAAAGATGCTTGAATTTGGAGTTTGTTTTGTCTGTGGAGTAAGTTCTTGGGAGGGAAACACTGTAATGCTGGAAGACACTTTTTAAACTCCATTCACGGTCTTTTCTGTTTCTCAGTTTAAAAAACTCTGCACCTGAACCATAATTAATGCTCTGATGGTACTTAGTCTTAATAAAAACTATCAGTTGTAAATATGTGGTCCCAAACTACCTTCCTTCAGAAAGATGAGGATTATGTTGAGTTCATAAACTGGTACGTGTTGAAATTGTATAATGTGAAAATCATGAGAGCATGAAAGCATTGGTATACAATGAAGGTGTCAGAAATACTTGAGGTTTTGGCTCTGTTATTGCAGGTATTCCAGTCTCTGAAAAGACTCAAGTACACACAGACTAAGAAATATTCATGTTTGCTCTCAGGTAGAAGAAAGTTTTGCCTTAAATAATGTACAATCTAGGAAGCATCCAGCATCAGAAAACTAATGGAAATGAACAGGTTTTGGAAAACTGAAGTTTGTCTCTGTTACCCGAGAAGGAAGAATTTAATATAAAAGTTTCATGACGTGAAAAATCATCTTGCAAAGGACATGTTGTATTTTTTTTAATTCCTTTCATGAAGAGTTGGAAATACCCTGGCAAAATTGGACCACCTTTTTCTAAACAGGCACCACCCAGCTCATTAAAAAAGGTGTTCTGTGTCATTTTACCAAACCATGAGCAATATATGAAATCTCAACAACCATGCATCACTTTAGCCTTATAGGCTGTACATATTTTCAAACTAAAGGCTGTTAAAACATAAAAATGCAATGTCATGTCAGCTTAACAGGGGCTGATAGAATTTTTGATGTGATAGATGGGTGTAGAGCTCAAACTGCAAAAACTGCCTCTGGCTGAGCTGCTAGATATTATTCAACTGAGAAATGCTTATATGTAAACATGTGACACTATGAAAAGTGACTGTAATTTTTCTTTGTAAATAAATGACTGAAACGTACCAAAGGTTGGAGGAAGCTTTTGGTCTCTGTAGTGTGTGCCAATTTTGTAACTCTTAAAGATGTAAGTATTGTATATTTGTAAGTCATCATTAAACTTTTTTTTTTTACATTTTTCTAATCTGTTCTGTAAAATACTATACTTTAGAAACTGGTAAAGGGGAGTGAAATGGGAATTCCTATGGACTTTGCCTGAATGTCCTCACTTGGTAATTTCCCCAGTTATTCCATGCCTCAATTTTCTACCTGTAGTGGTGACAAAGTGCTTCCTTTGATCCATTTAGACTAAAAATCCTTGGTGGAGGAACTGGTTCAACACACAACCACATGTATTAAGTCCTCAAATACTTAACTGGGCTGTATTAAATATTAGAGTTATAAAACTGTCAAAGGTTATTAAGAAAGATAAAAATGAGGTTTTGCTAGGACAATATTGAGCTTAGCAACCCTTCCCTCCCCAGGATATTTCTCTAGAAACAATTCTGTAAAGATAAGGATAATTTGGTTAATTATGATTGGAGAAGATGAGCTAAAGAGAAAGGAAGGAACTGTTGTAGGAGTGGGGAGAGTATTTATTTTAGGAAGGTTTTACTCTCTTATATGAAAGGATAACTTTTAATCAGGCTTGAAATTGGGATAAATAATAGATAAATCATACAGGCAAAGCACATCATGGCCTCCCAAGCTCAGCATACAGATGATACAAACTTTCCAATTGGAAGAAGTCACAAAGTCCATTTTTAACCAATTACTGTCACTTCTTACTTACCCAAGTGCCTCCTCTGTGCTGCTGACCCATATTTACAGAATCTATCAATTTTGGCAGTGAGGCCAATGCACCCATTGCCCTGCCTTACTAATCTAATCATGACACAGGGACTTTCATTTTTCATAAGTACCTATTTCTAGCAGAGGTATTAGGCTTCAAAAGTCTGTCATTTGGTTTTTATTAAACCTTACTTTCCAAATAGAAATCACAAGTTTTTTTACCTGGTGGTGAGACAAAATGCCAAGGTGGTTTTGTTCACAGCCTGGCTGTCCCCAAATGCCCTACCATCCCATCTCTCAGTTAATAACCTGAACAGAATTACTTCTTTTGGGGACTTGCTGCTTCTCACACTGAGAAAGGCTGTTGAGTGGCAGCCTCAGGACCCCACAGATTTTACAGGTCCCTTGTGCTTCCTGGTGACCCACTGATCTGCCTCAATCATGCAGTCTTTTGTCTGACTGCTTGCAGTAGACAACAGATCTTCATTAGGAAAAAATCTACATAATTTTAATTAATTAATACACATGTACCCTTAAGAAGTTTAGTATTTCAATAGCTGACATTTCACTGTGAAGCCACATCTTCCTCCAGGCAAAAAAGACCTGTAAAATAGTAACAACAATCTTAAATACACTCTAAATTAAATTATGACTGTCATGTTTCATTATAAATTAATTTATGACTGTTTGCTTAAGCATTCATCTTCTTTTCATTCAGAGCATAGCAATTTTTTACGTGAGTAGAGCAATCAGTGAGCTTAGGTTTAAATGTAAATAGAATTCCTCTATGTCCCCCTACCTAAGTATAATTTTTATTCCACAGATATTGGCAGATTTCACAATGAGTGATGTTGCTCTCTAAAATCCAAGTATTACCTTTCTCAAGTGAAACCTGGTGGCTTTCTTTGTCTTATAGGAAAGGCAGATAAGATCAGGATCCATCCATCATTATTGTCCTTATCTGTATCTAAAATTCCATGTTGTGGAATACCCACACATACATTCACACCCTTCCTGTTCAGGCTGGTGAGGGATCAGGTTTGTAGCATTTGAGAAATTTAGTAATACTGGGTTTTTATTGTGTTAGTTGTATCAGATTTTCAGAGAGGCCAGCATCCAGCAGCTCTTCAAATTTTGGCCTATAAGGCACAATTAATCTTGGGCCTGCAGTTCAGGAATAGCAATGTAATCTTACACTATGTGTACCACTTATTACATCTAGACCTTTATACCCAGAGGAATAACAGAGATGAATTCATTGATTTTATCTTTTTAAGCCTAAAAAGAGCTACAATTTTTCAGGAAAGAATAGCTGGAAGCAACAGATAGTGACCTAAATAGTAGAATTCCAAAGATAAAATAGAAGAAAATGAACACAAATGCTTCATTGTTTGAGAGCTGTATTGTCTGCAACACACTCCAGTGAATCCAGTGTTTGTGGAAGAGGCCAAGGCAGATAAAATCTGTGGAGCTACAAATGACAGCCTGAGTAAGTGGCCATCAGAGATGAAGGCAGGGAAGACTCTGGCAATTGTGCTGTAAATCATAACTGCAATATTTGTTCACTGCTCTGGTTTCTGCACGTCCTGGTGGTTCTGTCAGAATAGTCAGAAAAGTCCTGCCTCATAAAACACTTAAGGATATCTAATGTGCTGTTCTTGTGGAACTAAATATAAATTCCAGGGGCTCTTGTGTGGGTGTAGTGTCAGTCCAGAGCTGGCAAACCATTAAGGGCCTGATGCTGCTCGTGCAGCAATTTCCTTAAAGCACTGGAGGTACAGGGGTGTCTCGGGTGAATAAAGAACCAACCCATGCATTTCATTATTGCAGGTAGTTCTTGTCTTTAAGTCTGGTAAAAACAGCATAGCACTGATCAGGAAATATTATTGTTTATGAGCAAAGTTTTTCAGGGATAAAGGTTGCATTTACACGTGCCTTTTAAAGGCCACAGTTAACAGCTTTCACCTCAAACAATGTAGTTAGCAGAGGTGAAGACTGCAGGATTTATAGATTTCCTTTTTAATGAAGGGTGGCTGCTCTTTGCAGTTTGCCCTCACTAAAGGAGAAGCTTGATTCAAGTTTTAACCCCGGAAAATTAGGATCCATGTAGACATGGGAATGAAGCTTTGCACGCTCTCCTTGAACAGAAGGTGTCCAAATAAAATATATTCTAACTGAGCACAGCAAGTTAGGTTTGGGGTATTACTCCTTTTTTTTGGCTGAGCAGGGCAGGAATTCTTACATGCCTAAAGCTGAGGGGACATTGGGTATATTTTGCAGAATCAGGGCCAAGTGCCTGAGGATATTTAAGCACCTGAGGAAGTTACTCTTGGGGGAGTTCACATTGGCGATTGACAGTGGTATGATAAAGGGCATGATGAATAGTTGGTGCTTAATACCCCATTGGATATTTAGCTGCACCTTTGGGTGTTAGAGACCTGCAGAAAGCTGAAGCTTGATGGCAACAAAAAAAAAAATGGACATACTGAGAGAAAGAAAATTGTGTTCTCCAAGGCTTGCATAACAGTTTAGAAACAGTAGATGAGATGTTAACACTTCCTTCACCAATAACGACTTGCAAAGGAGCTTTTGTAAAGAAAAACAGCTCTCGTGTTCTACTGCAAAAGCCTGAAATATACTTAGAAATGTCACAAATTTGAATTCCTGTCTTCCTGGCTGCTTCTTACAGGCTAAGCTGTACCTGGATAGGGCCAGGTGCTTTTGTAAACTCTAATGCTGTAAATGAGGACAGCATTAACCCCAAGAACTATTTCTTTATTGAACTCGAATGGATGTTAGCAATGAATAAATGACTGAATTTAATACAAAGGAAAGGAAAACTGTGGTTGTTTATGGACTGGAGTGACACCTCACAGATGCATTTTCTCTGCACTTTTCTGCCAGGTCACAAAGGCTGACCTAGGCTCTTCACAGAAACCTGCTATCCAAATCTTATATTGACCTTTTTCAAACTCGAGCTCCTTTCTTCTCCATCCCTTGGTAGCTGTAATTCCCCAATATCTGGTGTGGTCATTAAGTGTGCTCTGTAGTTGTAACTGGGAATCTTGTCCTGTTAAGGCTTCCACAACAACCAGACTCCTGCTCCTTTTTATGGGAGACTACAGCAATTTACTGTTTTAAATTTACATTTATTTTTAGTAAGATCTGTAACATAGATATCATCTAATGCATAAGTCATCCATCCCTGACATTCCAGGATCCCAAGCCTGATGAGTTAAAACTGTACAACCTGTCATCTCTGGATGTGGAGGGGGGGAATATTTGGATTGCTTCTGGAGGATTTGTGTGGAGTCAGTGAAAACAGCAAGTTCATATGTGATATACAGAAATCTACAGACATGAGATTTTTAAAGGCTCCACGTCACCGATGAAAAATTCGTAGAGATCAAAAAAAAAAAGGTTTGAATACAATCCATCAGAATGTCAAATCTTGACAATGTAACACATTAAAAAGAGCCTGACCAAGTGACAGTTCTTTAATAGATAACCAGAGAGATAAGAAGAAAACTTGGAGGACTCTTTCCACATCTGTGGAAAGAGTTATGGAGGTGAATGGAAAGAAATTTGAAGATGGTTTAAGATAATGTCAGTCAGTGTAGACCAGATAAAGACAGACCCTTTTTCATTTTCTTGAGAAGTTTGAGGCACCAACAGATCTACATAAAACACCTGTTAGTTATAAAACTGTCAGACAAGCACACATTTGGGAAATGAAGGGATTCAACCATTCATGCAAGGGAGAGAGAGATTCTTGGAAGACATGTCGGGTGTGTTTGTCATCTCAGCAATTTGCCTGTCTGTGTTCCAGAAAAAACACAAGCAGTTTTGTGAGCACTGAAAGAAACCAAGCCTGCTACAGGCTAATTAATGGAGTTTCTAAAAGATGCAAGTTCAAATTGACTCCCATAGCATGAGAATCCAGCCTGGATTTTCTGATAAGAATGATTTGAGCTCTTCAGTGCACACACAGATTTTTTGAGACTTTCTCCTCCATCATCCCACTCAGTTTCATCAAACTGCTGAAAAATGCTTTTATATTTAAACTCTCTAAAGAGCTGACCCTTTTCTCATGAGGTTTACTCAGTGAAATTTCTCCATCCTTTTCATTTCGTGGTAGTGTTATGCCTATGATGCTGGAGCACCTATGAGAAATGATCACTTCCATCCTCCAAACCTGTCTAATTTTTGTTATTCATAGCAAGTCTTTCAATTAATTAATAATTAACTTAATGCTACTTCTGATCTAGAAATGAGAGAAGATGGGAGAAGGCCTGGGACATTCATTCCTGAGAATACCTGTGTGGGACCCTATGCTTTTGTCCACCTTGTTGTCAGTCAGCTACTTTTCTGCTCAGAGAAGCCACTGCCAGGCTGCTTGGTCATAGAAGCTGAAACCACCAGTCCTGCCCTGTTTTATATATGTACATGTATTTTAATTAATTTTCTATACAAGAATATTTATCAGCTAAAATCAAGAAGTAAATCTATTTTAAAATGAAGGTAGCTTCAATATTTACTGCAACTTAATGACAACTTCAGACAAGAATTTAATTACACCGAGTCAGCACACCATATATATTGTAGGGGTGTACCATGGGACTTATTTTAAAGTGTAATTTAGAGTATACGTTTTAGACTGCTCCTCAATATGAACTTAAATCAAAATATTTCCTCTGATGGAGCACATTCTTCAAAACTGATTACAGAAGTAGCCACAGTACTAATGGAGGCTTACTGTAATTTTATGTGTTATGGTATAGATGACTTGCAAGAACACTCTTGGGAAGTTGTAGTGTAATTTAATATCTTTCAAGCTAAAAAAGGCCAGGGAAATATTTTTTCACAGGGACATACTTTTTCCCCTTAGCGTTACCTAGAAATACATCTTTCTGTAGGACAGTTTTGTATCCCTTGCAATTCACTCATCACATCCAGAAAACTCTTAAGCCTGAGCTTTTCCTTCCTCCTACTCACTGCTGGCTTTGTGGATGCTGATCTCAGGGAGGCTTGCAAAAGCCACTGTGAAAATGCCACACAACCTTTGTGGCACAGCTGCATCCCACCACGGGGACATGGGAATTACCTCTGGGAATCCACAGAAAGTAGCTGTGTTTAACAGCTTAGCCAGACAACTAAATTCTTATTTACACTGACCTTGTTTCGCTGCAACGGGTAAGAACTGTAGCTCTGTGTCAGTACCTGAGGTTTTGCCTACCTTAGGCTGCTGTTCAGCTGTTTAGCAAACTTATTTCAATAAATAAGTGACACCACTCCCTGACTGAACAATTTCTAGAAGGAAAAGTGGGTAAGTCAGCACAACACTCAGGTACATGAGGAGCTGGGATGGAACTGCTTAGAAACACAGACACGAATGAAATGGGCTGCACCAAAGCATAAAGGGACTTTTTTTACTACCTCATTATCCTGTGTGGCAACTTTTTAGTGGACATTATTTGTAGATCCTCATTTAGGTAAAAACAGCTCTCTTTCAGACTGCATTGTAGTGTAAGGTGATGCCAGGCACATGCTCAAGGATGCTCCTGCTTTCTACAGGCAGGCTGTCTAACTGCTCCAAAGTCATCCACAGCAGGATTTACACCCACACAGTGCTGGAACAGCTCCACAGGAACTCTAACTAGCCATGAGTAAATAAGGTCCATAACAAAAATGCTGAGCAGCACCTCAGCTGGTGTAAATTGTCACAGCTCCTCTGTGGAGCTGGGGACACTTTACACGACCGAAGGATTTGTTCCTCTGAATGTGCAGAAAGTTGACCTCAGATACAGAAAATGTCCTTGCACAGCAGGAACGTGCAAACTTCCCTTTGACAGAAAACGGGAATGGGAAACTTGTGATTTCTCACTCCAGCCCCACAGGTGTGCTTCACCTTTTATGGGTCAGGATAGGTGTTTGTAATGGTCCACTTGGTAACAGAGAGATACCTTTTTAAGTTCCTTTCCAAGGTGTATTTCCAAATTTCCTTGCAGCTGGGTGAACCCCACAGCGCTGGGTGACCCACACAGATTTTCAGTGCTCTTAATAAACACATGCAATGCCTGCACCCACTGCTGCTCTGAAAGGGGTCATGAGGCTTCACCAGCCCTGGCTGGCTCAGAGACCAGGAATTTGCCATAATTAACTTGCATTTAAACCAAATCCCATAAACTTATCCAAATCACTTGTGTTATGGAGAGGGCAGGACCAGGCCCTGGCTGCCAAGGGACAGCCAGCTGTGCCTGTTCTTGGCACACAGACAGGTGTAGGAGAGGAGAAGACAAGATTTTGTTCCACAGAGCCACAGTGCGGGGGTGGTGGTCACCTTCGAATTTTCTAGTTTGTGGACAACTCTGAGTCAGAGGTCAAAGCTGGCTCAGAAATGAAGTGTTTCCAAAGCAAAACCTTTCCTATCACACTCCGAGAAAAATGGATCAGCACAACGCATGGATTGCAAGATAAGAAAGTTGCAATAGGGGGGTCGTGCAGTGACTCCAAGTGTTTAATTTAATCTGACTTCCTGTAATGAAAGAATTTTGATTACCATAAAGGTTGTGGCATGTGAATACATGAAAGCAGGTTGGAGGTCGAAATCTGGACACTTCCATTCATTTTTCTGTAACTCACCACTTAAAATCTTCAGTTCTAGACCTTGGCCAAACTGTTTCATGGTCCTGTTACAAAAAGAGTCATTTGCAGAATGCAGAATACAGAATATATTGGTCTGTCCTGAAGTTCATAACATCGAGGGCAGTCCTGTATGAACTGGAAAATAACTCACTAGTCTGCAGCATATCTGGGCTCGTGAGTCAAGGCCTACACAGCTTCTAGGTGATGACATTAAAGAATGAATCATTTTGTAGCACTGTGGCATCATATACACTCCCTGTATCAGAGGGAATATTTCTCATATCTCACTTAATGGTCCACACACAGCAGGGTTTTGTTATGTCTGTCATGGGGAGCTCAGTTGTCCCACTCCCCCAGCACTCCTTCTAGGTTGGCTAGGGGAAATGTGCAGAATAAAAGAAAAACCAATGCAAAAAACCACTCTGCTCTGTAAAACTGAGATAACCTCATTCTAACTCCTAAATAGCCTTAGTCATAAAAACTCACCCAGTAGAACTTGAAGTTCTGTGTAGCAATGCTTTCCTAGTCAAGCAAGAAATTGTGTGTACCAAGAACTCCTGTCCCAGCTTTCAATGGAAATCTTTCAAAACTGTTTCAATGAGAGGTAAGAGCAGTTGTACGACTTGAAGCTTTTAGTTTGCTCTGGACTTCAAAGTATTCAACATTTTCATAATTTTCTTTTGCTACATGGAAATGCAATAATTTCATTTCTCAGTAGAGTGATTATTCTACATTCCTAACAACATCTTGTAGTGCACTGAGCACTGTCCATATATTTCAAACACAAGGGCAAATCACTGCTCTCTGCCATCTCCACAGGCTCCAGGTAACTTGGGGGATATTAAGTGACTTCACTGGGGCTGTACTTGGGCATGAGAGGAGAGATTGCATTAAAGGGGCTCTGGCCAGTACCACAGTTTTTGTCTCTCAGTGCATTAAAGCCTCTGCTTGACTGAAAGAGACAGTTCAAAGTTTAGAGATGAGTTTTAATGAAATATTTCAGGAAGCAAAAGAAAGAATTGCTCATGGATGACAACAAAAAAAATGCTTCCTTGTCTGCGGAGCAGCACAGCAGAAAGTGCAGACAGAGGAAAAAGGGGACAGAGGAAACCTGTAAAAGAGAAGAATGGGAGAAGCAGTCGGCTAAATGGAATGGAAGATAAATGGCAGCAGAACCTAAAGCAATAGATTTCACAGGGGGTTTTAATGGCTTGCATTTCTTCTAGCAGGCAGTAGAAAATCAAGGGAGGTGCTGCCTGGTAAAGACAGGGCAGCTTTTGCAAGCAGTATTTTAGACAGAAGGGAGGAAGTGGGGAGATCTTTCTGACATCTTCCATCAAGAACAGAGATGATCCTAACATTTTTAGCTTGTGTTGCTGAAAAAAAATCTTGATCATCACCATGAAAGGGAAAACAATCAATGGCAGAAAGGGCAGCAAGATAAAAGACGGTCTAGTACACAACCCAGGAGACAGCTAGTGGATAGAGGAGATGAGGATCTGAAAATCAGGAAGAAGCAGTAAATTCCTGACCTTAGGAAGCCAAGCTATTACATAATGACAGCTGGATGTACAGAAGTAGATGATTATGGAAGTCCAGACAAGCAGAGGAGAATGACTGGCAGAGAAAGGCAAGTGCATCAGGGATTCTGACATGGATACCTCTGTGAGGCAGTGGGGAGACCAAGTGGCAAAGGGAGACACAAAAAAATACAGGGGCTGTCAGTGCAAGTGCATATCCAAAGCAAATCAGAAATGAGAAAGAGAGAATTACAGAGTTCAGGTGTTGGGAGGGAGAGATCAGTAAAGAAAAGGACAAAGGTTGTCCTCAAATGAAGCCAAACACAGGAGCTGGGAAAGCTTCGCTTCTCTTACCAGAGACTGAGAAGCTTCTTAGGGAAGAAGCAGCAGCTCCTGAGAAAGTGGTGACAGGCATGAGGAAAGCAGTGGCTTGTTAAAAAAGATAGACTGAATTAATGGAATTTCACTTTTTCAAGAGCAAGAACATCCCTGAAGGTAGAGGGTCTAGAAAAACAGGGAGTGGTTAAAAATGCACAAGAATGGAAGAATCAAGAGGTAACAGAAGACAGAGAACTTTCACTGTGCCTAGAAAGACATTATGATCAACTCTAAACAGGAGGAGGGGAACTGGGATTTGTGGAAGATAGTGCAAGAAGAAGCTGGAGTCTTATCTTAGTCACTCTCTCCTTTACAAAGAGGACTAGATCCTGGCAGAGAAAGCATGAAGCTTAGCAGAAACTCCTATTTTATTAGTCATGAGCAAACACAGAGGGTTTGAAGCTCCCAGCCTGGTATGAACATCTGTATGAGAGGCAGTTTAGTCTCTGCAAGAAGTCCTGACCATATTAAAGTCAATGACAAAACTCCTGTTGTCTTCAACAGAGCCAAAATTTCATCCTTGTGTCTGTGGCCATTCTACTGAGACTTCCAACATGAATGACAATTAGTGCCAGTTTCACTGGTGGCATTTGTGACATGAACACACACTCCACTGGGAGATGAGCTAAGATTATCAAACTGAGTTTGCATAGACCAGTAAAGGTAAGCTGGACATTCCCAACAACTGACTGGGGCAAATAGATGCACGCACATAGAAAAAGCTGAGATCTTGAATACTTCCAAACCATGCAAAAAATGGCACCATGATTGATTTGAAGAAAAATAAATAAATAAAAGTGATTAGTAACTCAGCCTCTGCGTGGAAGGTCTAAATGAATAAATTAGTAAGTCAAAAGACATGCATAAAATAATGTTTAATTAAAAAAAAAAGGGGGGGAACCACTTTAAAGAGTAAATTGTCTTATATTTTATACTGAATTAATATGAAAAGAAATGACCTGAGGATAGTGGATTGCTGCCGGGAGGCTTTCAGATGGTAGACTTACGTGACAGCCACTATTAACACATTCAGATTAGTAGTTTAACAGTAATTGGAATATTAAACAGAACATGTAATTTTGATTTTGTTAAATACCAGAAAATAAATAAATAAAATAAGTTTAACAAAATTTATTTTGTTAAATAAATCTGCATCTGAGTATTTTACTTAATGCTGGGTTGATCTGAGATGTATGGAGGCTGGATACCACAGTACTCAAAATTGTTACCTTTTTAATGTGCATGTGGATGTCCTATCAAAACCCCTGTCAAAACCCCTGCCTTTATCAAAACCCCTGTAGTCACTGTATCGTTTAATACACAATATCAATTCTATCTCCTGATAACAGTGAGCACTTCCCATTTTCACAGAATATTTCACAGAATATTCTGAGTTGGAAGGGACTCACAAGGATCATTGAGTCCAACTCTCAAGTGAATGGCCCGTACAGGGATTGAACCCACAGTCTTGGTGTTAATAGCTCCATGCTCTGACCAACTGAGCTAATTTTTATAAATCTTTGCAATATACCAATTTTACAAGCGACTCTGTTGAATCAGACCTGTGGATTTCCAATACTACTATCCCGTTTGAGAATGTAAATCTGGGTTAATCTAGAGTTCATCCTTCTGGTTTACCCAAGTTTTACGTAGATCAGAATCTCTCCTAATGTGTCTGCAATTCTCCACTCTGCTCAAATATTTTCATATAAACATTTTAATCCACTCTGTTTTTATCAGTATAATAATGGCTTAAAGAAGCAAGGGAAAACCTCAACAACATACAAACTACAGTAATATATGCTGGGTAGCAGGTAAGCCCCATTTCAGCCCCTAAGAGATTCCTGTTTCAAGGCAAATTTGTACCTCCTTCTAATCCAGGTTCTAAATAAATATATGACATCAGGAGTAAATATATAAATATAGTAAATATATGATACCAAGAGGTCACCACACCACTTATTGAGCGCACATGCCCAGACACAGACACGGCCTCTGAGCAGCTGATTGCACACTTAGAGGAGACCAAGGCTGGCAGAAGGGTTGCAAATCCAGCCTGGAAGTGCACTGGCAAACCTGCATGTGCAAGCTTGCACATCACCTGCTCACATTGTACCTGGCCTTATGAAGTGCACTAAATCTTTTCATGTTATACATGCCAAAATCATCAACAGCTGTGAAAGAGAGAAAGACATAGATCAGTTTTTAACTGTTCCCATTGTGTATCATAAAAGGAAAATTAGAATAAGTAATACAGTGTAAACTCACTGCTCTTCTGCCACTGTGTGGAACAAGACCTGCTCAACACTTCAGTACCTTTAACGTGTGGGACTGTCAGATGGGCAAGCCCAACTGAAACAAAGTGAGCAATCAGGCTTTCTCACAGTGCCAGATTGGCTCTGCCTTTGTCCAGTGTGCAGCTCTCCCTGATTTCAACCACAGCCTTGTGCAAAGATGACAGGCAGAACACAATTGCCTGGTTTGATGCCATACCTGTGTCAAAGAGAAAGGGCATGACCCCAATGTGACCCATGTGAGGTACCCCAGTGCCTGAAGTCAGGCCTTGAAAATGTCCAGCCCAATGGTGGAAGCAGAAAGCTGGGAAAATTAATAGTTTTTCATCCTAAAGCTGTGGACTAGATGGGTTTTTCTTACAGAGACACCAACTTGTCCATTCCAGAAGGGGTGGGGGGGGGTGATCTCTGTGTATGTGTCGAGTGAGGAGGAGACAGGTTTAATTAATCTTAAATGCCTTTGCAATTCAAGAATTGTAGCCCTGGATCAGTTCCTGTACTAACATGATTAGCAAATATTGACTTTTGAGTACAATAATAATGTGTCATCTGAAACCCTTGATAAGTAACTTAAGTACTTCCTTAGCTTGCATCTTATTAAATTAGATGAGGTACAGTTGAGACACATTACACAAAGCCATCGAAATGAGAAATCAGACCTAAAGATTTTAACATTGATTAAGGAAAGTCAAAAGTTAGACTGAAGACGAAACTCTGTGGCCCACATTCTGATCTCCATGGATTGCCTCACTCTAGGATTTATGCTGATGCTAGTGAGGCATTCAAAATTTGTTTCAGTATTTACTAATATGGATGTGTTTTCTTTGGAGTCCTTTAGCACGGGGTGAAGTCATTTTTTTCCATTTTTGCACTACCCTAATTGTCATAGTTGTAAGAGGGGTAAACATTTGTTCTTTGTGACTCTTTGACATGCAATCCATCACTTGATTATGTATGATGACCATATAATGTCAGTTTTACGGAAGGTTAACTGGCACAGGTTTGGAGCTTTTGAAGTTCATGTGAGGGAGAAAAAGAAAGGCGTCACACTTGTGTGCCTGTGAATGTAGGACGTATAACATACTCAAATCTGCTCATAAGGTTTAGTTTAAAAATGTGTACAGCAGCTCAGCCAAGAAGGGAGTTAAAAGATGTGATACTCCTCAGATGCAACCTGACAAATCTTACTTTATTGATTAGTTTTCAAAGGCAGTGCAGTGAGAGCACTACACTTACAATAGACTTTGGAATGAGGGGTGGGGGGGGAGAGGAGAAAAAAAGCTCCAAATGTCATCAAAGCAAATGGTCTGTGAATGTTGCTTCAAAGCTAGTCATTAGTTGCCAGGGTATTTTGCCACAAAGCTTGTAAAGAGGTTTTCCTGGAGGGGAAGGTATGACAAAATGCACTTCTTGGCAAGATGACTTCTGCTTAAATAGCAGGACACATTAATTCTTGCTTGATACATAAAATTAATTAGAGGATTAACATCCTTTATGAAATTTTGCCAGAGATTTTTTTCCTTTTTACCAGGAATAGACCCCAGGCTTTTTCTGTACTCTAATGAAATTGCAAATTGACTTGTGTTCAAATGATGCTTGACTAAAATGAATAATTAAAAATGTATTGCTAACAATGAGATGGGTCAGCTGATCTTTTCAAGGATTAATTAGTTTCAAGAACCATCTTTCTTATGTAACACAGCAAAGGCCAATGCCAGCCCACCTTTTATTCATGCAGTAGTTCCCCTTGAAGTCAATGGACCCATTCTGCTCCCAATTATCCAAGGTTTTATTCCAGATTCAATCTGTTTAGAGCTGGTTTTGCTCTACAGCAATTCAGAGAAGAGCTATGCCTGAAGGGGTTGAGCTGTTATTCTATCTACAATTACACAAACCCAATTCCTCTCTTTATTAAGATCTGATTCAAAACCAAGCTCAACTGGAGGGAATTTCCTGCTTGTCTTCATTAGGCTTTGCCTAATGATGAACAACGTAACACCAGTGGAAGAGCTTTGTGACTGCAAAAGGAATTGGGATTAAATTTTCCATAGGGGATGGATGTAGAAAAGCTAAAAATAAAGGGAATAAGGGAGCCTGTGTGTGATTGTGTGCACGCTTGTCCATGGAACATGTT
Organism: Calyptomena viridis; assembly: GCA_013390005.1. Lineage (NCBI taxonomy): Eukaryota > Metazoa > Chordata > Aves > Passeriformes > Eurylaimidae > Calyptomena > Calyptomena viridis. The sequence continues at coordinate 133,741 of WEIV01026863.1, forward strand.
GGGATCTGCTTCTTTCCAACATGAATGAGGAGGTTCAGGAACTAGGAACAATGACTCAACATAAATTTTTCAGAAGCAGGCCAGGAATTTAATTCTCTGATTTTTTCAGATGTTTCAAGTATTTAATTTTCAAAGGCACCTATGCACAAGTACTTAGTTTCCATTTTCACACGTGCTTTGAAAAATCCCCCTGAATGCCCATCTGCTTCTCCACACCTCTTTGAGAATTGGCTCTAAGCCCCCATTTTCAACAGTGACTTGCATGCAGGGGCATCTAACTCGGGCTGAATGCCACATAAAGCAAGAATTGGATGTTAAGAGCAAAAAGCTAGAATTACTGCCCTACTACTACAATTCTGTCGCTTTTTTGGTACTTGGGTTCGTTCATTTGGGGCTGATGTGGTTATTTGTGCAGAGTGCTGCCCTATGCCATGTAGAAATTTTCTGAGGTACTTTGAAAACTTAACCTTTAGCTTCACATAAGGTGAGATTTACAGAGGCATAAAGGTGCAAAGGGACATGGTGATTAGAGTCAAGGACCCAACTGGTAACTTGCTGCTGAAAATCTCTTTCATTGATCTTTCACTTTTAAAATATGAAATGTCTGAGTTACTTCCCCAGTGTGTGCAAATAAGTGTGTTTCACTTTTTAAATTCCTTAATCACCTTGTGTGTTTTTAAAAGGTCCCCTTCTGCAGTGAGAATTTTAAAAAAGGAAACCTAACATTCAATTTCAGTGTTTTCTCAAAACACCTTCTAATTCTCAAAACGCTTATTTTCTACTTGCATGTTTCTGAGTTCCTGTGTCCAATGGATTTTTCAGATGTGTTTTATGTTGTGTTATGATGTTTTTAATTTGGGTGATGAAAGGTTAAAAGATACGCCTGTATGAAATTACTCAGTGGCTCTTGTGAACTAACATCAGAGCTTATTGAGTATGTTCACTCTGTCATTTACTTTGGCTACAGCAAAGCTTTCAGATACAGTAGGAATAAGTTGGGATCCCCAGAGTCTACTGTAGAATATGAAGTGGGGCAAAAAGACATAGTTTCCTTGCCTGAGACCTGCTAGCCATGTGTAAAGAGACGATGCTCTGGAAAATGTTATTTTTCTTTGGCTGCCCTTTAGTCAGATCTTCTCACTGCTGGCATTGTGCAGAGTCAGCTTAAAAGGTGTATTTAGCATTGAGGGATTTGGTAAATACTGCTTTATTGTGCTTCATACTCCCTACAGGGCATTCTGAAGAGATGAATAATAAGTGTGAACAGGAAGAGCAAGTTTCCAGTCCTGTCAAATTAATTAGAGCAGAGTAGAGTGAAGTGAGCTTTGCCGTTAGGTAGGTTCAAAACAGGCAAAGGGAATCACTCAGGCATATACAAAAATGTTACCCCGCTTCTATTATTATTGTTTTCTTATGAATCAGATGTAAAATGTAGCTATGTTTTGTTATCCATAACAAAACCTCTCTCAAATGCTGGGCGTATGAATAAAATAAGCTGGATACACAGAACCCCTGCTGTGGCAAAAGCCAAAGTTGCCAAGCGATGACGCTGCCCTTCGAGCTGCTGTTCAAGAAGTGTTTGCTTATAGTTTTAAGGGAATTACCGACACCCAAGCTTAATGTCACTTAATTCTGTAAAGACATTTGAGAGATTGACTCAGCTCCCAGCTGTAAAACAGTCCCTCTGATTTGCCAGCTGCCTGCTTGACAGTTTTCTGCAATTTGCCTTTCTCCTTAGAGCAGCTCAAAAAAAGCCATTCTCGGTGTCATACTTGGGCTCTAGTTCATGTCTTTTCCTAAGTCTTTTCAGACAGCCATCAACATAGGAGGTTAAAAAGTGTCTGATCCAAATCCCACTTCAGTCAGTGGAAAAGATTCCTGCTGAATGAAGTGAGGGCTGGATGAGGTCGGTAGACCCTATTTTTTCATTCCCTTCCTAGACAGGAGTGATCTCCATTGTGTGTTTCCAAGCTCTGGTATGAAATGACTCAAACTCTGAGGCTACTGCTTCTCTTGAAAACTATTCCCCAGACTAATCAGATCATCTGATAGGAAAGTTATTTCCCCCTTTATCACAACCCACCCTCTTTATTTCGTTCCCCTGGAAAGCCTTAAGTTTTATTCTCCTCGAGTGGTGTTTTCATACTTGAAGTGATAATTAAGCATATAACACACTTCTCCTGCACTTTGCATTTATACACATTTAGGTGCTTTCATACTTCTTTCTAACGAAGCCCTTCCTATTTTTGGAGCATTTTATTACTCTTCTGTAACTTCAATGCATAAACCTTCTTTCTCTCACTTGCCCACATATGGTGTCTAAAGATGTGACCTGCTTTTCCACAGTATACTACAGCAGCTATCCCCACAGACAAGAATATTTGGATGAGATTAAGTTGACCCTTGGTGTTAGTCACCCTACACTACGTTTTGGTGACTAGGGGAAAAAAAGAAAGCTCCGTGGTCTAATTTACATCATCCTAAAACAGAGGTTTAAATCAGGTGAGACTTTGTCCTAAAGGACCTGTTTCTCTACTGGGAGACTTACAAGGGAGTCTGGAAGGACCAGTGTGGCTGTGAATACATTTCCAATAGACATATCCCATCCCATGAAGTGAGTCATGCCCCTGGAAATGTGCAGCTGGAAACGTTATTCAGAGTGGCTTTGAAAGGAAACAAATGCCATGTCTAACAAAATAAATCTGTTGTGAAAAACTTATTCCACTAACTTCTGATCCAGGGAGGCTAACAAAAATTAGGCACTTTTATAACCTTGGAAGCTCCTGCTTTGATGTTTCTGGAATGGAAAGTTGTGGTTGTTGCTGCTGTTTGTGTTGAAAAGTCTTACAATGAAGATGTACCAGATTTCTAACATGAATTAATAAAAAATTGTCCTGAAACATGAATGAGATGTTTCAGCGTTCCCGGTATCCCATTGTCAGTTTAGCCTCAGGTTTCTTTTTTCTAATTTTGGTTCATAGAGAGTTTTGAACTTCTTATGCCCAGCCTGCTTGAGAACAAAGTCACACGTTAAATTTGGGATTTCTGGCTCAACTGACACACTAGAGTCGGCTCCCACTCCATTCTGTTCCTCATACACAGCCTTCCTCAAGCTTTTCTTTTGTTTATCTTTTGAACAGAATGCAGGAATATTCACTTCCAATTTTCCTCCACTTATCCTCTTTTTCTGAAGCTGCAATTTAGATGTCACTGTTGGCCTCTGATAAGTACAGCTTGTTCTCCAGTTCTCCATGTACCGTACTTGACCGCGAGGGAGTGGGAAGGAACACAGAAGGTCAGGGAGAAAATCTCATCCTTATACATTTTCGTCCAAAATTTGTCTGATGTGAATCAGCACTGCTCAGCTGACTATTGTTGTGTGCCTCTGAAGAGCTCAGATCTCACCCTGGTACATGTTTGTGCCACGTAAAGCCAACGAAGAGGCACATAATTGAATGCTCTCTTCTTTTTAGGGTGGGTACAGTGGCATGGGAATCAAAAATGTCAGCTCACTGAAAGGAAACATGGTGAAGAATGCTTTAAAAACCGTGACATTCCTACAAGCAGGCTGTTACCACTGATTTTCTTTCAGCTCCCTAAATTCAGTTTTTGGCAGCTGCTTTAGAGCAGCCAAGGAACTCCTACTCTGTGATCTACAGAGGGAAGATCGTCCACAAAGGGAATAGTTTTGGTGCTGGGGACAATAAGAGGTCTGGGGCCTGAGACTTGGAGGCAGACACTCCCTTCTCTTTCTGAGAGAATTTCAAAATCCTTTGGTTTTAATTCCAAATTGGAAATAGAAAGAGACATTTTACAATTGCAAAACCCTCCGTAAAACTGAACGGTCTTTCTCCACACAGCTCCATCTCGAACAGACAAATTTCTTTTGTGAAGTGACCACTTAATTAAAAATATGTGATACCAAATTAATATCATTTCAGCAGGTAGTGGGAAGGCAAGTGAAGACTGTCTAACCTTCTCCAGGTGTCTAAGACAACTATCTATTGATTTTTTAAGGTGTCTGGCAGCTGGTAAGTAATTTAAATGATGCTTGTCGGCTCCCAAATAGAAGAAATAAATGAACACAAAAGAGCAAGATTTCAATTAAAGTTCATCATGTAAAACAGGCCTCATGCCTTCCCTGACCACAGAGATTAGCTTTTGTGTCTGGAATTGCATTTAATAAACCTCCTCCCTTGACATGGAACATCTGCTCCCTTTAGGACTATTGTTTTACACCCATAAATAAAACATAAAATTATATTTTTGTCACTCTTCAAGCCAGATCTTCAGCTGGCATAAATCAATGGCAAGCAGTCAACCTCAGCAAAGCTCTTCTGACTTAAACCAAATGAGGATCTGGCCCTTGACGCTTTGGTGCTGAAGAAAATAATGGGTCTGGGCAGAGTGTGTGGGACATTGTTTATCAGAGAATGTGTGTGAAACTACGTGGAGCAAGTAACCACAAAGCATGATTGATCTCTCCAGCATATTTTAACACTTTTTTTTTTTCAGTGTTTACTGAAACCTTTTAGGTAGTGCAGTCTTCTCAGATATCATTTTATGTTTGAAAAGCTTTCTAATTCATAATGAAAAGTTATGCATCGCTCCAATGAACCTCTAGCTTCAATAACTTGCTGTGCAAATGGTTGGCCTGCATTTTGACCAACGTTTATGGTGCTTGGCAATTTTTCAGTAGCTACTTTACCCTGATATGATTAATTTCTTGCATAATATGAGGTTTTGCATGTGTAGAGCTGAAATAATCCTACAAGGCAGAAGAGAAATGAAAGAGCTTGTGTGTTTCAGCTTTAAAAACATTTGAAACGTAACGTCACGATTCTAAGCCTGCCAATGATAACACAAGTTAGCCATGGATGAAGACAACCACAAGAGACATGAAGTTGCTGATGGGATTCAGCAGCATGAAAGTCATTACTTGGCTGGTAAGGGCAGCACAGTAGATCATAGCTGGGCAGCTTCAGGAGCAGAGAGACGAGACAAACCTGGAGACAAACCTGTAGCAGTAGAAGGAAGAATGGCTACTGGCACTAGTTGGCTTTCCTGAATGCCAAATCCCTCTCTACACTCCAGTATCCATTTGCACCAGGGATGTTCATATGTATTAACTACCCTGAGGTAAATAGAGGTAAAGCTTAAATAAACAAATCTTCATTTAAAAATATGTTTAGATTTAAGTACCTGAGAAATGTCGCTGGTGTTGGGCTCCGAAGAGGGGTCTTGTGCTTTGGCTTCTTCATGAGGATCAGACTTNTTTATGAAGATCAGACTTTACAGGAGGTGAGTAGATGATGACATTCAGATCTCCACAACCCTAAAAAGAAAAATACTGGTGACAGCTTTTTTTGACAGGATTTGAGGAGAAGGAGATACCCAAATCCTCCAGTGCTGTAAAGCAGAAAGACCTTTCCATGGGCCCTGGCACCCAGTTCCCTCTGTAAAAGGAGCAATATAGAGTGTTACCACCCAGGCTGTCTTCTTGCCTCTGCCATACCAATGGATACCTCTGCTCTGATTCAGCTCAAGCACATCCTCTTCCCTGATTTAAGCTAAAATATTGTGCTGTAGACTCAGGAAGCTCTTAGGTGGGCATGTGATCCCATGTGCTGGTCCATGGGGAATGAATGTGATCTTCAGCACAAGCTGTGAAGCAGATTGCTGGAGGTGGCAAACCCTGATACCACTTTTGGAAGAAGACCTTTGGTGCCTTCAGAATCTCAACCCCCATTTATTTAATACAATCACACGCTTGGCACCTTAATAGAAAGTATGTCTACATTGCAAGCTCCAGCATAGTGAAGAGGTACTCAAACTAGCTATAAATGAGCTAACCATAAATGAGCCTGCTTTCTGGCAGGATAAATTGGCCCATATGGAGCTAACACTGCCAAAACCCTCAGTAAATTAGTCCTCTTGGTGTTCTCTGCTGTCTCATCTTGACTGTGTCCAGCATCCACCATGCTCTGTACACAACCAGCCTGGGCATTTCCACTTTGTCATGTGGACAAACTCAGAGCAATACTGTTATTATTGCCTCAACATCTACAGGAGCACAGGAACTGAGCCCATAGGGGTTAGGTACCCTTTACCTTTTAGCTCAGTACAGAGGGGGCAAGTCAGAGGTGACGGAACTGAAGCA
>WEIV01026863.1:143604-158006 GCA_013390005.1 Calyptomena viridis
AAAAAAAAAAGCTCGTCACTGGCAATTCTATGAAATATATATAAATTTGCAGTTGTACTGATGAATGCCTTTGATAAGTTGAGTTGACAATTTATTTTTTTTCTCCTGCCCAAAAGAAAATAATGGGTATATTAAAAAGTGCTTGCATTTTTAGGTTTTGGTGGTTTGGGGTTTTTTNCTGTATCCTGGGGGAATGAATGCCCTGGCTGCCTTCCAACTCGTATTTCTCTCTTTGTACAGCAAACAAACAATAGGCCAAGGAGGATGTTGTATGTCGCTGTGGGAAAAAAAAAGAAAAAAAAAAAGAAAAAAAGCAAAGTATTGATAAACTGAGATTAATTTTTACAAAAATGTTTATATCAAGTGCATATGCTTTGCCTCTTGGCCATTATGGAAATGTCAGGGGTTTAATTGGCAGCTGTGAATAGCAGCACCTGCAAACAGCTCAGGGCTTGTTCCTGTGGTCTGGCAACATTCTTACTTTATGCTTTAAATAAAGGCTTACTCACTGAGACAGAAATAACTGACAGTGGATGATTGATGATTGCCCATCACGCAATGGCTGACATCTACCATTCACTGAATCCATTTACAATTCCACTTCCAGATTTCATTAACAGGGCCGTGACATCCAGGAATGGGATTGATACAGATGGCAGCTCAGTTACAGAGTTCAGCTGATGCTGAGCGTATGTTAAGCATGGAAAACAGATTACTATGAGCTCCAATCTATCTCATGTGGTACATTTTGGAAACCCTATCTGTTTACTCCAGGTAACCTTTTATAGTTCTATTTATCCTGCCTAGTTTCAAACCAGATAGCAATTTTCCATAGTGGAGAATTTATGGTGCCATTTGCAACATGCGTTTATAAAAGACTTACCTCTGTGAAATATTAAGACAAGATTTTGGCATTCTAAAGGTTCCCTTCTTGCTTAAAGAGGAAACAAAGCATGCGAGCACATAAAATCCGTGATTTCTCTCATCACAAATATCCTCTTCTGAGCAAAACAAATGGCTCACTCCCCACCACGCACCTGCATAGGTCTCAAACCCCAGTGGCTGGGGAGCTCAGAGGAAAATAAAGAAGTTTCCAGCTAGAGGGGCCAGTCCCACTTCACTCAAAACTCCTGCTGACCTCTGTCTGAGATGGGACACAGCGTGCTGCAAATCCTGGTTTTTATCTCAAGCTCATCAGGTTTGGCACAGGCTATTCTTCAGCAAGGCTGAGGCTCAAAATGCAATTTTCCATTTTCATTAAGAAGCTGGGCCAAATATCAGATGTGAAGATAAGTTTGCAGTTCTCAGAAAGTCTGGAGCTGGTCAGACACAGGATTTCAAGTCAGCTCACTGTTAGGGTGAGAGATGCTTCTAAAATTAGAGCCCCCATCAGATGGAGGGCTTAGGACTCTTTTCCTTTGGTGTTTGGGAGGAGCAGTAGAAAGTGTACTCTTAAAGTGTACCGTGAAATCTGAAAGGCCATCCCTGAATTGAAATGATAGCCTGTAAAAGCAAACAGGCAAAGCCTAGAGAACACCCACAACAGCCTATTTTATGCAAATAAACAGTCCTAACTTAGCCCAAAGTGAGGAGAGTAAGAAATAAGCAGAGCAAAATCCAGGTAACTAAGCGTGTCACTGTGTTGATGTAATTGCTCTGTAGCAACAACTGGGGCTCTCAGGGCAGCTGCCAGAAGCTTCAAGGAGATAGTCTTAATTTTCACATCAGTCCACAACCTTAATTTTAATGTTAGCACTTCTTTTGAAACCCTCTGAACATAGAGTAGACCCTTTGTCAGTTGCTCTATCCCTCCCTTTTGTTCTTCAAGTCATCATAGCTTCACCCTCTTCTACTATGCCGTCAGTAGGGTCCTTCTGAAATCCAAATTTCTGCTGTTCTTATTCATACAAGCAAAGGACTGTGCAGTAGAAATGGTGTTAATGTGGTTCTTTATCGGGTGCAGAGATAGTCAATTTCCAGGCTGGCATTTGTAATGGCTTTCCCAAAACAGCTCTGTTTCATCTCAAACCTGCTAAGCCAAATCCATTTCTTCCATATTTCAATGAACTTTGTACATTTAAGCCTCTATTTCAATCTCCCTCCATAATTACATGCAGTCTAGCTTGTAAAAAGATCAGTGGTTCTTTTCTTTGTTACGATTATTTAAAACAATTAAAGATGATCACACAGAAACTCAAGAATTAACATTGTGCAAATATTTATACAGAAGCTAAAGCTAAGACTTTTCCTCCCTTTCTAAGTGAAACATGGAAGATTTGTTCCAGAAAAAACAAATACATTGTCCAGTTTAACTAAAGAAAACATGAAAAGTCTTTCTTGCTACCTCTTTTAAAAACTGTGATACTCTTTGTAAAGAAAACACTCTTTTTGTCTATATACCTTCTCTTATGTGGGCCAACAATGATGGCAATAGATGACAGAACAGAGGCTTTCCAAGGAATTCCCCCAAAGTTGCAAAACGTACATTTCTGTAGTATTGTTAAAATCAGTGATGCAGAAAGGATTTTTACAGCTTGTCAAAGATACAGGAAAAATGCATCAACTTGAACAGAAACAGCTTCCCCCTGCTTTGGAGATGAGGACCTGTATGCACAAGCTTAAACGGGCCTATAAAAAGTAACTTTAGGCACCTTTTTTATTCCTGCTCCTGTAATTCTGTTTCAGCTGATTGATCTCCACTGAATTTTTTGCTGTCTAGCACACTGCTGGAGGTAGTGGAATATTTTTGCAATTCTTTGTAAACATCCCATTAAAAGAACACTGAGAAGATCCTTCAGCCTGGCACTCTGGTGGGTGGTCAATGCCACCTCCCGACAGCAAAGCCTGGAAGCAACACTTTAAAGTAAAACACGTGCCCCAGTGCTCTGTTGGGCAGGAGCCCAAAAATCTGACAGGTGCACCCCAAAGTTAAGAAGAAGAGAAGTCTGCTCCAATTTTAGATGTTCAAGTGCAGGCACCCAGCTCTGAGCTGGTCACTGGGCCCAGCTACTCCTCTCTAGCCTGTGGATAGAAGCTCCTACATGGTACAGGGCAGATCACTCAGCAGCAGAAGTGCCTGTTTCCTACCACTGACTAGATGAAACATTCCAACTGGCTTAGATACTTCACTGGCATCTAAAATTATGAGACATCCCATCCAGAACAAAGCCAAATCTAAAGAAACCTTCCTCATGCCCCAGGAGAGGACATGCTACAGCTTTACAGATTTTCTTTTTTTTTTCTTTTTAACTCCTGTATGATCCTGCTTCACTTTTCAGGCAGGAAAGAGATGAAACAGGAGAGTCAATACATTAAGTAGTTTTTGGAGGATCTCTGCTTCTGCCTCATAGTTACGTGGAGCCTGAGGATGCTGCAGTGTGGCTTGTAAAGGTATGTTCAGCAAGAAACACCTCAATTTCATTCAATAAGACACCCTTAATTATTGCCTACTTGTACGTGCTTTCCAGTGGCATCAGCTCTCCTGTACTGAATATATACTTTAAATTAAGTTTCTACAACCACGCATGTGAATTTGGGACAAACATACTCCCAGGGCTACTTCTGAAGGTAAAACCTTCAATGATTTTGATGCATCCAGGTCCTGCAAAAAATTTGGCACCATGAGTAAATCTATTGGGAAAAAAAAAGAAAAATGCAAAAAACCAAAATATTTTACACTAAAATGTATGATATGTAATAAATTAAAGCTGTGTTCAATGACAAGCATGTGAAACAAACTGCTTTTTTGGCTACACATCTTCCTTCTGGTGCTCTCAGTTAGGCAGGGGTGTTGTGTAAAAGCGATATACAATTAGAAAATAAAAGATCAAATCAAAATGTAGCCATGGAAGCGAGAGTTGTAAGGGTCAGGCCTGCCACACTCACTGCATTAATTCTTAATTTCTGAGCTCTTCATTTTGCAAGCTGGACATTCCTGCAGCATCATGGGGAATCTGGCATGAAGTCCCACACATTACAGTTCTTTATGATTACTCAGCAAAACACAAATGCTGCATTTCTAGAGCCAAAGAGCACCTGTAATTCCCACTGCCATCTGTAGAAGCTTTGGGCCTTACTTTGATTCCCCAAGAGTCAGCTTTTTTCAAAAATTTTCCATTTTAATTGTTTCAAAACTTTCAGAACTAACTGAAAACAATATGAAACGATGTAAAATAAATGGCACTGCAAATTGTGCAACAAAAAAGGTATGAATAGATACTGGCTAAGGTGGTACTTTTCAGAGTGTCTCAAGAGTTCCATCTGGCAATTGCAATTGTTTTCAGCTCTGTCCCTTATTTTCCTTTAAATAATGATGTACCCATGTGTAACATAACAAAACACAACGTGATCGAAGGTAGAAACAAGAATGTGCTTTGGATCAGATCCTTGTTATTATATGGATGGTGAACACTTGATCTGTATTTATTGCACTTGGCCTGAAGTGTGCAGATGAGTAAGTGTCCTCAGTTGGGCAGTTAACAAGTCTTTACTTATAATTTATAAATAAAGACTAAGTTCCAATGAACAATGGCTCAGTGCAGCCTACTAACCATCGCCCTCGTGTCACTCCACTCAAATAACCCCCTTTCCTTGTCTGCATGGCTGAGGTTGAATTCTTCATAGGGTTGCCCTGTCTCATATCTCAAAGGCACATGGTGTGGCACTCAATTGTTATTTTGAAATGAAGGAGAAAATTGTTTTCACAGACACCCGAAAAAACCAGAGATATATCAACTCTGTTTGGGATGTCCCAGGGAAAAAAAAAAAAACAGCTCCCCTAAGAACTGAGAGGGTGAAAGAGTTGAGGGGAGAAAAGAGCTGAGAAATTTGTATTTACACCACTTGGCCTTGTAAAATAAGAGCAATCTTTTCCAATTAAGAAAATATAAGCCCAGTTTTCTCCTAGGATAACATTTCTCTTGAAAGGGAAGGAAGCCATTCCGCCTTCTCATGTCTCAGCTTCTGTTTACACAGACTCATTGTGCAACTCATCTGTGCTGTTGATCCTCTTATGCTCTGAATCATGACATTTGCTTGGACCATTACGATTAAAACTCATTCATTTCTGGCAGATAAAAATCTCTGTTTTCCAGGCATGAGGACAGACAACACTGGTCCAAGATCAAAACGCTCGTGAGTTCTTCAAGTCAACACATTGAAAAGATGGAAAAGCGTGTCAGAAGTGAAAAAAGGGGCCACCAAATGGGTGTGAATAAAGTTCTGCTGCAAGGCCATTTTTCACTGCCAAGAAGGTGTAAAGAGGCCTCAGCATCAATGAGAATCAAATCCTTAGGCAGAAAAGACAGATGTTGGATCACAGCCCACAGATAAATTAATGGCAGGTAGAAGAGCAGAGTCTGTGATTTACCCCAGCAGTGGAACTCAGTGGATTTTAACACAATATATACCCCAAGAATTTGATCCCAAAGGCATCTGACCTTTACATGACATGGACAAAGTGTGGGTGGGGAACAAATTCCCAGGGGACAACAGTATCTGCTGCAATCTCCTGCCAGGTCAACCTGGATAACCTACTAACCAATCCAATCAAAAGCACCCTTGCAACGGGACCCTGATAGTTTTGTTTGGCTACAAACAACATCTTGTGTTTGGGCTCCTCACAAAAGTTTTGAAATGATTTACCTATGCCTTTACTCAACTAAGAATGACCCTGCTGCTTAAATTCACACTGAGGAGAAATTAATGGCTTTTCAAGTGAACTGGAGGTAGCCTTGAATTCTGTCTGGAAAGATGGGTTGCCCAGGATTTTTTAAAATTACAGAAAATCCACCCTGTTCATGGTCACGTGCAAGATTTTAGTATTTTTACATTTTAAATTAAGAAAGAGACAGATAGGAGGGGTAACTAACAAATGTTACTGACAGAGGAGGGGCAATTTTTATCACCTCTCTCACTGAAGAACCTTCCCTGTGCAGAACATCAACACGAGACCTCTCTGCACCATGTCTCTGCTTTAATTGAGGGTCTCAGAAATGGCACTACAAACAACTATTTTTTCCAGGGGTTTATAACTCAACTTCAGCAGATTCCTCTAGGCTGACACATGGTTTCAACTTGGGAGTAAGCATTTCTTTTATAAACAGCTTTTTCTTTTCTTTTAAATGGTGATTTCTTTTTGGTTTTGCTTGTAATGTATGTAAAATGATTTGGGATGCTTTTTGCACTTGTGTACAGTAACTCAAAAACAGCTTTCATTGGAACAGTGGAATTTGGCAAGTGAACAGTCAATATTGCCCTCTAATTGCTTTTAGCGTCTTTGCAAAAATAAAAACGTCATTTAAAATGGCTGAGATATTTCAATTTGAAAAGTGGCTACTGAACAGGCACAATAATGGCATGGATTTTTACTTTGTGTATGTAATGCACATATTCAGCATAATGTGATCCCTAAAATATTCATCTCTAGATTAAGGCTGTACTAATCATTGATTTTATTTTTTTTTTTCACTTCAGTGGCTGAAATAGAAAAATAAAATCTGTTTCAGTTGATATAGAACATTTTTCCTTCCTCCTCTTCCATGAAAACTCCAAAACATTTTCCCATAGGAGTAATACATACATGCATAATGTAAAATCTCCATTTGGGGGGGTCAAAATAACTACAGGAGGAAAAAATCATTTAAAAAGAAAAACTACATTGCACACTCCATTCAAAAAAAGACAAGGACATGATCATGTTCTTCCCCTTCCTGTTCCCCACCATGTCACACCATGAGTTCAGATACCCTGCAGTTTAAACCTCTTTTTTCTTTAGAAACCCTAAACATATAATTATCTGGGAATGCTTTTAATACTAGGCTACCAGGTATTTTAGGATGTTGTGGTCCATTCACAGTCACTCTCATTGGTTTCCTATGGCCAGCAGAAGTCCATTATCTAGAGAAGTTTTTACTTGAAAAGAGGACTTCTGAGTTTGCTCCTGAGATCTGAAGAGAAACTGGAATACATGTCCTTACTCCACTCTGGATTATGGTCATGTTGATCCTCTCCACAGGCCAATGCATGTTTTAAAAACCCTTGTATCTCCACTAGCTTTGACAACACAGACTTGCACCTGAGTGTGTGTGTTTACTGCCCATGAGAGCAGTTGTAGGACAGAAAGGAGCACAGAGATCCCCAGCACAGGGAAGGGGATCTCACCTTCCAGGGAACTGTTCTAACAGGGGGTTAATAGGAAGGGAAAAGTGCTACCTCCTTTCTCTGCTGATGGTCTAGGTGGCCTTGAACAAGCCTAGGCTTTGTCAATGTGTGGCAGTGAATGCCTGGCTTGTGAGATCTGCCAGGTTGTGTGGACAGATGTGGTCCTACATTTTCACCAGAGCTTCAATACTCGCAGGTGACCGGGCCAGTTGATACTTAGATACCACAAGCCTTCCCACATCACAATATGATGCTTTGAGTCTTCACACCAGTGTCTTCTCTCCATCAGGAGATGAGTTTTAAGAATGTGACATTGTTATAAATACATGGTTTGTTTTCATTTGCCACGCATTGTTTTTAACACACAAATTGGCAATGCACTTTTGTCCTTTTCTTCTACACTCCTGAAGATCAAAGCTCTATTTTATGGCTGGGGTTGGACTCTTTTTTTACAAGAAGCTAAGGATGAGTCTGTGTTCATGTGACTCTAGAGCCTGAGGCTTTAGAAATCATCACAGGAATCTCACTAAACATCATGTGTTGACAGCGGAGCAAATAGCGAACATTCACTTGTCTGCTGAGATTGTATATTAATTCAAGACCATCAGGAACCACGACCACATTTCTCTAAAAGGCAACAACAAGTCAGGACAGACTAGCTGGGAGAGAGGGCTGAACAAACAGGCTTTGTTCAGACCTTTTCATCCCATTGAGGAGTCCCCATTGTACCCCTCCCATCCACCCCCCTTGTCTGAATGGATCCATCACAGTCACTAAGAGGTTTTTAAAACATGTCCCTAAGTTACAATATGCCTTTCTAGGTCCTTTTCTGACAGGTAATCCTCAGCTCCATTTGACCAGATGGAGTTAATTTGGCTGAACTATGCTGACCCGGGTGAAGGATTTTCAAATATAAATGGTAAAAATGCAACTTTCTCTGCCAACAAAGTCGTCCTGTGTTACGATTTCCACCATCTCTCCCCCAAGCTTGCCTTATAAGGAGCACGTTCCTTCTGCTGGGATTCATTTTGTCATTAATTTACGTCTTCTTTCGACAAAAAAAAGAATTATGGAATGAGATTACCAGAATGGATGGGCTGGTGCAGACTAGAGAACACTTCTTTTTAATAGGGATTTAAATTTGACATCAGTTAAATGTCTTGTGCCATCATGTTTCAGCTCTGTTATGTGGATTCTGGACCACGCTACCTACTTGGATCTGAATTCACTGTGCTGATTTAAGGCTTCTCCCCTGGCTATTCATAGGAACCTAAAGCCCATATCCTGCTCCAGAGCTTGCTTGCTTGGCCAAGGCAGTGGCACAGGGTAGTGGAAGCTCTTTCTGAGAAGGACAGGCAGCCACTCTCCACACTTCAGCTGTGCCATCTGCCCAAGTCAGCTGGGAAAGGAGGAATGACAGGCAGGAAAGGAAAAGGGCTGCTTCCAGTACCTGGGAAAGCTTCTGCACACCAACCCATCAGTCCTGGACTTCTCCATGCTGTTCATAGAAAACAGGAGTATCCACTTGAGTTACCCTACTGTGAAGGATAGTAGAGTAAATGGAGGAAATGTTTCTTACCCTCAAAGTGGCTGCTCTAATTTTCCGGTAGCCAGGCTTAATTAAAAGGCTAATACTATGACTTAGCCTGTGAATCCAACTGCAAGAGAAATAGCCTTCATCCAACAGCGTTCATGCAAGGTATGAAGCTTTGGAGTGGAAAACTCCTTCTCCTCCTTATACTAAAATTGATACGAATTGATGTGAATTGTTTTCTTTCAAAACCCTCAAAAACCTGAGGGAAGTTTCTGGTACTGCGTCTATTTCTACTGACATTGAGATACAGCACACTATACTTTGGCTGCTGTGCTTATCTCCAAAGAAATCACTCTGGGTAGTGGGAAAGTAAATGCAGATTTAAAAATAATAATCTCCTCCCCAGCGAGAAGCGTATGTGTTAATTTTCACTGCTAACTCTCTGCCTAATATTGTTGATCAAATCTTTGATTAAAATAACATTAGCAGCTGAGCCTGTGTGACAGGAAAGGAACTGAGCAAGTTTGGTTCAGACTGTTATAATAATTCGGATTTCTTAAGTGCTTTGTGATAATACAGTACCCTGAAGAGCTAATATTTGTTCAGTAAGGGCATGCAACATGATTCTTTTATTTCCTGCCTCTCTCTCTCATATGCAGTGATTGCTAGATACTAGGACATGTTTTTATTGTTTCTCAATAATACTGAGGCAGTACCTAGGTTTTCACATTTTCATTGTGTGCTTCATAAAGAAAGTAGGATTCTGCTCTTTTTTAGAGGAAGTGATCGTTGAATAGACAAAGGGAAAAATAACCATGGAGAAAAAGGTTGGCAAGGAAAGAAATCCTGTGGTCCTTAAAAATGCTAAATCATCTTCCAGTTACTTATAATATGCACTGCCATAATGTCTAGCAGCTATTACTGTAGGTGATGTGTATTCACAGAGTAGCAGCTCATAGTACAAAAGGAAGATGGGAGACAAAACAGAAAGAAGAAATTACCTACCCAGCTTGGTGGCAGAGCTGGGAATTCACCAACTCACTTATGTGTTGATTCCCAATCCAAGCTGCTGGGCCATACAGTGGAATTCACTGGCAACCACAATACCTTGGTCTTGGTTTTGACACATAAGAGGAGAAGATGTCTGAACAAGAAACATCTGCAGCTGATATACAGAGATGCAAGATGAATGACAGAAGGAAAAGAACATGTAGGATTTTCCATCTCTGGTTGTAATATTCACTGAAGACTGCATGTTAGGAATGGAATTGGTTGGCGGGCTTGAAAGGAAGGAGGGATGGGGCTTTGCTGACAAACTTGGAGAAGATAAACTAGACATGAGAGCTAATGACAAAACATCTTATCCTGTGGCCTGTATTTTCTTTTACAGAGAAAAGGCAGGACTTTCCACTCAGTCTTTCTTACATCACAGAATCCCTCACACTAACCCCAAACTGGGAAGGAGTCCCCTTGCAACACGTTTTTTTCTACTTTATTGATTCTCTCATCTTTTCTGGCCTGGACAAGAAGAGTGGGAAACTAAAGGTTTGTTCAAGAGAAGACCAAAGAAAAGGACTCAAGGCCAGGTGTTACATAGTCAAAGACCAAAGCTAAAACAATGCAAACAGGCAAATCAGAGGCAGACAACTGAACTTTTCTGCCAGCCTTTGTCAATTATTTATTCCCTCCTCCCCTCACACCCAGGCCACATCCAGTTTAAACTCACAGCCACAAGAAGCTACTGGAGCTGGGTTTCCACAAAATGCTTGTGCAGCTCTCTCAAAGTAAGGTCTCTCAATGGTGCCTTGGACTCTGCCTGCGAGTTTGAACATCTCAGTTCTTACATATGGTTTGGGTGGCTTCCCCAGTTTTCTACCCCAGCTTCCCTCATTAGAATTGCTTTGTTTAGAAGGCAGTGTATTTCTCACAAAGTCCAAAGATGGCCAAGATTTTAGGCACATAAATATCACTGTGGAAAACTGACCGTGTTGGTCCAACATCCCTAAGCAGCTGCTAATCCTCACCCAAAGAAACTTCTACTTTTTAATAAAGCTGCCTGGGTATCAGGGAATGCTTTAGATGTCTAAATATAACACATTGCAGGTCTGGGTGGAGTCACATGAAAAGATAGGGCCGTGCCTAATGCTATAAGAAGAAACTGGCTCAGAAAAAAAAAAATATTACAACTCTGAGAAAAAAAAAAAAAGAACAGCCTGAGGCTTTAACACAGCCCTGATTTGTATTGAATCTATAAATTGATATTGTGTACATACAGAATACAAGTAGATAAATTCTTGCTGCTGCTTTCCCAGTTCTGCAGTTCAGTGTTGCATTTTGAAATAATTCTGAGCTGCTGATCTTTGAAGACCCCCAGATCTGAGCGATGCCAGAAACCCAACAGACAAGAGATGCAGGGACTATTTGTGTGCCTGTGGCAGTGGCCAAGGTGTCCAGACAGCACACAGCCAGCCAGTGGAGCAGCCAAATGGGCTGCCAGATTCCTGACAATCCCAGGCATACAGACAAAAGGGACAATAAAACCACCACTACATTGCAAAGGATATGGCTTATCACTAAAAATGAATTGGAAGGTATGAAATAATAACACTTAAGTTCCTTGCTCATGGGGATCAATGGATCTAGAGAGGCAAAATGCACATTGTTTCAAAAAGAGTGTCTGAGGGAAAGCTGGAACAGTATCAGCGCTCCCAAGGAGGTGGAAATCCTGATCCCGATGACGTTAGTGGGTAAGGACTCATCAGAAACAGCAACCATCATTGGGCAACACCCTAAACCCATATCCAGGTCAGTGGCAGCTCTGAGAGATGAGGTGATAATTAGAGCTTGAAGACCAAACAGCACAATGTTCCCTGAAAATACCAAGTCTACCCACCCTCTCACTCCCTTGCAGAGCTTACTCTCATTTACACCCATAGCTGAACTCCTTGAGCTGTTACAGAATCTGGTTGTCTGCTGAAACGTAATGGAATTCAAGAGACAACCAAGACCTCAGAGAAAAAACCCTGTATTTTGCAGGAACATTTCACCTTCTGCTTTTGAAGTCCACAGTAATATACCTATTATCTGAAGTGTGTGATTTTATTCTCCATATCAACAGGTAAAAACGTTCCGCTAAATCCAGCCCTTTTTAATTGCCGAAAGCTGTAACAAATGCAACATGCCATGGTCTAGTCCTGAATTTATAGTGAGTGTCTACACCCTTGGGCATTCAGAGGGGTTTCTTCTGCAGATATAAATATACATATATATATACACTCAGACACACGCTTTACATACACACATATCTTTATAAATACAGCCAGGCATAGGACTGTATTTATGATATAAAACGATTGCTTCCCTTTTAATACCCAGCTCATGAATAATTTGGGAAGACTGAAGTATTTTTTCCTGCATCACGAAACTTAATTGTTTGGCTTCCTCATTTATCTTTGGCTCTGATTTGCAATTTATGCCTTCACACAGCTTTCAAATATCTAACATTTCTTTTGTCCCTTGCCCATAACATTTAATTTCTCTCCCACTGATTATTTATCTCTGTAATTTGAAGCTATATTATTTAATGCTACAAGCTATAAAGTGTTGGGGGATGCCATTTGTATGAAAGATGCTGCACAAAATAGAACTGCTTTGTCCTATGACTCATAAGTTCTTCCTAAGTACAGTACATAAGGTTTCCACAATCAGAGCACGACCATCATTTCTGTATCAATATATTGTTTATTTTTTCAGGATATCAAACTGTACATGCTTTGAAATATATAGAAACAGAAGTACTTTTTCTTTTTTTTTTTCCTGCCGAAATATTTGATCTTTAGTGTCTTAAACTAAAAGGAAGCAGAAAAAGCTTTTGCTCAAGTAGCAACAGTGACCTCTAGTGTGTTTTTCAAATTTCTTCTATTGAATTTACACCCATTGTTCCTTTAACCTTTAGGGCATTATTTAAGAACAATTTTCCGGGTAGTATTTGGACTAATTTTCTTATTGACTCTAGTCTATACCAGAACGTGATTCCTGGGCGATCTTCTTTTATCCTTGTAATCTATGGTAAAGTAACTGCGTCTTCATTAATGACTGTAATTATCATATATAAAGTTGTCATTTAAATGAGCAATCATCTCACACACACACACACACAAATTGAGCTTTATTTGTAGCAGGAATTGAAATTTGGCTAAATATCCTATTTAGCTTCAAGCAGTAAACATCAGGAGCACAGATTGCATTGGTTGGCAGAGTTTGTCAGCCAAGACCACAGTTGGGGGTTTCTCCCCCTACAATTTCTTTTTTTTTTTTCCAACCATACTAGTCTATACCACGCACAGATTGTCTTACAAAGGAGGAATGTTGCAAGAACACTCCATAGTGCATACAACTGTTAAATTGGCACTGCTGTCACTAAGCCTATGTCAGCACTTCCAATCTAAGATGCTATTTTCAGGAGTTTAAAATTCAGTTACATGAGCTGTTATGTACTGGCACTTTATGCACGTGGCCCTTCAGGGAAGGAGGTTATTCTGAACCAGAGAAGCATGTGTTGGTGTGATGATGCAGTTCTGTCTGGGGCTGGGTAGTGGTGTGGATTTTCAGGCCTGACCACTGAGGCCTGTTGAACTTTTAGAAAAGCAAATAAAAGATCTATTTAGGACAGCTTCTTTCCCCCTCCTCCTACAGATGTCAAAGCCACCCTTTTCCCTTAATAAAATGTTTCTCTAATCACCTTTGGTTTTTAAAAAGAAAAAAAGCTGGTGAAGCTGGTTAGGTCCAGCAGTCATTGGATTAAACCCCTTGCGGGTTAAAGAGAACAGAATTGGGGGTAAATTTTCAAAGCAGGGCATCTGCAGATTGTGTGTGTACTAGTGAACAAAACTACAGACACAAAGAGTAGCTGAGTTCACTTAGGTTCTAACAGAAACCTGCATTCTGCACCCTTAGTTGTGTTTGTCACCTGGGCACTGATACATTAAAGTGTGACCTTGATTTTATTCATCCTTTCATGTTCTCATGGAAACACCTTCCCTGTAATGCTTTGTCTGAGCCCCAGTTCAGCCAGAATCCATGCTTAACCTTCAGCAAGTGATCTCAGTGCAACTATTTATGTGCCTGACAGAGGATGTATCCTCAACAGGCTTGTTGTGCCTCCTATTTTACATCACAAGCTGAAGAGCATCTCCCACTTCTTTGTTTCAGAGACAGGGATCCTTGTGATCTACCAAATCACTAAGGTGTATTTTTTAAGAAGAGAAGATGACAAACTGGGACTCCATCTTTCAGTCATGCTGCTGAACTTCCAATTTTTCTTCCCACAAATGTGTGAATTAGGGACAGTGATGGCCTTAATTTGATTCCTCTGGCTTCTCTCAAGTAGTGATAGCACCCCAATGTCATTTTTTATTTTAATATGTGTCCCAGTCCATTCCAATGCAAGGGAAGAAAAGCTTTGCTCACATATTTAGAAGAACAAATGAATTTAAGAAATCCAGGAAAAAGATGCAAAGGGATTACAACATGTAGATCTTTAATGTGCCGATTGCACTGCTGTGGAGGAGGAAAGTCATATTTCTGCTTGGCTAATTGAAAGGAGAAAGAGAAATATGAAAGAACAAAAAAAAAAAAAAAAAAAAAAAAAAAAAAAGTTTCAAAGGGGGACCCGCAAATATTCCCCAAACCTGGCCACTTTCCCTTC
>WEIV01026863.1:158017-188524 GCA_013390005.1 Calyptomena viridis
AAAAAAAAAAAAAAAAAAAGAAGTTTCCAGATGGGACCAGCACATATTCCCTAAACCTGGCATCATTCCCTCTCCCACCCTATATTAGTTTCCTGAGAACCCATATCACTGAATGGGCTCTACTTTAATAGAGAACATCCTGCTTTCAGGCTGGTCCTTCCTCTCCAACCAAACAAAACCTTATATCAGGCTGAACAACTTTTACAAATGCTGGTTTCTCCTAATGGCAAAGCACAGCTCCTGGAGTTTTCAGGGCTTTTCTTCTTTTCCCCTTGCCCAGCCTGTAAACAGCATAAATTAGTAATCAAAAAGATACAGCTCTCTGAATCTTTTATGATGGTGTGAGCGAGAGAGAAATTTGCAGACCAAAGGCTCTAATACACACATATTTGTAAAGGTGGTCTTTGTTTAAGGAGAAAAGTAAAAAGGCTGGAGGCTTTTCCCTCCCCTCACCTGCTCTTTGTGAGCTAATTACAACCTGGAAGACCCGCCTGTCTCAGGGTCTTTCTCCAGGGCACTTTCTTGCACAATACCACAGATCTATATCAATTATCTCAGAAATCTCTTTTATTGCTTAGTTTTAAAATACCCACTTGTGAAAAACTTCTGCTATAGCCCCAAAAAGACTCGAAATGCTGCTGAGGCACAGACTGAGCACATAATTCTTGTTTCTTCTTTCCCTTTGCTCATCTCCCAGAGTCAACATGTGTATGTCCATGGGTACTTATCCTGTACATTTACCACGTATATTGGAGTAGGCAGAACTATACAAAGCCTCCTGCAGCAATAGTGTGGAGAGAGCCCACACTGCATGTTAGTAACCATGTGTCTGGCCTTTATTCCCTCAATTTCCAGCTTCCAAAGTATTCCCCCGTCTCTGGAGTGACCAATGAAACTTTGCTGAGAGCCAAAGCTCTCCCCAGATCTATGTCAAATCCTGAAATACGACCTCCTGTTTTGGCCTCTGTGCAGATGGCAACCTCCCTGTTGGAGCAGAGACCTGTCCAGGGTTTCACCTGGACTGAATCAAGCTCCCAGTTTCAGGATATTTTCAGCAGAAAGGCTGTTCTGCTTCAACCTGAAGTCCCTGGCATATCTCAACAGTAGAAACCCAGGGAAAACGTGGGGCCAGGGAAGAACAATTCTTTCCTGCTTACAGTGTCCTGTCTCCTAAAATCAATGGCTCCAGGATTTCCTGACCTGGAAGTCCAACCTACTTCATTAATAACCACCAATGGACCTTTTCTAATAAAGTTGCCTAATCCTATTATTTTATTTATTTTGAATCAGTTTATTCTTCAGGTCTCCTCAGCATCCTGTGTCCATGAGTAGCACAATTTCATTATGTGCTGTCTGAAGAAGCACTTCCTTTCGGTCTTGTGTTTTTTAAACTCCCTGCTTTGACCATTTCTGAGTGTCTTCCTGGTTTTGCATCTATTTCTTTGTAGGCTGAGCGAGCCACAGGGTACTCTGGGACCCCCAAAGCCCACGGGGAGCATTTGAATAGGAGAAACCTCAGATCTCCCCCACCACAAACTACAGAGGTGTTGTTGTGAGAAAGATGCTCTAACCACTAAGCACAGGCACTGCCACCCCTGCCAGCCTCCACAACTAGATAGAGCCCTGACTTGTAAAAATTTCCATCATATGGGCACAAAACACTTGCAGCAGCTAAAACAGGTAACAGGACTGACCTGCCACAGCCCCAGTTGCAAAAAGCAAAAGCTTTGTGGAAGGGGAGGGGGGGAAATGTAACAAGGAAGTGGAAAGAAAAATAAAAATAGCCTAATTTGCAGAGATGTTTGAGCCCTGGTTCACAAAGAATCAAAGAGATCTTCCCCAGCAGAAAGACATTAGACCACCACTCCTGGGGTCAGGTCCACAAGGACAAGCACCAGTTTTATGGTGATACATTGGCAAAAGTAGGTGGACATTACTGGTTTGGAGTTAAGTAACAATTCATGACAGTGCTGAACAAAGCCATTGTCTCAGACATACATGTGCAGAGAAGAGGAGCATCCTCCCTGCTAAGCACATGCACATCCACCTCAGACAGAGTGATGATTTTCCCAAGGATCTCTAAGACAGGACACAGCAATGATGGCATCTGACCTGAAAAAGCTTCCCCATATTCCATGTTAACACTTTTTAGAGGTGGGATGAAGTTTACAACCTTTAGTTCGTCTTTTAAAATGTACAGTCTTGCTAATTTTTTTTTATTAGATTCTTTCTCCAAGAAAGAGGAAAGGGTTGGGGTTGGGGTGGAAGAAGTTCAGTACTTCAATGGAAAGGAAATAGGTAGAACTGGAAATCTTCCTGATTATAAAATAAACACTGATGTATTGAAGACTAACTGTATTACTTTTCCTTGCTCTTTTGTGGTTTGTTTTTTTTCTCCTATAGATAATTTGCTCCCATCCCTCTGATTGCATTGCTTTGCTCAAGTTAAGTGTGATATTTCAGAAACCCAGACTTCACTTTCCAAGTAAGAAGAAATCGTACTGGCTGCAAAGGTATCAATATTTCATCAGGTCTTTGTTCAGCACTGGTTTTAGCTTTTCTTAATGGTGCACTTTACCAGGCAGCTTTTTCATACATCATTAAACAGCAGCTATAGCACTTGTGCCCTGTTTCTGATTTACCGTAGATAGTAATGTTTAAGATCACATTAAACACCACACATGCTCTCAGCTATTTGAGCAACATCAGAGTAATGAACAGTCAATAGTCTTACTAAATTAGTACCCTTTGGAGCTCTTGTTACTGAATCAAATAAGTACCCTTGGTCCTCTGGTGAAGGCAATTCTAATGTGAAATAATGAATTTAGTGTCTAATCAAAACTTAGGGGTTCCTTTTCCCTTCTGACATTCACAGGTAAATTATATAAATTATATAAATTACATAGAATAGATCCAATCCTTCCAGCACCCAAGTTCTGCAAGACACTGCTGAGTAATTACCATGAGTGACTGGGACACCAAGGTCCAAACTCACACTAATAAAGTCAGTGAGGGAGATGAAGGTAGAAGAGCTGTTCTGGATTTACAGACATTCAAAAAGAAAATAAGGTCTGAGTTCACTTTCCAGTTCTGCCAGAGGCTCTGGACAAAACACCATGTAATGTATTTGCAGCTTCACCTCCTCTCTGCAATGGGAGAATATCACCACTTCCTAATCCTAACCTACTTTTTATGGTATCTGTGTGGCAACATGGGAAAAGTTTTTCTACAGTAAGGGCCCAGCAACGCTAAATCCTCATCATTGGTGTCTAAAAATGTTGCTGTGATTAATTGCAAGAGTCCTCTTAACTAGAAGGAAACAGGAGGCAGGAATCAAGATAAAATACAGCCGATCAGTAAATAATTTACAGACCCTCACCAAGATTTTCTAAACACAGCAGAGCCTGGCACTCACCTCCCTGAATCTAAACACAAAGCACATTTTCACAGTTGCTGCCCCTCTAGTGGATTCCAAGTTACTGGTACCTAAGTATGTATGTAGATGCCCAACTTCACATTCCTTTTTTACTCTTTAACTCATAATCCCTATATAGGCATGAAGAGCTAAGTGTTTGCACTGATCTCCATAGAAACAATACAGGGCTCTGAAAGAACAAACCGTACCATATAATTTAGGAAGCAGATGCTTTAGGAAAGCTGTGCCATTGGCCTATGGGACAATAAGAGGTAATAGAATTTATGCTAAATTTAGAGGAAATTATGTTTTCTCTTCCTTGTCTTCTATTTGCAAAATGTATCACCTACCAATAACATCATTAGCCTTTAAAGTGCTCTGTGATTGCTTGCTAAGAAAGCACTGGGTTTTTTTAATGAAAACTTATGTTTCAGAAGAACAGCCCTGTGATTCAGCCTCAATATTCCTTACAAGTCATTGTTCTTATTCTTCATACTATCACTCTTTGAATCAGGCTGGCTCGATCTTACATAAATAACAACAGGGTGTGAGGGTTGTGTTTAAAAGCTGAGCCAGATATAATGCTTGAACAGCATTTGAATGTATCACAAAATATTTTTGAAATTTTTGTGGGAATTGCTTTCAGTTTTAGAAAAAAAATTGAAAATCTTTGAGTTAGGTCATCTATCATTTTGAAAATCCCTTTGTTTTCTTTCTTCTTGATCCCAGCAGATGACAGACAGGAAAAGGACTACAAATGGGGCCTCTGTGCTTAAAGCTGATTTCATAAATATTAGACTTCAGAATAGCATGAAGCAAGAAACACTTTGTTCATGCTTTGGGGGGTTCCCTACCGTGTCCTTCCATCAAAGGCACTGGCTACTGAAGTTTTTATTTTGTGTAATACTTCAATATATTACAACTATCTTGAATTGTGCCATGTCATTAGGGACACAGATACAACCTTGCTTTGACCCTCATTGTCACACCACCAGCCATAGTTTTCAAATGGGATTTTCACTGAGGTTGGGAACCAGCACAACTGGACTTCTCTGGAAAATCCAGCCTAGTAATTTGTTATGAAACACACAAGATGACTAATCTACAGTGAAAGAGCTTAAACATCCCAGTTTTGTATTTGCTGTAAATGAAATTTTGTTTCTTCGAAGCCTTGACAATTGCTTTATTCTCTGCATAGGTGTAATGTCTATCCCACCAGATTTTGCTCCCTAAAAGTCATGTGTTTTCCAAGCCTATCTAGCAACTTAAAAGAGATTAGTTCCATATGTACGTATATAAAATCAGCCAGATGAACCACTGTGCAGGACGGCCTGCCTCTGCTTCCAATAGCTAGAGATACAGAGAAATAAGCAAGGAAATGCAGTCAAAATTTTTCCCCAAAAAGGTTTTCCTTTTGCAAAATGCTTCTATTTTTATCCACATTTTAGTCTCTCCATCTCTTTTTAAAAGAGTCTCTTTCCTGCAATAATTTAGAACTGCACTATTTCCATATGAAACTGAAACCCAGGTACTGACCAAAATTCATCACATTTTTCCTTGCTTTTTCTACAGTAGAGTCAAAACACTGTCATGACCATTTGTGTGTGCTTGTGCCTGATGGGGTGATAGGGAGCTTTTTAAAAAAGAAGAGAGGAAACAACTCACTTCCCAACCAGCCTGCATAGATAAAACCACACTGTAATGCCATGTACTGACTTCTCTACAGTAACTCTCCCTTAAGCTGTAGCTTATTAAGAGGATGGTGGTGTCAATGCTACCTGGGATGCCCTTCACTGTCCATTTTCCCTTTGAGGCAGAAGCTGTTCCAAGGGGAATGGTGTGAGATGTTTGTGCAGAGCGGTGCAGCTTCAGCAGCACGCTGGGACCATGACCTGGGCTGGGATTATTGCAGGACACAGCACGGGGTCCAGGACTGTGTTACTACAGCCCAGTGCATGGTACAGCCCTGCCCAACACTCACAGTTGAGAACAACCACGTGCAGCAACAGGCTTTCACCCCAAAGTGCTCTGAAGTCAAGAGAAAGATCTTATTGATTACGGCTGGCAGTGGATGAAGCCAAGCATAGGAAAAGGGACTGATACTTAACATAAACAAGGAGGTGGTTTTTCTTTCCTGCCTGATTGATTTTGTCATTCACTTGTGACTCCTTACTACTTTCTCCTGCACAAGGCTGAGCTAGAGAGCCTCAAAGATACCAACAGATCAGGAATTGTGTTTGAATGAAAAGAATAACTTTTATGTTTTCCACCAGCCCTTGTTTTGTTTGTGCTTTTAAAACAACTATGATTCTAAACCCCTTCTCACGCCCAAATCCTGCAAAAACCTGTATCTTTAACTTTGCAGGCAGTTGCTTGTCAGTTCTGGATTCAATAGGCACACAAAATAGCTGTACATGTCTCTACACATTTGGGACCTTGAGGGCTCACTGTTCTATTAATAGGCATAATTAGCACAGATTAATCCACAAGGAAAAATCAAGTTAGGGTTTCACTATAATTTCCCTTAACTATAAAAACAAACAAACAAACAAACAAAAATCCCTAAAAATACCCTTTATCACCTGAAGGTCTCTTCTTTTTCAGGGATCTCCCAGAACCACTCCCACTGTCTGAAGGCTATGGCTCTTGGCATGCAGAACACCAATTTTGAATCCCCTTGGCTTATGCAGGCATGCAATTCATGGGAGAAAATGTAAGAGGTTTCCTAACCCTCATTGATAGGAAGGTTCCAGTTTCCTTCATCCTAACACATAAATCCGTCTTTGCTCTTCATCTGACAAGCCTGTGAAGGGCTTATACATCCTAACAGGACTATCCAAGGTTCTACATATCCCTCATCCTGCTTAGCAATCCCAATTGTACACAATGCTTAAAGTTTCAGATCCATCAAGCTGTCATCTCTGCTATCCGCATGTAGAGAGGTTTTGGCTCGAGCTGGAAGTTTATGAGCAAGATTAAATCAGTGCTAACATCAGGTTCACATTTAATTCTTCAGAATAGCTGTGTTCTCACAAGATTTTGACCTCAGCGAGACACGAACTCGGGGAGATGAGCTTCTCTCATGAAGTTTCTGAGGTCTGTAATGGTGGAAATCTCCTAAGACACGTCCTGATGATTTATTTCATAAATACAAGACAGAGCACAGAGCTTTCTGGTTGTCTCACTGGAAGCTGTAGGAATATACATTTACAATTCTAATATTCCTACCCCAGAAAATGCAGCGAAGTACTCAATTTGGGGAGTCAGGCCCATTCCCAATTCTAAGGTACCAAAGCCTTCCTGGAGGGCGTGATATATTAGTAGGATACAGCACACTTTTTAAAAATTTTTTTAATCAGCTGTGAAAGATTGTATGAAATTTAGTATTCCTTTTTATTATTGGTTGTAAAGTGTTGTTAAAAAACTTACTAAAAACCAAAATCTAAAAAAGAAAAAGAAAAGCTACTTCTGAGCCAAGTTCATCCAAAGTCTAAGACAGACATATGGGAGGTTACTGCAAATACTTTACAGCAATATTCATTCATTCATTCACCCCATTTTGAAAGGAATTGGATTCAATTACATTTTCATCTTTTCTGTGTTTTCTTCCTGTCAGTGTTCTAGTGAACCAGTTTGCTGGCAACAGTGTTTTTAGAGGGAATGACCCCAAAAGAAGCACTGAAGAACTGTCTAAGAAAGCGTTTTAAGTATGTTTGCTATGAATATTCAAACTACACGTCTGCTCCTACGTGCTACACTTATCCAGTCACAGACAAGTGACACTTCACAGCCTGTTTGGCCAGTCAGAACTAAACAACAGACCTTGAACGCGTGGCACAGGCAGGGAACAAGGAACACATCACTCATTACTCAGGGAGCAGATGTACTTGGAGCTGCCACAGGGGCAACTTTGGCCTGTCCCGGCCATGCCACACTGACGCAAACGGGAATATCGTCGCTGACGTCTGTGGAAATGGATCATATCTCCAGGAGCAAGGAACAAAGAGGCGGAATAAATAAATGGTTTATGCCTAATATTTAGCAAAAGCCAAGCTGAGGCATGTGTGGCAAAATCTACAGGAGGCTGAGCCTCCTTCCAGGCTTGTGCTGAATGCTGATGCCTCTGAAAATCATTCAGGCTGAGCAGCCAAAGGCAGCTGGATATGCAAGGAGCACACACTCCCATGTGGATCTTTGGCTACAGAATATGGTCCACTAGCCCAGATTACAGCTAGCCTGGGGACTCTTATGCTGCAGTGGGTGTTTATGCTCTCATTTCAAAGGTGCATTCACTACAGAAATCCCTGCTCCTCCTTTACTTGACTCCGAGGAGGAGTCAGGCTATGACGCACGCAGCTGAGCAAGTATTCATGCAAACTTTATAGCCACATCTGTAACCTTTCAGGGCACTACAGTTTCTTGCCAGATTGCAAAGATAGAGGAAATAATATACTGCACATGCTCAGGTCCCAACAGCTGAATGTTCACACGTAGGAGGTGTCGGTACAAAGGGCCAGATTCTCAAGCTGCTGTCTGTCAGCTAAATTCCATAATGGGGATCCCTAGTTTTCAATCTGACTCACGAGTGCTTACAAACAAGGTTCACAATCATTTCCTCAGCTCAGACTTTTTACCCTCCCGATGGGAGTGAGGGGTAGGTTGAACTATCCAAAGGAAAAGGAGATTTAGATGTTCAGTTAATGATATCTGTCTCTATCTCACAGGTTCATGTACATCAGAAGGCATTTTTGGATACTACTGCCCAAATCAGTATTTTCAGTTCATGTGGTCTGAGTTAGAATATATGCTTTGAAGAATGGAAGAGAAAATATCTAGGTAGAGGTTGTCTTTGTGGGATCCAGCCATTTCCCAGCACAGATTAGCTCAACCTGAGAAGTCGGTTAGACTTCTACAAGGAGGCTCTCTGGAAATAGTCTGAAAAATGAAGAAAGAAACCTCTCCATTCCCTAAGTAGTTCTCATGCAGAGCTCTTTAGGGATGAATGAGTTTTAGCGAGGGATGGGTAAAAAGGAAAGACACAGGTATTACAACAGATGTGTGCTATTTTAAGAATTTTTTAAATGGAGAGCATCCACTGCTACCATATCCATCACATTTAGGCTTTCAAAGCACCTAAACTAGGGTGCTTCTCTGATTAGCCCTTTGGGCAAGTCTTCCTCTTTCTGCCCTTTGACTCTACAGGACCTCTTTTGCACCAGAAGATGGATAAAAGCTGCCTGACAGCCTGGAAAATACAGTGTCAGCTTAGTTAGTGCTGTATCTCTTCCATCGGCTGGACAGATCAAACAGATATGGCTGGACAACTGATTTCTGTTAGCAAAGATAGTTTAAGGCAGGTTTGTATCCCTCCTCCTTTATCCTTAGATAAATGGCATGACAGAAGGGAAAATTGCTTCCTGTCCTCCAAGAAAACCTAATGGGAGGAAAAAAATCGAATATGTTCATATCATTGCCAATAGCTGAATTAAGTTCAGTTGCAGCAATATGTTCCGGATGGAAGGGACAAGAGATAAAATAAGCAGAGATACTGCCCCTCCATCTCGTGCCAGATGGGCAGATTCTCTCCTCAGCATGTTCTGCTGAAAGCATTGGGCATGTCTGTGGGGCAGCAGCACCAGCTCAGTGAAAAGTGGGGGTTTCGTTCACCTTGCAGGTCGGGGTGCCTGCAGCAGGGATATGGACCTCTTAGTGAGCTGGAAACACTTGCTTTACACTGACAGGACACCTCATCCTAAAGCAGAAGTCTATACCAGGTGGAATCAACCCCAAAAGTTCCTATATTCCTTCCCTGTATGTGAAAGGTGTCTAGACACGACATCCCAATATAGACTTATCCACCAAAGGTGCCCAGAGGAAGCTGGGATAAATGCAATTACAGGTATCATTTAAGTCAATGCTCAAAGACTAAACTGTAGGTTTTGAGTACTGTCATCTGTCACAATTATACTGAAAGACAGAACACTTAAGCAGTACCCCACACTTTTTATTCCTAAAGAAGAAATAAAGAAGAAAGTCTTCCCAGACTTTATTTTGGGTTTTTTTTTCCTTTTTTTATTTTGGTGTCTAATTAACCTCTCTTATGAAATTGCTGCCTTTGGTGATGTCAGCCAATGAATGAATGCATGTGGTTCCCAATATTCTGACATTCTGTGTTAGACCCAGAGATAGCCAAGTAACACAAACAGACATAAAGAGAGTTTAAAAACATAATTGCAACCATATTATCAGACAGCGATTTTTTAGCTCACGGTTGAAATGGGCTGATATTTTACACCAGTATTTTCCAGTAGGGAAAAGTGGGGCAAAATAGTAGCAGCCTTAGCTGTTAGGATTTTTGCCCCCTGTTTAAATTCTAAGTGTTCCTATCTTGCTTTTCTCAAGTCCGTTTCCACTACATCAGCACCCTCCCCCTTGCAGACAGCAAATTTCACTCTCTTGTTCTTAGAAGAAAAAATTAATCCAATTTAATTTTCTCAGACACTATAGAATTGAACCCAGGGGTGATTTGTGTCCAGTGACTCCCTGCTAAAAATGCAAGGTGTTTTGCAAGTTTGGACAACGACTGCTAAAAGCAACAGGCCACATTCACCTTGGCATTGCTCTATTTCTGTGCTGCCATAATAGCACTTTAATCAACAAGCAGAACTGGCATAAAGCACTGATGCATCAGGCCCATCATACAGAGTACACCCACTTAATCAGGTAATCAACTTAATCAGGACACTTCCCAAGGAACCAAATTAAGCCTAATGACACCAAGTGGCAAGGACTGCTGCTTAATTGGGATAGTAATTCTGCTTATGGTAATTGGGATGCCTGCAGGTGATTAAATGATACTGAGCTAAGAAGAGACAATCTCTGTGATGCTCAGAGACTCGGTGATTTGTCTCTCCTCAAAAGCCTCTGTCAACAGTTGATCAGCAAAACAAAACTTGTAGAATCCTCTCGTTTTGGCATTGTTTGAACAGAGCATTTCAAGATGGAATTAGGAAAACAGAAACAAAAAGGAGAAAACCCCATAGATTCCTTAGGTTAGTTGGAATTCAACACTAGGGATAGCACGAACCCTATCAAACAACAATAAAAGAATCAAAACGAAACTAATACGTAGTTGCAGATTTTTTAATGGGTGAGACATAAATTTTAGTAATTTAAAACCTGTTTTCTGCCTTCCTTTTCAAACATGCCTGTAGCTGATGTTTCACATCAGCTGATGTTTCACATCAGCACAGCAAGAGTTCAGAGAAATGGAAGTGCTCAGACTCAGGGCAAGTGAAGACTTCTTACAGATAAGAAGGGACGTGTGAGGAGCAAAGGAGGGGATCCCACAGCTGCTGTCCCTGACTTCCCATTCTATTTTAGAGAACAGAAATGAATTATTTGCAAAGTACAAAGAAAGAGATGGTTGAAAATCACAATTTTAAAATATTTCTTGTTAAAATTACATTTTTTTTCTAAACATTTCTAATCACTATCCAAAATAGGCATGAAACGTTCCAAAGTTAAAACCTGTCCTTCCTTTGAAATAGCTGTTGGAAATGGTAAAGTTCTTTTGGAACTAGGTCACTGATACAACAGCAGCCTCCAGAGTCATCACATAAGGCATGGAGGAACAATGTTCTCAGAAACCAGGCTTAAAGGACCATTTTAAAGTGCTTTTTACTTTCCACAGGCTACTTTGGACAATGTAATTAATCAAAATTCAGGGTCTCACAGAGTATTCTTTAAGAGAACATGGAACATGAAGTGCAGTTTCTTTTACACAGCTTGTTTATTTGAAAAAAAAAACAAACAAACAAAAAAAAGATAACCTCTTGGTTGTTTTGCTTTTTCTCGTTGTCTCCTGTAAGGTTTGCCTGCCCTCCAGAAGTGCACAGGTTTGTGACATGGCTGTCAGTGCCTTCTGCACAGTTTTACACTGAGATATGCCACCTCAAAGCAGTAGGCATTAATGTTGCCCAGCCCTGAGCTTTGTGTGCCTGCAGCCATCCTGAGCAAAGGACACTCCTTAAGCCCTCTGCCCTCAGACATTTACTTAAGTGAAGAGTAACATATCTCAGGTTTTTTTACTTTAATCATATTTGACAATTGCACTGTCTCTATGGCTTGGCAGGTCCCTCCTATGCACTACTCCACTTTTCTTTCAGAAAAGCAGATTTGTATCCTGCCACTTGGCTACTCGGGTTTTTTTTCCCCTGGGCTTTGTTACATCCTTCTTTCATCACATACTTCCTGAGTCAGTGTGCTCAACAGACACCTGTACATTTTCAGATAGGCTGGTTTTTACGTGCCAGAGCTGAACATTACAAAGGACAAGTCAGTCTTACCACCATGAGCATTCAATCTACTTGATCCTGATTTATTGCCTTGTCGTGTTATTAGTTTTGTTAGAGGAACAAAACAAGCATGTGTGCAGTGTAAGAGTAGGGGGGAAATTCAGATTCCTGTTGCAGAAATTCCCCAAAAAGGACTATCAAAGGAAAAGGTAGGAGGATGAAGCACTGAAAAGTGAATTCTCAACTCTCTAAAGACCTCCAAATAGACAGGCCTCTAGGAGAGCACCAAAAGGGATCAGCTCCAACATGCTTCCCAAGCTATGGCTATTTGCGTTTCCTGCTTCCTTCTGAGCACTCCAGCAGGAATTTCCCCTTCATTCCCCGCTGGCTCCAGGAGGCAGCCAGCAATTGCAGAAGCTAATTGCTTTTAACTAAATCCTCTGAAATGGTCAGAGAGGCTGAGGGAGCACCACTGCAGCCGTGTTTGTGGGGAGATGCAATTTGCCATGTGAACTCCCCGACTCCGTGCTCCCATTCCATCCCTCCCTCTGCTTTTCCTGTTTTGGGTCGTGTCCAGTGAATCCAAACTTGCACAGCAGTTGCTGGTGAACGTGGTGAGATGACCCCCTCCCCCATTAGCACGTACAAAACACAATAAATAAATTCTAATAAATATATCTTCGAATCAAAACCATTTTGAGTTGTTTAACTGAGTGCATATCTAGTCCTTTGTACACATATTTGTACAAAGTGTTGCCTGTAATTTTAAAGATGCTTGCCTCAGGGAGGTTTCGTTTTTCCGTTGAAGTCCCCTTGATTTACTGTACGCAATATGTTACAGCTTCCTTATTTGCTCCTTTGGGACAGTTACTGACAGTAAATCTCTATTAAAATATTCTTCCATATGGTTGCATGAAAATTTTATTGCAGTGAGCCTGAGGCTGAAGGTCACAGCTGAGTAGCTGCAGTTAAGTATTGCAGTCTATGGACTCTGAGGTACATCTGTTCTGGGAGCTGGAGCAAAATTAGAATTTTACTGTCAATAGCAGTTCTCCAAAACTAGTTCCATTTGTTTACTGTCGCAGGCCCACAGCAAGGCAATACCCACCATATACACATTACAGGCCGTTGTGGCCACATGATTTAGGTTTTTAGCTCTGATCCAAAAATTACAGAATCTGGAGGTTGCTGGAGAGGGTCCCTAATGTATATTTCATTTACAAGACATGAAAATTTAATTTTCTCTCACGTGATTTGACTTTATCACTTGCTTACATGCTTTTTGGCGTGGGCTTCCCTGTTCATTGAAAGCTTTTCTGGGCAGTACATCACACAAACTTTATAATGGATACAAAAGTATGATTTTTGATCACCTACTTGCAAAAAAATGGTCAGCTTAGAGGAACACCTTGCTCACACAACCGAGTCAAGGAAAACCCCTATAACATCATCTGGCCACATGGTTTGGATGCCATCAGATCTGCTGGTCAGTGCATAAAGCTCCTGTTGTAGAAATGCCCACTATTTGTGCAAGTTGGAAAGCTGTTTGAAAACAAAGTTCCACTGTGGAGGACCACAGAGTATATCAGTGTTAGATTGCTCTAAACATTACATTTAGCAATTGCCGCCAGGGTCAGCCAAATGTTAATCTACTGCTTGTATTTGTTTGAAATAAAAAAGGAAACACTGAGGCATATTTCTAAGCCCATCTTGTTTAGCAATATGACATCTATCAGAATGGCTCCGAGCCAAACCAGGCCTTTCCAACATGCGGCGCAATTTGGAATTTCTGAAAGAGAAATCAAACCTAAAATGCATCTGCGATTTTAACCTACGTTAACAACATTTTTTAAAAGGTTACAGCATGCAGTCTGATGGCATTGTGGAAAACTGCCAGCTGAGGGGTCTGAGAAGGTCAGGAATGGAGTGAATTTTTGAGACACTAAAGCCTGTTAGAGAAATGCAGTAATTTGGAGAACAATCAGCAGAGCTCCAGTCCCCTGGGGAATCGGACTGGAGATTCCACAGAAGAGGATCTCACCACTGGTAGCACTTGTTCTGACCTTCTGGGACAGAGGTAATCTTCTGAACAAGCCAGTAGACAGAAGAGCTGGCAGAGGAGGAGGTGGGGAAAGTGTGATTTATATGGTGTATTCATAAAGGGGAATCTCCACTGAAACTTGGATCACTATTTTGAAGCAGCTTCTTGAACAAGAAGATGCGATGAATGTTTAATATCACCTTTATATGTGCCAAATTAGCCTGTTTTTGAATGAAAAGATGAACACCACTGCAGGCATTGCATCAGCCTAAATTCATATTCCTACAATATATCTGGATCCAGGGATAGCCCAGAAGCCTACAGGATCTTTC
The DNA here is from genome assembly GCA_013390005.1 of Calyptomena viridis. NCBI lineage: Eukaryota > Metazoa > Chordata > Aves > Passeriformes > Eurylaimidae > Calyptomena > Calyptomena viridis. The sequence continues at coordinate 172,103 of WEIV01026863.1, forward strand.
AAATTATTTTTTTTTAACAATGGCTATTTCTGGTTTGGTGTCCGTGCAAGAATGTACTTCCACTGCTAGTACAGCATCTAAATCCAGGCAAGGCACATACAGCAAATGCTGACTAGCCAGAATTTCTATTTCTAACCTCACTATTAATTGCTCTCTTAAAATCTTGTAGGAGTTAACCAAGTCTTGTGTCTCCACAAAAACTGCAGCACATTTCCACATCCAGAATACACGTACAGGGAAATCATCTCCCTTTTCGGTGGCCAGGCTATAAGGTATGAAGGGTGGTTTTCCTTAATGCCTCATCAAACTGCAGATGAAGATACCTTTGGAACTGGTGCTCAGCTCTCTGATAGTAGGTGACAGTCTTGTCATACTGACAATAACATGCTTCAATCAAAAGCCAGTGGCTTCTTTGAGCTGGGAAGGTGCCATCTTTAAACAACTGTCTGGCTACCAGTTACTGGTTCATTCTGCATTTTAAAGGACACAGAAATGTATCTTGCAGTGTAGACATCTATCATGGTTTTACAGCTAAGAGTTAATACTAATTAGATGTTTTGGTACTCACAGGCTTAATTAGTTCACTTGAATCTTATTGTTTCAAACCAGGATAGACATAAACTTGCCACAATATTTTACCGAAACAGACATGTAATATGAGAAAGTGAAACAAATTCCCCACCGCTCTCTCCCACACCCTGACAAGCCGATAAAAATGATATTAGGTGATTAAAGGTAGAAATAAAAAAAGGAGGCAGACATAATGATAAACTGTAACGAAGTTAAACAGCTGGCGGACTCCTTGGTGAATGTGCCACCTGATGACTTGTACTAAGATGCAGGCAATGCCCCCAGCTCACTGATCAGATGGCAGCCCCTGGTGTACACACTGAACATTGCCTCCCATTCATTAATTGGCTTGATGGAAACTAGAGCTCTTTCTAAGAGGACAGGAAACCATCCATTTCATGCAGATGCATCAGAGGAGAAAAAAGTAAATAAAGGGATGACTTACAGACCTCTAAAAAGCCCACAGTAGTGCAAGATTAATGCTCTTGAATGAATTCTGGCTGATTTGCAGATTGGGACTGCACTGGCAATACCATTCTCACCTAAAAGACATAAAGGTTTTGCTGCTCTTTAACTGAAGAGGAATGTGTTTCAAGTTTTGGTTTTGAAATACAGGAGCTGGTAGATTCCTTCCTACTGAGTTCTAGGTAAGGTGGGGAAAAAGAACCTTCTAAATTGTATTTTAAGGAAAGCAGGAGAATTGATAGGCCAGCCAAAGTTATCACAAGCTATCACCCACTGACAGCTGTTTCTCTCCACTGTTTATAGTAAATAGCAGCCAGTGCAAAGGCAGAGCCATCCTTGCTCTGGTCACTGGCAGCATTCCCATGACTGAACATCACATCAGCACCACACACAGAATTCACACAGCAGCCCTGACTGCAAAGCCACCCACACACGTGCTGTGCAGAAGCACCTGCCTCGTCCCCAGGACTTCTCAAAGCAAAGCACACATTTAAAGGTTGAGAGGCTCAGATGTGGCTGATGTCTGTACCTCCTGGGCTGCCCCATCCTTACACAGCAGGACTGCAGGAGCTTGCAGGCCCCTGTGCAAGCATTTGCTCTGTGTAAAGTAATTGCAACACAACGGGATCCTCAATGATTATTAATGCAGTGTTACAGGGCACACACATGTCATCTTACAGCTCCCTCACTCACCCACCACACACAGCTTTCTACTAACTTTCTACTTTCTACTAACTACTGTTTGGCATCAACTACAAGGAAACACTGCTCTTAGCAGGATTTTTAAAGCTGCCTCAGTACAAAGGTCTATGTTATCACCTACGTGTATTCCTGTTGTCCCATATTTTTTTACTTCATCCATGCATTTCTACACATAATGCTGGCATAGGGTGTTAGCCCTGGCGAGGGGGAAAAGCCCCATCCTTTTTTAAAATTATCTGATACATTAGGAATTTCTTTGGCTATTTGAAGCCTGTTTTGATGACACAGGATATTTTTTCCTTTAATATTCTTGTTTGCCATAGTAACAATCGATTTCTCACAGACTAGCAAAGCTTGGTTGAGTACCAGCAAACAACTTTGTACCTTTCATTCACTCTTCAAGTTCACACCCTCCATAGAAATAATACTAAAATATTTTCAGAAAACACATTTTTGCATGCTAAAGATTTTTTTTCATTAAGACTAAGCCTTCATTTCTAATTCTTGGGATCTGCAGCTGGGAGAACAGCTTAGCTCCAGCCAGCTTGTGCAGCAGAATTAGGGTGCACCCCAACAACTGGGACAGCCCCACACTTGAAACAATTTTGTTCTTTATTGCTGAATTGGTTTCTTTTTTTCCCTGCTCTAAATAAACTCTTTGCAAATCCTCCCCTCTTATGTTAAATTTCTTTTCATCTGCTTGTCTGTTGCCTAAAAATATAATTTGTTTGCTTATGTTTTAGCTGCATCACTATTTATTTCTCTAAAAAACGCCTTTCCCTGCACACACTCTCTCACAATTTTGCCGCTGCTCAGGCCTCATCCCCTCTAACACCTTGTTCCTGACACTTGTCCCTGCTCAGCTTTCTCCTTCTTTCCCATTCCTCACTTTCCCTCTCTGCTTCTGCCCTTGCCCCCCATTTCTCCTTTTCTGCCCAGGTCACCCTCTCCTCCCCAAACTGGGGTACATGGCAGGCATCCAGCTGGGTTGTCCTTCTTTCCCTCATCCAGGCATCTCCCCATGAGCACAAAACTCATACAGCAGCAGAGGGACCTTAAACATGTGTATCGAAAGCTTCATGCACGTAAATAAAAGCAAGTTGGTGACTAATTTAGTTTCTCAGTATCTATTAAGCACAGCCTGAACTGCCCTGGACATATTTAGGCTGGAAATTAGAAGAAGGTTTAGAACTACGAGAAGAAAGGCTGCCTCTCAGTAGGAGTAGTGAGGGCAAGAAACCTAAATGGTTTCAAGATGGAGCTAGATAAGTGTTTGAAAGACATCATATGATGTGGTTGCCTTCAACAGCAGGGGACAGGACTTGATGACTTCGGAAGTTCCTTTCAATCTTAATTGTTATCTTCCTGTGTGGGCCAAATGTCACCCACAGCCGTCTGCGGATGGGGCCTATGGGGATGAGGCACAGGAAAGGTGGCCACGGGCCTCTGCTGGCTGCAATCTCCTTCCCAGCTCCAGCACAGAGCTGCTCTGCAAATTGGGGCACCAAGAGAGCTGTTAAACTGGAGCCCCACCATGAAACACTCTGAAAGACATTTCAGAAGGGTGACAAGGTGTCCGGGCTGCTCAAATATGAACTTAACGCCCTGTAACGCCCCCTCTGCTTTTCTTCCACACAGAAGAACATAGCAACTAGGATCTTCCTTCCCATTTCTGGAAAGCTGACTGCCTTTGGTTGGGAAAACTCAAGCTGTAGAGCAGTCAAGGGATATTTCCTCTGTGTATAAGGTTTCAGAAGAATTGATGCACCAAACAACAAAGCAAAATGAAGTTAAAAAGCAAAATCCAGCCCCATCCACTGGGTTCAGTTGTGTGCCTGCTCTTACAGTGGCTGCAGAATTAGGGCTCACAGCAACAGTCTGGGCATGAGCTCACAACTGACTGCGATCAAGTCAGAAGAGCCCATTCTGATACTACCATCTTTTAGCTGAGCTGTCCTTGCCAGCAGTCCCCACCATGAGCTCAAAGTGCTGGCTTAAGTCTTTATCAGCAGGTTGACTTTAGCATCTTCAGAAAAAGAAATAGAAGTGGATATAATTTGCCTTGCAACAGGGGTGGCTACCAGTGCACACGAGGAAATTTGCAGGAGCCCAGCTGAAGAGAGGTCACTTGTTAAGCTGTTTTATTTCACCTGCCCAAAATTGCTACAAGTGTTAGCAGCTGGAGATGACACGGTCAGCAGTGAAGCTGGGAGGGCAAGCTGACATTTGTGAATCATCCAAGACCTGTATAACACAATCTGCAAAGTCTCGTCAGACCAGCTCTGCCTGTCATTTATTATTTGCCTCTTTGCCTGCAGCTCCTTTTGAAGCTTTAAAAGCTTTTGGTTTTGATAGTAAAAGGATATTTGTGCCTTGCCTGTGGAAATGTTAGGCCTTGTATTGTTTGGTCCACAATAAAATATGTGTTTCAGTTTGATTTACTGCTCTCAGTTTACTTTGCCTTAAGTTGGCAGCATTTCCTGGGTTGGATTTTGATGGCCTTACAGTTCCTTTTTCTGTATTAGAGCAGCCAGTTTTATGTTTGTTATTTCAACTCCAAGACTATATTCAAAATGACTGTGAGTTGTAGCGTTTGAAATCTGATTATTTACAGCAATGCCTCTACTTGTGAAGGCATTTTCAGTAGAAATTGTCTGAAAGCGGACACATGGACTCAATTGAAGACATGTTTTTTAAAGTTACTTGTCAGAGGAATGAATCCTTCTGGACACTTTGGAGCTTTTAAGGGTTTGCTTTTTTATAGTCAAATTATATTTAGACAAAAAACCACAACACCGAGCAGGTTTCAGAATGCAGGCCCGCCGTGTGAGCCACCAGAGTCAATGGGAAGCAACAGGACTGGAGGTAGGGCCCCTACAGTGGAAACTGAATTTTGAAAGAGATTTTCATTAAAATAATCTTCACGCTGGCTGGCAAATTCCTGAAGTCATGGGACACACAGCCAGGAAAAGGCATAAATCGTTGGACACATAGATAGAGTGGCTGAAATTCAAATGGATACCAGAGTTGTCAAAACACTCCCAGCAGACTCAGGACAGAGCCAAACCAGATCTCCAGTCTTTTCACTCCCAGAGTGAGTAGATGGCGCAAGGCCTCACAACTAAAGTTCCCAAACTCTCAGAGCACTCACCTCCCAGCAAAAATGAACACCAGACCTACAGGGAACGAGACTCCCTTCAAATATGGTTAGTCTTTAATAGCTCCCTCTTTCTTTCCTGAACCAGCACACTTTTCTGTGGACCAAGAGAGGAAGGAGGAGAAACATGATGGCAGTTGTATCTGCTTCCTTTTCCATCCACTGATGGAAATCACCGATTTTTCATCAGTGACACAATAAACTAAAGAGAAAATGGATAAAAGTATTTGAGCCATCCCCAAATATATTTCACATACAGTCAAAAATATGAGAACATACTGCTTCAAGTCACAGAAAGCTAGTTTAATCATGTTGGTAACTAAATCTGCCTTATCTACATTGCCTTTAGAGAAATAGGCCTTGTTGCTTTCCTGGGGATCTTTCAGGATAGAGTTGATCAACAGGCTATGGCAACTCCCCTGAGTTATTTCATATACCACACACAGTATATCACTGGGAGACAACATATCACTGACACAATTGACCATGATAACTCCTTTGGAGCACTTACAGTTTATCACACCAACAGGGTTGTCACACACGCTTGCAAAGCCTGTGAGATAAACACCTGTGTTTTAAAACATGCTTTACTGCACAAGATCATGGCCATTTTGGAAATGCTGTAACTTTCTTATCCTCATTAAAGACCGTCCTGTCAAGCATCTGCTCAATGACCTTGTAGCTGCACCATTCTGCCTGAAAAACTCAGATGGGATTACGAAAATCTTTAACAGAGAAGACTAACTTTAGAGGGATAAGGAAGTGTTTTGCATTGTCAGGATTTATTATTTATTCTGTGGTCACACTTGGGGTCATGAACAGGAGACTTCCTTCACTTGCAGTCGAAATCCTATCCTGAAGCATTAATATGCTGCTTTTTCACATTCCATGCTTACTGCTTAATTTGATTTCAAATGGTGTATGTTACTACAGTTCCACTGAAGAGGATGGAAAGAGTCCAATTTATACCATGCAAGAAGCTGGCTCCCTGCCACTCAAAAACAGGCAAAATTAAACATCTCAGAAAAATTTTATCACCACACTTATGGCCTTCAAGATAATGCACCCAGTGACAAAACCATAACTAGGGTATTAGGAACTGCACAACATCCTGTGTGAAATCTGGACAACAGCACTTCAGAAAAGAACATGAGTCAATATTTTTGGGCTGTACCATTTATTATGAGATTGATGTCTGGATTTCCTTCAGAAAGTAGCTTAATTGGCACTGCTCGTGAGCACTTGCAAATTCTGCCCTGCATATTTCCACCAGCCCTACCTGCCAACTTGCCATGTCAGCCCATTTCAACCTACCATCTCAAATGAAGATTTCATTGTCTGACTTTGGGTGCCCACTGGACATAATCTCGAATTTCGTGGTCTGAAGCGTGAAACAAACAACTGACAAATGTAAACATGCCATAAATTCCACAGTATAGACTGTGGTACCTATATATCATGCCTTCCACTTTTGTCGAGGAAAAAAGACCCTGCTATACTCAATACTAAATTGATATGCATTTGTATTAACACAGCAGGAAGCTGAAACTCCAGACCAAGTCGTTGTCTGTCTTAAGTAAAAGCATCGCATCAGCAATTCTATTTTACTCAATCCAAGGCTGCTTTCATTTCTTGCTTGTTTTGCTATATATTTCTATTGAGGGAACACTTTCTCAGCAGCTTTTAGTCACTTCTTAAATGCATTTTATGAGGAGACAAAGTCAAATCACTATTACTTAATTAACACAATTGTGAAGACTTCGCTCCAGCTACACAATAGCTCTCCTAATCTTTCAGAAGGATGCATGACTTCATTATTGAGTATATTGTTTCCTATAAACATATAAAACCCCTACAATAACAATCCCATCAGCTGAAATGAAGTTATCTGAGAACAGAATTAAACTCTAAATGACCCTTTGCTCCACTCCATAGACCCCTATTAATAATTCTAATCTAATCAGTGTGGATAAATGTACTGTTGCAGCCTATGCCAGGCACTCTGCCAGGAGGTCCTACTGCAGTCCATCTGACTCATTCCAACCCAGAGCTTCCTTGGAGAAGATGCATCTTGCATGGAGAGGCCACTGGCTGACTTCTTTTGTTATCTTTTAGTGGCAAAGTCATGTCCTTGTAACTGATAGACACTTTTCTTTGTAAATAACCCTGGAGTGACTGATAGAGCTTTTGCCAGACAAAGCCTGTAAATAGCTAGGCATTATTCATGCCAGGCCTGAGAACACTGTGTCACAGCTGACAAATTTATGGTAGATATGAGCTCACCTCTTCCACAAATATATACTTTCCCAGCAAATTCATCACATGTTTTAATGGCCCCATACTGAATTTGTCAGCTGTCTGTCCCTGCACATTGTTTCCTTTGGATTCCTGTCAAGGACTGTTTGTTCAGATCATCTCCCTCTTCCATCCTTCAGCTGCTAGCCCCAGGAAAGATCAATGATGACATATCTATTGATAATATTTTATATTCAACTATTTGGATCATAAATCATTTTAACAATGCTGATATGTTTATTGAGTGTCTGCTGGCATTGCAATTATATAGAAAGTGATGTCACCCTAAATCTTGGCTTGTTGGATTGCTTTCTATTTCTTCCTTCCCACTCCCACCCCACTTCATGATTAAAATATGTCACTTTTTATTTTGGCATTCCCACTTTAGAAGCAGCGAGAACTTTGGCATTTTAGAGAAGGTGTGAAGTCCCAGGGCCTCTGTCTCCCATTAAACCCAAATATGCAAAAGCATTTCCCAGCAGGACGCGAAGGCACTGCCTCAAATCTGCACAGACCCCTGTCAGAAAGCAGGATGGAAGGAGGGAATGGCAGGAGGGCACCACTTCTGCTCCCTGCCCTGACTCAGCAAATGGAGCAGAGGACCCTTCTCCAAGCCATGCACAGCTGGCTCTGTCACCAAAGTCAAAGGGGCACCTCATGTGGGAGTGGAAGGGAGAGAAGATGCTGAAACTCTGCATTCATCAATCCTGCAAGACACACAGGTTAAAAATCTCACCATGCGTGCTCAGCAAGATCTCCATTTCATGCAAACCACTCCACCTGCAGATCTTTCTTTCAGATGAAAAATCTGGAAGACCAAAAATGTCGCTGCTTTTCCTGAGCTTGCAGGTTTTCCCTGCCTGCACAGCTGCAGGGACTCCCAACTGTTGTCCCCATTGCACAGAGGGAGCTGACTCCACCATTCACTTCTCTACATTATTTTGCCTCTGAATTCATGGCTATGTTATGCACTTACAACACTTCTAAAAAAAGGTCTGTGGCTTTGCAATTCATTTGAAACTGTTTCCCTCCTTAGCGAGCTTCTGTCATATGTACCCAAAGAGAAGAAAGAGACAGGAAGAGAGTGCTGGCCAGCAGGAAAAGTCACATTTGCTCCTTGAATGCAAAATGTCATCATTCATTAGAGAAGACTCAAAAATAGATTTTCTCCCAAAAGCAGACAGCAGGCAGGATTTACTCTATTTCGTCAACTTGCTAGATTTAGTGGCTGCCTACATTCTTTTTTATTTCTTTTGTGTGTGTGTGCTGTAAACATACAGGAGAAATCATCTTGGTATGTGTGAAAGATTTTTATAAACGAATAAACAAGAAGGTGAAAAAAGCCTAAAATATTTTTTCATTAGGATGCATATTTTCCTTTATGTACCAATACACACAGAGCTGATTTTGTCATTACCAATGATGAGACACACCTCTTAAAATATGTTTCAAATATGCAGCCAACTACTTCTGAGGTGTCCTACTAATTTGAAACTTTTATGATCTGCCTTCACAAGCCTATAAAACTGGACAAGAACTCTGATGAGAATTTCAGGCCCCATAGAAATATATTGAGAATAACAGTTTTTCCTGTGCTACACTGGCATGTGCAACATGTAGATTTAACCTTTCACATGGCTTTCCAGAGCACAACGCTTCTAAGGCCAGATTTTAATTTCATTTATCCCAGTATAGTTTCACTATGTCAAGAGATATTACGTGAGATCTACCCAGACTGAAGCAAGCACACAGCCTGGCCCTGGATTTCAGGTAGTAGGTCCAGCAAGGAAGAGCAAATCTGCCAAAAAGGGAGACATTCAGAGCTGCAGTGAAATCTGGATTGTCATCTGACTCCTGGGTTTGCAAGGGATGCAGATATATTTACTATTTGGATTTCAGAACATCTCTGAAAGCCTTAGGAGAAAAAGTACCACAGACAAGAACAGAATTCTGGTGGATAACTGAACTTTTGCTTTTGCAAGTTGCCTTGTTCACCCTGTAAATGTTTGAACGAATCTTGGCTGAGCCTCAATTTTTTTAACAAAAACCCTAGAACAGACTACTTTTATATGTTCTCTGGCTTTTTGCAAGCATTTTATGGTTTCATAATTCTGAAAGGTATTTTCCTGTTTCCAGTGCTTCCATTTTCCTCAGTGCTGAAGGCTGAGATGCTTTATAGGCTCTTCATCTTTATCTTAATGGAAACTGTGGTGGAGACAGGGGGAAGTCAATCCTTTTCCATTGGGAATGCAAAAATGCACTACTTACAGGGGGCTTCTCCTAAATTTTACTGAAGTCAAAAAGAAACTCTCTGACTTTTCTGGCCTCCAAACAACTGTACATTCCATTATAATGACTGCAGGCATAAATCAGCCCTGAGTTATGCCTGTCAGATAACCCACCAGATATCTGCTTACCCCCCTTCGGTTTCTACAACCTAATTTATGTACACACTCTCCACTACCTTGTATCTAGAGATAGATGACAAATCTTGATACATAAAATTATAATAATTGTGGTTTTCACTCTAAACTGTGTCTCCCCCTGTCATGTGCAAGCAGAGGCCAAACATTCCTATCTAAGGAAGGCTCTTAGAGCTGACTGAGTTGCTAGGCACTGTGAAGATATGGTGGGAACCAAGCAGACCAGGGGTTCCAAGTGCCTCAGGAAAGGTCACAGGTCAGCCTAACTCTGGGCAGTTAAGCAGAGTACCAATTTCTGTAGCCCAAATCATCTTAAACCACCTTTACAATCAATGAAGAGTCATGACTTTTTACATGTTGGTGATTTATTCTGGTTGAGATGCCCTTACTATTCCAGTTATAGAGGTACCTGGGATTGAGGCACACCTTTTAACTCCAAAAAGTGAGGTGAGCCTAAACACAGGGGATTGTCCAATGGAGTTTATTGGGATACTGATGCCTAAATACGTGTAAGGATCTGAGGCATCTATGGCTTTATAAACGTCACCTCAAACATCTTCAAATCCATTTGCATCCAAGATCTTTTTCTGCTCAGAAAGAGGATGCTGCTTTCTCAAAGGGTCTTAGAAAACAAAACAAAACATAGAAAAAAATTATATGGATGCCAAAATTTGGTTCAAACTCATATTTAGTTTGCCTTGGCTCCAGTCTCACTCACAGAGATCCTAATCAGGAGTTCGTATGCTCATGCCCATTTAAAACCTGGCTGAGCTCTGGAACAGGCCCAGTACACTTATCTAACAAAATAAACTGAAAAGCATGAAGAAAAATGTTAACAATGATGGTACATCCCTGCAAGTATATTTGATACATTACTTGGCTGGTTTTATTATCAGGGGAACACAAAAGTCTTGCTCACCACAGACTCCACAATATTTCAAGCATGGATAGGTTATAGTGTTTGTTTTTTAGTATTTTGGGGCAGTATCCTGTCTGTAGTCATAGCAAACCCAAATCTCCAAAAGACTGTGAGAAACTTAATTTCCCCAGCAATTGTTTTTATCCATTTTAGCTTATTCTGCTAAACTTTTCTGTACCAGTTGGGGTTTAGATACTGCTAATGCTTTTGCACTTTAAAACATAGGAAGGACTGGGAAGAGGGGATTCATTCTCACATTCAGTCAGCAATAAACTGAGCATGTGCTCGTATATGAAACTTTTGCCAATTCCATTATTTTATATACAAAATGTCATTATGTTCCAAAGTATTATCATTTCCTTTTTTCCCAGACAGTGACTGTCTGTAACACGCTGTTCTGGAAGGGCTCCCTCCCAGATTCTGGATATTCCTTCACTTACAGAACAGTTTCTCACCACAAAAACAAAGAAAGAGGAAAAATAAAGAAGTGGAGTATTGGAAATCCAGCCATATAAAATCCAAGGGCATAGGTCATCTATTGACTTTAGCTTAATTACTGGTCTTCACTTGCACATTTTCCCAGGAACAAGGCTTTAGAGGAACTGGCTATCTTTACACACTGGGTTATCTTATGACCTCAAACAACTGCTTATGAATGGGCTTTTCCAACAGCACGCAAGCTGTGTTTGATTTAACTTGATGTATATTTATGTGACAGAATCTAACCAAGTTGGACTTTGTGCCATAACCATAATGTTTGCACAGTTACACCTGGGGAGGAAAGCCCTCCCACTGGAGTCCTGACAGGATGCCAGTGACAAGAAGGTTTACATAATAAAATCATGGTTTAAAGGATTTATACATCTGTCAGTAGAACAGGGATGACATTCCTCATTTACAAGCATGGCACACGGCTTGGGCTGCAAGCAAAATATTAAGGATAAGGGCAAATAAGAGCCCCTGTAGACATATAGCAAAGTGTTTTATTCCATGCCCTGTTTCCTCCTCCAGCAAGGATCCTGAAGGGCACTTTACTGGGAACATGTCTTTTCTCCATGGCCTTCCAGATGGAGACATCAGCGTGTTCTTCTTGTCATCCAGCATGGCCACATGTGAGGTAGTTCACACAGAAACAGCAACTGCAGAGCAGTGTTTACCATGGTGCTGGCACTGCAGAACACTCTTAGTGCAGTCACTGGCTTCTACAGAGATTTTGGGCATTCTCCTTCCCCTATTTGCTCTCTCCCTTCATTGATAGCCAAAATTCACAGCCCTAGGGAGCAAGAGGTGGGCGACGGAGCCACAGGAAGGCACAACTTATCTCTACCTTGGCACCAACATCAAGGAAGCTTTATTTTCAAAAAAGCATAGACAAAAACAGCCCACACTGACTCCAGTGCCTGAACACAGACTCGGGAGCAGTGCTGGTTTTGAAACTCTTGGCTGGAGCTGATGCCACTTCCTTTATCAAGCTGCTGTCAGACCTCTAAGGCCAGTGCAGGCATGAGCACGCAGGGGTGTTAGGAATACTCTGTTTTTCTTCTCCCTGAGCTGCCAAAGAGAGTGCCAGGAACAAAGATACTTGGAGGAGCAGAGGATGGAGAGCAGGAGATACAGACAGAAGGAAGTCAAGGAAAAGGCTGTTCAGTCTCCTTACTGAATTAAAGTGTCAGGCATTAAAAGAGGGTTGTAGGAAAGCACTGTGACTCACCTGACTGGCCAAGATCCTCTGAATCACACCTTGGGGGGGTGAAAATTAGCACTGCAGGAGCTCAGGGGAAACCCACCTGGCAAAGCAGCTCACTTCAAATGGTAAAGTAAAAATGTCTGTTGCTTTCAAGCCTCTGTAGCCAAAGAAGGATGAGGAGGGGAGAGAGACTCAGGAACCCAGAGCAAGAGCGAGGGGGAATAGTGCTGAGATTACACTGCAGACTTCCTTTCTTTAACAGATCCCTTCCTCGTGCACCCTGAGCAAGGCAGCTGGCAGTGGGATCTGGGAGTGCAGATGGATCAGCAATGTCAGACGTGCAGCTGTGCATATTTAACACACAGGGATCTTATTATCTATTTGCTGGCTGGCCAGCAGTGGGCTGATTTTGGAGGTGATTGCTCACAGTTGTAGGGAGAGAAAAATAGAGAGTAGTCCACAATCATGAATCTTGCACAGCAGGCTGCACAGTGTTAGAGCCAGAACTGCTACTCTCCTGCATCTGTCCCTCCCACTAGCCCTAAACCACTGCTTCTCAACTCCATTACTGAGAGGAAAATCTGGGTTAGAATTAGATACCACAAGAGCACAAGCAGCCCTGCTGCATGAAACGAAGGCTACGAGTTTTTACCAGTTTCAAGTCTCTAAAAAGCCTTTGGTCTTATCATTGGCCAGCCAGTGGGGGGGAAAAAAAAAGGAAAGAAATGGAGGTTTGTCATTGTAATTTACAGGTTGGGAATTAATTTCTGGTTCTCCAAAAGGCCCTCTATTGTGGCTTTCTTTTCCAATACATCTTGACTGGCACCAGAGGCAGAGGTACACTGCACATAAAATCTTTCTCCCCTCAATAAGCGAAGTCATAAGGCATGGGAAACTTTTACCTGTAGTTTACTTTAAAGTTCAGCCCATCTGTAAGAGCTTTGCTGAACTCCAGCCTAAATGCTTGGGCAAGCTTGAGCCCATGATCACACTCCAGGTTTTCCTTTCTCCTCATCTTGGAAGTAAAACGAGACATAGATCAAGATGAGCAACTAATAGCAATGTTCTCAAGGAGGGGAGATTCAACAAAGAGGCTGGAGTCTTTCTCTGTGAGTAAAGAGAGGTCTGTGGGGTTCCCTAAATGCATAACAGTCCATAGAAATAAATTCCTGACAGTAAGTTCTACCTCACAATATCAAATAGCAAAACCAACTCATGTGACCTGAATTCAGCTAACTTCCAGCTGACCACTGCCTAGGGAAGTGTGTTTTGGAAGATACAGCTTCCAAGTTACCTGCTTTCTGGGAAAAGCATGTTTGTCTGAAAGGTAACTTAGCACATCAGGTCTACAACAAACACCTACACGTGCTCAGGTGGCACATTTTAAAATAAAAAGCCCTGAATTGCAAGATATTTAACTTTACTGTGTCAAGGGAAAGAGGTTCTCGATTCCTGATGTGCAACTGGATATAGGAAAAACATCTCTACCAGGAAACAGCAGCAGGGATGGAGAGACAAGCAGTTACAGTCCTGAAAACATTCAGGATGTTTTCCAGAATCACAGAAAAGTAGGAACAAACCACATCTAGAGATAGAAAGAAAAAAGAAAAAAAAAACAAACCAAAACAAAAAAACCCACAAAAATTGGGGGGAATGGAGAATTAGGGGGAAGGATTAAAGAACTGGCAGCTAGAAGCGAGATTCTTTCAGTGAAAACAGACCACTTTAAATAAAAAGAGCAATGTCAAAACTAAAAGTATGTGTAATAGTAGGCAAAACTCAGGACCATGTGCAGGAATTTTTACCTTCTCAGTGTTTTTAATTACAAACCTGTTCCTTTGCAGGCAATGTAAAAGCAGCAGCCTAATCTCCCAGCAAGCACTCACAGTCCTAACTCCAAAATAAAGATTTTTACACAGAGAGAGAAGTGCAGCCAGAGACTTTGAGCCTATGAAGAGACTTAAGCCCTGTCCACCCACAGAACAACAGAACTTTTGTGATTTCCCTCAACTGCCTGCAAAACACCCACCTGCCTTATCAAGACTGAAACTCAGCATCACCAGAAAGGCAGCAGGAAGAATGACAATGGCTGGCAGATGTAAGGAGGGTGAAAGAAGGGAAAGCTTTACTGAACACAGAACTAGGTTGAAAACAGGAAAAAGAAAACTGCAAAGACTTTGTATGGAGACTGAACCTTGAAGAAAGAAGGATTTGGAAGGTTTGAAGCAGCCCCTGACAATGCCAAGTCTTTTCCTGGGCTGCAAGAAACTCTGGCCTCATTGAAAAGACTGCGATTAAATAACTCAGACTTTAATAAAAGAGATTATGTTTCACTAGAAAGGAACAAAGTCTCTGAAAGACGCCTTATCAGCCTATACTGAAAATGAAGAAGAGGTCAGATTCAAGTGGTACATTAGTCAAATAATACCATCTGAACATTTCCTTCCAGCTCACTCTTTTTGATGAAGGCCACAGCCAATAATTACTAATGGGTAAGAAAGGTTTATTTGATGGGGACCTGACATTCATTACAGCAAACTCTGGCATGGTTAATTGATCAGAGGGACAGTAAGCGAAAGAGTTACACTAAAAATAATGCTGTTAACAGAGTGATGTAAATGTGCTATTGGTCAGCAACATTTCATAATTAGGTCACTCCAGAAGCCTTTTGGGTCACTGATGGTGGAACTGCAGCCAAAACCACCAAATCTGCCTGCTGTGACAGATGCCCAAGTTACTGTTGGGCATAAACACTACAGGTGCTTGGGAAGAAACAAACCTTACAGCCCATAAATATTTTAGACATGGCAGATGAATAATAAATTGGTGAGAACAACATAGTGACATGGACTCATGTGAAACTATACCACACACTGTGAACAATATGGCCAACTGCATCAAAGCAGGACATTGTAAAAAGCATCCTTAAGAGCTGGTCATCAGTCTTCTGGATCCTGTTTCACCTAATATCTGGCCTAGATACATTCAATGGAACCAGTAAAATCAGAAATGCTGGCTCTCTGCATGAAGAAACTAGAAGAACCAATTTCTGTACTGTTGTTCATCAGCTGCTAAACTTTCTGGGAGTGAATATGGCAGCCCCATGCACCAGAGTTGGTACAGGTAAGGGAATAATACTGATGGAAGAGGCACACCAGCAAGAACAACAATGTCCAAATATGAAGCAGAAACTAAAAAGTCTCTATCATCCACATCTTTTCAACTTCTTTGAATGAAATAAGCTCACAACTTTTAATTGTTACTTCAACATTTTAAAATGCCCAAGAACTTTCATCCTCAGGCTTGGAGCATGCAGAAAAAAGAGAAGTTAAACCTGAACCAACCCAGTCTGGTTTTATGTTATGAAACCAAATTACTACTAATGAAGTTCTGGCAAAAACAAATCATTCCTGATTTTCCTGTTAAATAAAGGAATTTCAGAGCCCCAGGGCCTGGGTAAAATAGACCTGAAATCCATATCACTCTCCTCATCTCAATTTCTTCCAAAGACAAACCTGAACATCCGTATTCTTGCACAAGCCACCACCAATGCCATGAGAAATAAAAAACATTCTGACTCTGAAATGATAATGAGACCGTGTATGATTATACACAGTGGGGAAAAAAACATCTTCCTCTCCAGCTGGAAAAAAAAATCTCTATTCTGCCAAACTGATCACCAATGAATTTTTGGCTGTGCCAAAAAACATACAGAAACTACATACAGAAACTAGTCAGAGCCTTTCTGCCTCTACCTTGCTTTGGGTGGAGTTTGTCCTGACCAAAGCCAAATTTACAAAAATGAGCTACAGGTAAATGACAAAGATGTCAAGGGGAGGAACATAATTATGGGAACTCTTCAGAAATCACTGGTTAGACCAAATGCCTTTTTCTCCCGGCTCTCAGATTATAACTCACCGATTTACATTGGAATATTATTTAATTAGATCAGCACCAAATGACTCATGGTATTTTGTCATTTTAATGATTCTTTATATTTCTCCAGTTTGATGGGTTAATCATTGCCTATCACAGTTTATGGTCTCTATCTCCTTTATTGTGTTTTGCCTCCCATCAGCTATCCAAGGTGATGTGAACTTTGTGCTATTGACTTTTCTCACTCCTCTGGGGAGGTTGTCATGGAGAATTAAGCTATTGACAAATCAACAGTCAACATGCTGAACTCCTTCCTGCACGTCATCAT
>WEIV01026864.1:1343-52719 GCA_013390005.1 Calyptomena viridis
GAATGTGTCCCTGCTTATGGCAGAAGGGTTGGAACTAAATGCTCTTGAAGGTCCCTTCCAACCCAAACTGTTTTATGACTCTATGATTTTCCAGAGTCTTTCTTATCCAAAATAAATTTTTTATTTATTTTAATTTTATTTTGCTTCAAATTCTAGTTATTATTTTATTGATAATGCCCTGATAATCTCTACTGGTAATTTTGTACTTTAAACAAGCATTTAGCTTTAGGAAAATGTTATTCTCTCTGCAGTCTTCTGATGATATGATGCCCAAGGCATGATTAACTCTGTGGGCAAATGTGTTGACTCTTCTTATCACATTTTATAAAAGGGAATATGTGGGAAGAAAAATAGTATTATTTTATAGCTGGACAGATTATTCTTCATTTGCTTTTAACAGAACATCTGTTATATGTAGTTTAATTTGATCCCAAAAGCTAGACAGACCCCCATTGAAAACTCCAAATAGTAATATGGATTTTGTAACCACAACTCAAAGCTGTGTAAGTTTTTTGGCTTTACCTTTCTGGTATGAAATCTGGGCTTTACTGAAGTCAAGACCAGGACTTCTTCTGAGTTTATCAGAAGCATGGTGTCAGTCCCACAGAACAGCGTAGCAGGAGTCAAGCTGAAGTTACCTGAACTCCTTTGTTCTGCCCTATGAACAATATCATCTCACCCAAGTAGGGCTTTCACTCCCAGGTTCTTAGAACAGACCAGAGGGGAGGTAAGTGAACCATCTATTTACTATGTTGTATGTATTTAAGCTGAATAATTTGAATCCTTTCCATAATATCTTTGATGTTTCCTTAAGATAAAAGCCTTCCTGAACACTCCTTGGAAAGTATTACAAGACACCTTGTATCAGGAAGAGCCACTTTTTATGTCCTGCTAGCAATGTAATTGGATTACCATCAGTAGAGGACACCATAATTTTAGCAAGACTCTCAAGTATGATTACTGAAACATGGACTTTCCTAATTCAGGTGTTCAAATGCAGGTGTCAAAGATATTTCAGAAGTGTTGAGAGCCCTTAAGAAGTGTGAAGTGGAATTTCTTTAGCTAAATGTGCATATTTATAGAATTACACTTTTACCTCTAAGTAAGTCACTCTGGGATGCCTTTGCAGTCAGCAAAGAGTTAGTCAGTAGAATTAATATAGTTCGTGTCATGATTCATCTCACCCTAAAGGAGAGAGCTGCATTTGGCCAGATGAATCATACACTAATCTCCATGGACTACACTCATCAGGTCACCATTTACTATAATGAAAGCCTAGGCAAGTGGCAGACACCTAATGTTGTCAGATGAATCATCTAACTAGCAGGCTTCCAGCCTAACCTTCCTAGGGACATTATCCAAGATCCTCTTAATGCTCCAGTAGGAACATCAAGGGCTCTCGGTCCAGAAGAGATGAAGGTACATCTACATTCATCCACCAGAAATGTGAGGTAAAAGAGATAAGGGAGTTGTGTCTTTGGTGCAGGAAGTGTGGAGGATTGTGGAGGCACTTAGCTGACTTTCTATGGGATTTATGGCCGGATACTAAGTCACCTTCTGTCAGATCTCTGCAGTGATGAAAGGAAAGATCCTGTACACTGGACTTAGGTAATCATCAGCAAGGTCAGTGACTTACCCTTCACCTTTGTGGTGCCCTTTTTCACTCTCTGAAGAAGCATCAGGTTTGTTTTGTAGACTGTTCTTCAGAAAGACTCCATGGTCAGGAGGTGCAATGGAAAGAGATTAGTGCTATGATTAAGGTTAGCATCACAGCACCCACTCTGCTGAGAACATACATCAAAATGATGTATCAATAGTAAAATTTAAATATTTGATTCTGCAAAAGTCAAAAGGTCAGAAATTTCCTCCTGGGTTTTCTTCTAAAAGAGAATTCCTGAAAAGGAATATGAAAAACCTGATCTGCAAAGCATTTCAAGTCACAGTGTGTTCTGACAGAAAAGGATTTCATCAAACTTTTTCTGATCTCCTTTGATGTTTGCATACTTGTATATTTCTCCTCTTAATATATAAGCTTGTTAAATTATTATAAGTCAATGTTATTGTTAAGGACAACCACATCTCCCTCAGGTAGGCTGGCAGCATGCAAAGCCAGCTTTATTCTGGCCTATTTATGTAACACTTTTGTTTTGATTTATTATTGTCCATGGCATTTAAGCACAACATGTTCCAAGCAAGTCTGT
Source organism: Calyptomena viridis (assembly GCA_013390005.1). NCBI lineage: Eukaryota > Metazoa > Chordata > Aves > Passeriformes > Eurylaimidae > Calyptomena > Calyptomena viridis. The sequence continues at coordinate 3,545 of WEIV01026864.1, forward strand.
GAGTGTGGACTTTTTGCACTTATAGAGGAGGTGGAGAAAGGAAAAGTGAAATCTGTCACCAGCTAAGTCAGTTCAAGAGGGAGATATGCAGTTTCTGATTACTTTGCTCATACAAGTGATCCAGTCTCTGAGATTAATGGTTATAAATACTTTTATGGATATCAGACATCTAAGAAAAGACCTCACAGGAGATAGAAGTGCTGGGACAACAGATAAACTCTGCAAAAGATGACATACATAATACTGGGGAAGACATATATGGATCAGAGAAGCTCAATGTTTTTCATCTTATAAACAGTGCTTCAGGATTTGGGAAAAAAATGAAGAAAAAAATTTCTGAATCAGTCCCACTGGAAACACAGTATGAAGTACCACTTCACAAAAAATTCCCTCTGAAGTGTAAGGGTTTCCAAAGAATCCCACTGATATCTGGGCCCAGTTAATTTTCCTAGTCCTTCCATACCTACTGTACATCTACATGGTGAACTCATAGTATGAGCTCACATCAAGAGTGAGAGATGAATATTGAGATCCAAGCCAGTGTACCAGGACAGAATGAATAACAATCAGATAAGAACAACATATCTGAGGTTCCATTATTCTGCTGGTTTTCCACATTACAATCCCTGGCACAGCTTCCCCAATACAAACCACTAGGACAGGCACAACTGCTTGTACAAAGTTTACAGCTGTTCCCACTGCAGAAAATAGCAGATCTCTCCTTATCCCAGCTGCAGTGGCTCAAGGCATTGCTGCTTTACTGGTGTTTTGAAGTAGTGCAGTTTAATGTACTGATGGTGATCAGCTCCTAATACCAGGGCAAAGCTCTAACATGAGCAGCACCTTCCTTTTAAAACAATGCAAACAAAATAAAAAATGATTATAACAGGTTGACTTTGGCTGAATGCCAAGTGCCCATCCAGTCACTCTATCCCTCCCCTTCCTAGCCGGGCAGGGGGAAGAGAATAAGATGGAAAACAACTCATGGGTTGGGATAAGGCAGTATGCTCTCTTCAGTCATGAGTCTGCATTTTGTTTATGCAGGTGAAACGTCTGTTTCTAAAATCAGGGTTCAGCCCATCACCTAATTCTTTCCAGTCTTAGATCTGTTTTACCTGAGATGCTTGTTGGACATCAGCAGCCAAGCTTGGAACAGAACTTTCAGATAATATTTTGCTTGGAGTAAACATCTAGGAATCAGGATGCATAAACTCGATTTATACTAACAAATTATGAACGCTTAGGACCACTCTCTGTCACTGGGGCACCTGGGCATTGAAAGGGCTACTCTGCAATGTCCAAACCACCTCACTCTCTCACTCCCCAGGAAAGTGTAGCTGCATGGAAGCTGCTTATTCAGAATGCTTGCTTGTCTGTGCTAATTACTGAGCTGTGATGAGGAATGGTTTGGGGTACTGCTTGTTGGCTAAAAGAATACCAGGAACAAGTCCAACAATCTAACAAGATAGGCAACTGAGTTTCAGTGCCAAAGGACAGTTCCTGTCTCTGTTTAATTTGCTAGCATAAACATGCTCCCAAGTTCTCAATTCTCGATGCACACAGGTTTGTGTGTCATGGTGTCTCTTGGCTGGTGGAAGCTGGATGCTATGTCTGAATTTGGAAGCAGAGCAGTGCTCAGCCTATACTGATAACTCAGCTCTACATCCTGTGCACCACTTCTGCCAAGGGAAAGGCTTCTCCTGGTCTGGCTGTAGTCAGGTCCTGAGGGCTGAAACCTCAGTAAGGGAGAGGTGTAGAAGGGCATTGTCCAGAAATTGTCTCCTGGTTTGGTTTCATTTGAAATGAGTCTGATTTGCAGAGCTGAGAATGCAACTAGGATCAAAACACAAGAGACTAAGTGGAAATTATTTGGAAAATTGGTTCAAAACTAGATTATAGGTCTTAATTAAAGTGTTAATGTAGAGACACCTACACACATTCAAGTCCAATTAAAGGCAGTCCCTTCCTGAAATTTTGTGCCTAATTTCAAGTGTTCTTGTTTTAATTTATGACAAAACTATATGTTTTTCTAAGTTCCTGGTGTATTCCATTACAATCAAACTCTGTCTCTTGGTTTTGTTTTTTTTTTTAATGTCTTAATGGCAAGATATGTATAAGCCTGACTGATTATATACAATACAAAAATCCCAAAAATTACATACCTGTAGAATACTGCATCTTTGACCTCATCTTTTCTGTGCTTGATTATTGATATGCAATTATTAATCTGAGCTGTTGTTCCTTTCTCTTGAATAAGTAAAAATAGCTTTTTTAAAAATAACTTTTATTCTCTGTCAGACAGAAGGCCTCACTTAAACCATGGGACAGTAATTTGTTATTTTGATACCAGATGCAAAAACCCCCGAAAGTCCCAAAACTAATAGACAAGATAGGCTTGTGAAGGGTCTTTTATGCAAGGGAATTCCACAAACAATGCTCTGAGTGGGGTCTGTTAGGGCTGGAAGACATCTCAATGTTGATAACAAAAAGTACACAACTGGTTTCTGATTTTCGGATTGCAAATTCTCAGTGAATCAGCAGGGCTAACAGGGCTCTCACTGAGACTTTTTTGGAAAACAGGCATTCAGTTTTAATGTATGGCTTGCTCCATGACAGCGCCTCAAGAGTGTGTGGATGGAGCTTTTTTCAGTGGTGCTCAGTGACAGGACAAAGGGCAAAGGGCACAAACTGAAACACAGAAAGTTCCATTTGAATATGAAGAAAAAACTTCCTTGTTTTGAGGGTGGCAGAGCACTGGAAAGAGCTGCCCAGAGAATTTATGAAGTCTCCTTCTCTGGTGATATTCAAAACCCCTGTGGACATGAACTGCTTTAGAAGAACCTGTTTTAGCAGTGGGGTTGGACTAGATGATCTCCAGAGAACCCTTCCAACTCCAATCATTCTGTGATTCTGTGAGTTGCTGTCTTCCCAGACCCAACTCATTGACTTCCTGGCAACTGCCAAGGGTAAGAGATCTGCAGCCTCAGTGGAAGGAAGCAGTTGCCAAAAAGTCTGATACTTTCCTCTGACCAGAACAACCACTATCAAATTATCACTATAACAATATGCAATCAGTGCAAGAAAGGTGTACATACTTCAGTTTCTGGAACATAAGTTGAAAGTCTTGTCTGTCAATAAACTGTTCTTTAAACAGAAAGAATGGCTCAGGTTATAGGTCTTCTTGACTCCTTGGTCACTTTGTCAGGTCAAAGTTGTGAGGTTTGGTTCTGCAAACATAAGAGAGGAAATAGTACATGTGGGTTGCATGGAGCAAGGCATCTTGTGATCAAGACATGTTTAGCAGCCTTTGCAGCAGGCCATGTCTGGTGGACACAGCCTGACATCTGTAATTGGACTGGAGAGCTCATGAGACCTCCTACACGGCTGGTGAACAGTTATTGGTTATTGGATTATTCATGTAAACATGCTGTTTGTGCACTTAGATATAGAAATGAAGAGAGAGACAGTCAGACATATTGTCTACGACAGACAGACGTATTGTCTGCTAGAGGTAGGTAGGTTGGACATAGGAGACATAGGGGTAGGCATAGAAGTAGTAGCTTAAGTAGTTAGAGGCAGGCTGTAGGATTTAAGTGTAAGCATGAGTGCAGCCACGTGTAATTATGATCTAGACACTGTTTATAATAAACTTGGCTGACGCGTGGACCTTTCATGGTGTCAGCATAGACCACCATTAGTACATTGTAAACCATACTTTCCACTTATAGGTGATCACAAGTCCAGGCTAACTGGGGAGGTCCAGTTGACTGGAGGTTAGCAAATGTGATGCTCCTCCACAAGAAGGATGAGAGGGAGGCTCTGGGAAGCTACAGGCCTGTCAGCCTGACCCTGGTGCCAGGAAAGATCATGGAGGAAGTCATCTTTGAGTGTGATGACACAGCGTATACAGAACAACCAAGGGATCAGGCCCAGTAGCATGGGTTCATGATAGGTGGGTCCTTCTTGACCAACCTGATCTCCTTCTATGACAAGGCGACCTGCTTAAGTGGATGAGGCAAAGGCTGTCAATGTTGTCTACCCAGACTTCAGCAAAGCCTTTTATACCGTTTCCTACAGTGTGCTCCAGGAGGAATTGCATTCCCATGGCTCAACTGATCCACTCTTCACTGGACTCAAGACTGACTAAATGTCTGGGCCCAGAGGGTGGTGATGAATGGAGTTAAATTCGGTTGGCAATGAGTCACTACTGAGCCCCAGGGCTCAGTGTTATTTCCAGTCTTGTTTAGTATCTTTGATTATGATCTGGATGAGGGGGTTGAGGACACCTCAGTCTGAGACATCTGGACAGGCTGGATCGATGTGTGGAGGCCACCTGCATGAAGTTCAACAAGGCCAGGTGCTGAGTCTTGCACTTGAGTCACAACCCAATGCAGCACTGAAGGCTGGGGAAGAGTGGTGGGAAAACTGCCCAGCAGAAAAGGACCTGGGAGTATTGGTTGATAGCAAAAGAACATGAGCCAGCAGTGTGCCCAGGTTGTCAAGAAGGTCAATGGCATCCTGGCCTATATCAGAAGGTTCACAATATAATTCTAGAAGTTATATGTTGAATTTGAAGTTCATATGACCTCATCCCATGCTTACAAATAATCATACACTTTAGTGATTCTATGATTTAGGAGTTTTCTTCCTATACAGTCACCTCTGTGAGACCAAATTTTCACCCAAGCATTATCTTCTAGAAACTACTTGGCACATCATTTCTCTTTGTAAATAATAAATACAATTCTACTGGATGGAACAACTCAGAGAAGTAAGCACTGAAATTGGTAATAAGTGTTTGCAGTTTTACACTTAAATCTTTGTAAGACTGGATATGTCATTCACACTAGAACAGCCATCTACATCTCTGGGGGCTGAGTGAGATAAATGCATAGCAATTTATGGTTGGTTTTGGTTTTTTTTTCCACAAGTCTTCAATTTACTACTTCTCCAGGGAAGAAAACAGCATTTTCAAAGGCACAAAGAATGTGCAGGTGCCCATCTCTCATTGACATCTTTGAAAGGCATTGTTTAAGTAAGATTATTTGCTTAATAGCCATATTTTACTCGATTCTTCATCAATCGTGTTCATTAAGTCCTTAAAAGCATTTCTCCTCTTAGAATTAATTCTGACCAAAAAAAAGGGACCAGGGCATTTCAGTCGCTACCTCTCAAAATACCACAGTGGCATTAATGTAAGATCCACTGTTTTCAGCCGTTACTACAGAACACTGAAATTTATTTTTATAAGGTTGCTAGGCAGTTAAACCACCTTGAAAGAAATGAACTATCTTTGTTGAAAGCATGTACAACAAAGTTATTGATGGAATACTAAATAAAAAAAGAATACGTGAGAGCTAAATCCGGAGATATTTACTGGCGTGCTGCTATTATATTCCAGCAATACTGACATTTCAGTCTGCAGTTTTCAACAGCTACTGCAATATAATTTAAGCCCCAAAATCAAAACTGTCACTGCTTTTGTACCCAAGAGATGGGGAAAAAAGTTCATTTTAAAACAGCATTTTTCTTTCCTCCAACTTTCTAAGTCTCATAAGTGGATTGTAAGTTGCATGCACACTTTCTCCTGGAAAAAGACTTTCTCACTGCCTTTGATACAAAACTGTAGAACTATAAGAATAATGTATATGTAAAGGGACTTTTAGAATTCATACAATAGCTTGGCTTGGAAGGGACCTTGAAGATCACCTACTTCCAGCCCCCAAATTCATCTGCTCCATTTGTTCTAAACTCTTGTGCAAACTATGGCCAGCTTTGAAGCAGGATCTGGCCTGGAAACCAGAAGCACCAGGAGACTAGCATTGTCTTGAATCATAAGGGTTATAAATCACATGAGCATGGTCCACTTACAAATCTCCTAAATCTAAGCATATTGTGACCAAGGGACTTGGTTTTTTCCTTTTGATATACTGACTTTTTACCTTCTGTCTGTGTAGAGCATATGGGAATGTTCATTCTGGGCAAAGCAAGCAGAAAAAGACATTGCCATCTATTCTGTATCCCAGTTCCAAATTTATGTACATTTTGAAAAAAAACCAAACTTCTCTTTTCCCCAGATCAGTCCCAATGAGTTCACACAGTTATTTTTTAGGACTTGGGCTAAGGGACCATGGTTGACATCTAATATAATATTTGAAAATAAATCTACTAAAACTTGTCCGAAAGGCTCATAGAGGACTATTTTGAATAAAACAAGAATGTTTTATGCAACAAATGTTCCAAAATTGGAAAATATAGAAAGTTTAATTTTTAGTATTTTTGTAACTTTTCAAATGAAAATTCTTTACTGAAAGCCAAACATTGAAAAGAGTTCAATACTAATGTCTTAAATAAAAGATCTAGAATGAAATCTCTGGGAATTTTGGCTGTTAATGTATCCTCAGGTCATGGTTTTATATTTTCAGACCCTCAGCTGGTTTAGTGTTCCATGGAAGTCAGTGGAAAAAAGAACAATGGTCATTCCATTAATGTAGTTCTAACTTTGGTGCTTACTATTTAAAGAAAATTTAAAAACAAAAAGAGTGAGAGTAGCAATGAATGATTTTTTTTTTTTTAATAATCCCAGAAATCTAAAGTGTAAATCTTTTAAAGGAAAAACTTTTCCTAATGCAAGATGCAAGTTAAAATGAACAAAAAATTGGCAACAATTTGTGCTCAAAGTGCTGCATATACATTTTCTGGATACAGCTGAGCAGATAAACCCAGGTTCTGCAGAAGTGAACAGGAGCTGGCACATAAATACCTGTAAGAATTCACACCATGGCCCGTGATAAAACGTCCGGTTTATCATCAGCAGCAGAATTAAGTAGTTAGTATTTCAAAGCGATACAGACTGTGGCTGTAACTCGACAGAGCTTTCTACTGGAGACCATGTAAGGACACAGTAATAACAACAAACTGATTCACCTAAACCTTTGCTTTGCATTTGCTGTAAGACAGGCTTTCCAGTAAACTACTTCAGCTCTCTTCTGTGTTAATAATAACTACCTCACTAGCTGTTGAACAAGCCACGCTTACAGACACACGCACAGAAAAAAAAAAAAGAGAAAAGCAAAAAAGAAATGCTGCAGAGGAATGGAGCTACCATTTGTTGTAGCTTTATAAAAATATAGAATTTGGGTAAATTGAATACAGCAGGTCCATGTAGTGCCTTAATACTATTGTTTTTCTCTTTTACAGCCTGATGAGACATAAGTGATTGAAAAACTACTCCATTAAAATCAAGTAAATGTATTTCCCCCTGGCTTTATTCTCTAACACTAAAAAGACTCTGATTGGTTTTGGTCTCATGGGATAATTAACTGTGCAGATTTTATAAAACTCATTTTGCCAGACACTGCCACTACTGAAGGTAATGATAACAGGTTCCTTTTCCACAATCCTTTCCATAAGGATGGTACCTCACTTATTTAAAGGATAGCACCACAGGATTTCTCACCTCATGGTCCTATGTACCCTGGGGAGCTGTGAGTGGGGATGTTGCAATCTAGCTTTTAACTGTGATTAGTCTCAACATTTCTGAGGTTTTACAGATTTCACGCAAATATTGATAGATGTAAAAATAAAATCAAAACAGCTGAACTGTCAGCTTCACATTTCAGGAGGTTTTTTTCTCTAGTACTAAAACCATTTAAGAGCATATGAATGGAGGTACATTTCTTTCCTCAGAAATAGCCTTCTTTGGGTCTCAAAACCTCTAAATCCATCAAATGGGAGATTGAAACGAAAATAAAGATGCATAAATCTAAGACTTTGCTGCAAAATCTTGCCCTAGGGTAAAATTGATCCACTCTGCTGTCACAGAAGCCAAGGGAGGTCAGACACTAATTCCCCAGGTATGAAGATGATCATGATTGCTGTGACAACTCTCACAATATCTTAGTTTTGTCTTTATATAGGGTATTATTTCTCTTATTGTCATGCACTGCAATATTTTTTTTTATATGGGGCACCTACATCATTCAGAATCTGCTCCCTTGGTGGTAACACCATCAGATTTCATAATTTGCATTCTCCAGTCCATCACTGCAGTCATTGTAGTATCAAAAAGCAAAGCAAGGGAGGACGTGAGGGAGGAGACCTTTTCTATGTCTCTGCCAGCTACAATAAAATGTGAGCCATCTCTCTCCACTCCTTGGGTGATAACACAGGTGCCTGTAGATCTTCATCTTTCCACTTTCTGCTGCAGAGGGTACGGGCTTCACAGCCATAAATCAGGTGAGGTGCAGTGCTTGGCTCCTTCTACCCCCCTGCCATGCCTTTCCTGTAATTCAGATCAATCACTTCAAGTATCCATAGAGCTGGTTTACTGCTCCAGATCCTGCCAAAGCATGAGTCATGGGCAAAATTAAGGACATTTGGTCACAGTTTTGTATGCTGAGCATGATACCATATGGCCTGGGATGTCCCTTGGGTCATTTGGGGTCAGCTGTCCCAGATGTGAACCCTCCCAATCTTTTGTTCCCCTCCAGCCTCCTTGCTGGTGGGGTGGGATAAGGAGTAGGTAAGGTCTTGGCTCTGTGTAAGCTCTGCTCAGTAGTAATAAAAACATCCCTGTGTTATCAACATGGTTTTGGTCACACATCTAAAACATACCCTCATACCAGCTACTGTAAAGGAAATTAAGTCTATCCCATCCAAAACCAGTGTACCCAGTCATATGTTTTTGCAAGTCATTGGTTTAAATAGACATACACTTAAAATAAAAGCACCATGTCTTGGATGGAGTAGCAATGTAGGAGCCCTCTTTAGCTCCTGGAAAGGCCTCTGTGACCCTTTCATTCATGGCCCAGATCTGGTGACAAAATCAGCATCAACAGAGAAATAGATATTTTGTATGTCCACAGATGTTAATCAAGGCTCCAGAGTAATTAGATGTATTTTTTTCTCTTCTCATCACACCTGGCAGACTGAGGAAAAATGAGGAAAATAGTTGGCTTTGTCACAACTCACCAGTCAACCAATGTTCCATGACATTTGTTGATGTTAATCTGGCATGTCCATCCCCTGCTTCCTCCAGGTTCCTCAGCTAAGCTGCTGAAAATAGTGGAGGAAATACATGCCATAAATTAAATTACAGTGAATGCTAGGCTAGGACTTTGGGAGTTTGCTCAGGTCTATCGGAATATTTATGAAGCACAAAGATGTTCAATAATGCTCAGGGTTTATATATTACCACTGAGTCTGACATTCTGGATTCAAGCATAAGCATGGGATGTGTCTTCCCACAGCCAAAGAGATAATGAATCCAACTGGAAACATGAAATCAGCTCACAGGGCCAGATGCTCAGCTGCAGCAAACTAAGGTCACTTTTAATGACAGAGTTATGCTATTCTGTATTTGAAGACTTTAATGTTTATTAGTATAACATGATAACACCAAGTGTCTCTGGGCAGCTGGCATAAATTATAGCAGTTGCAACCTTCATAGGATCTGTCTTAAGATGTAGTTTTTTCTCAAGCTCGTTGTACAAATGCACTGCAACTGGGCAGAGGTAAAAAGGAGTTTGTCCTACTTCCCATTTTGCCAATAATATAACCTTCCTCTCACACCCCGAGTAATTGATATACATAGAAGTAGCATTGGAAGCAGAAAATACTGTTTATTTTCTAGTTCCAGCACAAGTTTGCAGCATCTTGAAAAGAAAAAAAAGAAAAAGCAACAACAAGAAAACCACCCCGGGTTTTAACTTGTAAACTGAGTGCATCTTATATATAATTAGGGACTGCACAAAAATTAACTTTATAATCTAAAGGTGACATTCTTAAAGATTATAAATCTTCTGCCGTAAGATCTGTTAGAAAGATGAAGACTATCCCAGGAGATGAGATGAACCTTTTCCTCCTGCTTACATAGAAATATTTAAAAACAGACAAAACACCCAGGAACACACTATCTTGTCTTGGAACAAAGTTGACCAGGAAGCTAAGAGGTCTTCCATTCTCTTAATTTTCTGCTCAAATATCTTAATCTCAGAAGAGCATGAGTCCACAAAGGTGTGTTTTTATGTGGTTATGAAATCAGTGTTACACGCTGACTTCCTGAATATCATCCACTTACTTACATTTATTTCTATACACTAGGAAATGACAAGCCCTGAGCAAGTCATTGCTCTCTGATGATTATGAAATATCTGACCTCAGGCCACAGAGAAAGGTAGCACTCTCTGGCAACTGGAAAGTGTTTTAGTCGACAAACGTACCATAATGTTCCGATCTGCAGCTGGACATTTCTGCAAGCTTAGGAGTCAGGTGTTTCATCTTTCCAAAAAAGAAATGTTCACCTAAGGAAAAAGAAGAGGACACCTCTCCCAACACTTAGAAAAACAACACTATTTGCTAGAGGCTATCAGCACAATCAAAGGGTTTTTTTTTCTTCTGTTGACTACCATAAAAATACTTTCTAATGCAGGAAATATTAAGACAGCCCATTTCAAGTATAATGGAGCATGGCTTAAATCAAATACTGAGTGTTACACTGTGTAAATTCCTGTCTGCCTCCAGAAAACAAGTAAGGAACTGCCAACATTTCCCTGAATCCCTACAGCGAACACAAGGCAACAGCAGCAACAACATCTCCAAAGCAGAAAGGAGTATCTCGATATTCTCCACCTTTTTATTGCTTCTTCTCACTGCTTCTTCTCAATACTTCTACCACTTACACCTTGAACACATCAGAAAACAGGCCTTTCCCTACAGAATCCTCTCTCCAGAGTCTGCAAATCACCAAATGAATAAAGCCTGAGTCTGAAGCAGCCCTGAAGGTTTAACCCACTTAAAGGACTAAAATCCAGTCCTTCTCCGTCTATTCATATTGTATTAACCTCAGTTAATCAATGTGTTTCTGTGTCTCACAGACCAGGCTGCAGCAGCTGGCACGTGCTGTGTGAGAGAGGGATTGCTGAGGCTCTGAGCTGGGCTTGGCTGTCAGATCCAGCACATCAAAGGCCCATCTGCCAGACCTTCCTGAGAACCACTGGTGAACAAACACAGAGCACAACAGGAAAAGAAGTTATCCATTGGCATTACCTTTTATAGAGGATTTAAAATGAAATTAGCCTCCTCGCTTGAGGGAAACATGGAAATGCTTAAAACCTACCATTTGTTGCAAAGACGGTGTTGAGATTGTGAACACTGTCCTGTAAGAAGTAAACCTTGGCCTAGGAGATGTGAAGTAAGTTGGATACACCTCCTCACTCCTAATTCTTCCAGACAGATTGGAGGAGAGATTAAATTTACTGCGTGGTTGCTCTGAAAATGTGGGACACTTGGGTGCCCCTAAGATGTCAAAAGTTGTCTGTGTGGTAAATTGTGGGCAGATGCATGGAAAAGATGAGTCAGTTCCCATGCAAAATCCGTGTAATGGCAAAATAAGTTAATTCTGCTTTGCTGAGAGGCCAGAAACTTTGTGAGGGCTGGATGCACTAGCTCAGGGTCAGTGCCCTGCTGTCAGGATGTCTCAGCAGGGACAGTGTCCTGGCATTTGCCTGTAATGTGATGTGAACATACACCTCACTAATGGATTATTCTCCAGGGAATACACCAACCTATACCAGCTTCACACAGCTTGCTCATCACAAACCTACTGCAGCAAGACCCCGAGCTCAGTTGAAGCTTCTTAGTGCTACTGTAATTCAGCTAATTAATGCTAATTTTAGTCAGTTGTTCCTGTGTATCCTAGAGAATGGAGTGTCTATTCATTAGACTTGGTGTGTACTTTGAAAACAGATACAAATTAAAACTCTTTTAAAATGCAAAATATTATTTGCCTACGTGCTGCTTTCATTGAGCAAACAGAAGTTAAGGGCAAAGATGAAAGCAACTGCTGTACACAGATTGCATAAGAATGAGATCTGGCATCCAGCTGCTGCAGTGCCAGTCCTGCCAGCCCACCTGGCTGAAGCCCCTGTTGTGGCAAGGTGGCCTTGATCAGCAGTGTGTAAGATACAGCCTGAGCAATGCAGTCCATGGTGTAAAGTTCAGGTCTTGATCTGAGACTTTGGTGTTTGATGCGGTGGTGCAGATCCCAGGGAACATGGATTTCTGTGTAACATGCTAATTCAATACAGTAATGCCTGTGATTTCATAACTCCAGCTCCTGGCTCTAGGAAAGATGAGAAGAGGCAGCTGCTTCTGCATGGGAGGGATGTTACTTTAATTCCAGGAAAAAAAGTGTTGATCTTAGTGTTGTTGGATTGCACCTCAATTCCTAGAAGTAAGAAGGAGTTGAGAGCTATGTCCCCTGGTGTGTGGCAGAGTGAGTGTACACTTCCAATTACTTTTTAAATCAAAGCCTTACAGTCCCACGGAGTGGCATAAAAAAAGTTTTATTCAAGACACGGGCAAAACAGGTGACTGCACAAGGGTGTTCTGCTCTCAGTGCTCAGGTTAACAAAAAGGTGCTGCCAAATACCTGAAACAGCAAGAGCAAACAACATTTTCCACAAAGTCCCAGACTGCTTCTCTTCTCTTTTTTTCCCAGAGACCACACCTGATTGCAGGCAATAACAAAACCAAGCAAGGAAGAAAAATGAGCTGTAGAATCACTGGCATGAAGCTCAGAGGTGGGTGGAAGTTTGGAATCATGTTTGATGAGCCTCTGAGTATGGAAAGACCTATAGAAAAGAAGGAAGCAGCAGCTGCCAGGGTGGGGGAATGGGGGCTTATGTAAGAGTTACAGTGGGGATAGTCTTGATGAGGAACAGAATAAAGCCTGGAAATGCTGGTGGCCCCTACCTGTAAAAGAGTGCAAAGAAGTCACAAAGGGCAATAAAATAACACCATGAGATGTGACTCCTGACCTGAAAATATTCTCTCATCATGGCTGTTGTCCCAGGAACTGAGAGGGAGTGTTTTCCCTATTGCCCTTCCTTAAAGAAGAAAGCAGCATCACTCAGAGATTCAGGGAGTAATGGTATCAGAAATAAAAGGCTGTACCACCCAAGGAAGATACGAGTCATCTTTGCAGCTCATAAATTAACTCAGATCAATTCATATATCTGAAAAAAGTTCTCCAGGAAGTCTATATGCCTCAGGGAGGAAGTTCCAGTGATGCCTGGTGAACTCTTCACAGCACACAATGCAGTAGCCTTCCAGAGGCTGACAAAACAGATTCTGGCCTTAGAGTCAAAGTTTCGATAGGTCTCATTTTTGCCTTGTCCATTGATTTTGAAAGAGGAAAAGATCCATCAAAACAGTTCTTTCTACCAGTGTGGAGCACTGTGTAGCAATCTGGAGCCTTTAGGAATTGGCAATGCAACTAGAGAACAAGACTGAGTTCCAGAGGTGGGCTGTAAAAATCCCTTTTTTGAATAACACCATCAATGTAATTGGTCTAACTGACTTGTATATGACGTGTGCTCTGTAATGACATTCACTAGAGGGTTATGTGCACCAATTCAAGCTCACTCTTGGCTCAAGCCCTCTAAATATTGCAGCTCCAGAAGATGACTGAAACAGGTAGATAATATGGCAGAAATATGGCAGAAACTTCTAAGTCCCTGAATCTGATCTTTCCAGAAAGGTGCAGCAACAACATCAAATTCTGTTTTTCCAAGATCAGCTCACCCTGAGCTGAAATAACGGGATAAACAGTATATGAGCAGGCATCTGCTAAACATGTCAGAACCACAGCCTTCCTATCTGCTGGGTGGGAACTTGAGGCAGACTCACTGCCACTTGATCTCCTTACCACGGCCCAGAGGGTTTGTGTTTTCCAGTGTACTTGCTATCTGGATATACAGCCCTTCCAACGTCAGGCAAGCTTTGGAAAACACCAACAGAGGAGGTGCCTTGCAGACTCCAAGTCTCACTTGTTTCACACATTTCTCTTCTGAAAAGAAAATAAGGTGGTGTGACTCACATTAACAAGGAACACATCAGAGGACCTTTGCTTTTTCTGTTTAGATAGAGACAATTACTCTGTGTGAGAGAAGAAAGAAGCATTATCTGTGATATGAATCTGACCCACAAAGTTTGTTAGTTCAGTGTTGTACCCAAGATAAGCATCTTTGCTAAGTTTTCGCCACCAACACAACTCACAGCCTCCATCTCAGAGTGAGCTTCAGCCCAAGCTGTTTGAAAGTCTGCCAGAACTAGCTCCCACCTGCTTGTGTGTGAACATGGCACAGTTAAACCTTCCCACACAGGGTCCACCTGAAGTTTGGCGTATTCTTTCCCATAGCTGGGTTCATTTCAGATGAAGTGAAATCTGGAAAGATGCCATAGATAAAATAACGGCATTTCATGTTTAAAAAAATTTACTGAACTACAGAAAATCTGTAAATGCAAATGTTTACTTTTTATCTAATCCCACTGGGGATTAGCTGTTTTCTTCATAGTGACATATTTTTTTGAGGAGTGTTTTGGTGGAAGACAGTAGAAGAAGAGATAAAGCGACTGTCTTTGTCTGGTAGTCATTGGTCAGAACAGGTAATCACTATTTAGGAATTTTCATCAAGTGTGAGAGATATTCAACACATTTACATGATCTACTCTTAGATATGGTAAGTAGGAAATTTCAAAGAACAAAAATATCACACAGCCATTCTAAACAACATTGACCAATCCAGGATAAAACCCTCCAGTCCTGCTTAAAAGTCAGTCAGGATCACAATGTTAATACCATTATAAGAAGAAAAGCCTCATTACAACATGATTCTTTTTAACATCCTGTTTTTGTTTCTTCCCTGCTTTGTGTACATGTAGTGTCTGCTTGTTTATAATGTCAGCAAGATAGAACTCCTCAGGGAAAAAAATGGGGAAAATGCACCAAATCTGGCACATCAAATCGTTTGCACATATATGTATCTATTTAGTGCTGTGGGGCAGGAATTTTCTCATGTACTGAGGACTACGAGTTCCTTGAGCTGCCTCGATACTTTGAGAGAGAGGAGACTTGGAAGTCATTCTCTGATCATTCCTAAGGAAATAATTAAAACTTTTATTTTCTCTTCACTTCTATTCCTTCATCTCAACTTCAGCTTTGTTTGGTGATCATAAACTTTCTCTAAGTTAAATGTATCAGCCTCAAAGGAAAACCGTTCCACCCAATTATCAGAAAAGTAGAGAAGTCAGTGGGGCATATTTTGAGGGGAATACTGCTTACTGAGCAGCTACCAGAAGGAACAGAATCACACAGGTCTTATTTACAAAGGTGATTATTAGATGTGTGAAAAATGCAGTAGTAGGCAGCAACACTGATTTTCCAGTGAGCACCAGTCTTGTTTCTTGCTGTGGATTCTACAAGGGAAAATGTACTTAAATGTGTAACTGAGTACCCTGGTGCGTCTCAGAAGAAGAGACATGTACAAGGCCTGTGAAACTGATATAAAAATGGCATTTATTAAAGCATTTTTTACTTATGTAAACTTTGTGAGCTATTTAGTTTCACCATAAACCCTTTTTCACTGCCTTCATGGCAATTATCTAAGTAGCAGTAATGCTGTGATTTTCTAGGATGGTGAGTAATAATCTGCATGTTCCAAACTATACTCAAACTCTGACCTCAATGCCAACTAATTCCCGTGGAGTGTGGGTGAGGATTATACCCTCTGCTCTCACTGAAGGTCAGAGAGATTTCACCTACTAATAAGGGTTCCTCTCCAGAAGCTGATGAAGACCAGGAAATCAAGCCAAACAAATGCATCTTTTCTTGTCCTTCTCTCATTTATTATTATCCATCCATTGGGAGCTTGGTAGCTCCCCCAAACTGGTGCCTCTTCAGCCATCAACTTACCCTGGCAGTCCCTGTGTCACCACCCTGGCAGGAATGCTCTGCTCTTCTGAGGCAGGATGGTGGGATAAGGGCCATGCAATTGCTAGGTCTCCTGATGTAAAATAAGGAAATTATCAAATGTTCCATTTGTCTCCCTCTCACTTTCTTCCCCTGTTCTACCAAATTAGCCCTGCATCTGCTGTCTCCCTCCTCTGATTTGAAGTTGAAAATGGTGAGGTTTCTCCTGGAAGGAGCTTCCAGGCATTCACTGAACACATTCTACCTCCCTAAGAGGGGCAGAGAGTTCCTGAAACATCAGAGAAGAGTCTATCTATGGCTCACCAAGACCTGTTATATAAATCAGATGGGAAAGAAAACACCCTTTGTATTCCCAGCACATTTTCCTGACCTGGACATGAAAACAAGAAGCCTGGAAGGATCAACTTTATGATTATGTCTTGTTGGATTTTTATTAGTGAAGTTTCCCCTACTCTCAACTGTTGTGCATCAATTCCCTTCACCTCGCTTCTGCTCCCTAAGCATGGCAAAGAGGGGCAGGAACACAAGATAACACCACTTTACTAAGGCTCCTGATGACCAACAGGAACTTCACAAATATATCTGGCATTTGTAACATTTCTTTATCCACTGGTAACCTTCAAGAAGCTTCTTTGCTTCTGCTGCAGTGCTTATGTGTCTCTTCCCTTGCCATCTCTGTCCATGTAGTAAATGTGCACCTACCAATTTACCTAATAGTGCCTGGAATTGCTCTTCACAAAAGGAGGTTGCATTTCCCCTTTTTGTAGAGTTTGCTTTAATCAGAGACTTCACTGTGAAAGCCCACGAACACCTCCTTGCAGCTCACAGATGCACTGGGAAACTCATTCAATTCTTTCAACATCCATTGTGGCTCAAGGCTATGGTCAAGCACCCTTAACGAAAAGCTGTTTGTGTAATCTATTTCCTGCTGATCACCAAGAACACCTCCTTGAAAAATAAACACAATAAAATAAAAATCTCAGGAAGGTTTCAAGTTTTTAGACTCTTCCATGGTAACTGAACTTAGAAAACTACAAAATCTTCCTCAAAGCAGCCAGAAGTCTCAAGAAAATGATGACTGAGAAGTGTCTGTATTTGTGTCAGGCAATTTTTTCATTTTTCTATCGCAGAATAGTTTCCAATGATGGTAAAAGAATAAAGTATTTCCATTTTCCTTTCTCCCTTCTTCTCTTGTGCTTTTCAACAACCCATATCAAAACCCTCTAACTTCAAACAGGACCAGCACTGAGCTCCTTAGAGCTGTGTCATTTCCTACAACAAACAGTTTCATGCATATGGGCATTTGATGAAATTTTCTGCTTGGCCAACAGGAAAGGATGTGATACACACTCATAGGAGTGTACTCACTTCAAGTTGCATAGAAAGGGAAGCATTATCATATGTGCAGTGACAAGCAGCAATCTTCCTCAGTCCTTTACAAGCATTGAAATTTGCCTGAGGTGACAGTGGTAGAATTGCTTTCTGTCACGACATCCTCAGGAAATACAACATTGTGATATATAGGGAACATGGACTTTGACAAGCAGGTCACGTTAAAAAATGGAGTCTCCAGAACCCCCTCACTGGTCAGACCTTGTTCTCTCTTAACTCTCAGGCTTTATGAGGATACACCCTTTTTTCTTCAGGTCCCTCTAACTCACCAGAGACTCTCCCAAAGCATGAGAAGGACCTTGTCTAATGAAACAATTTCAAAACTTGGGTCACAAGCTTCAAAATACAAGGAAAAGTGGCTTCCCGAAGATGAAAGTGAGGGCTGTTAGTCAGAAAGTGCATAAACTTTTGTTCCAAGGTCTCCACTGTGAAATATTGCCTGAAGACTGGAAAGACTCATCCACTCCTATAAATATCTCCTCTTACTGCCAGTACTAAGGAAATACATAAAAAGATGCTTCTGGGTACTTTAAACAATAGTCCTGCACCAGAAAAAGCTGGTGAAAATGAGCAGTAATAGCTTAAACAACCGAGTAAGCTGATCCTGTCTTCCCAGCTCAGGCTCTGTAGCTTGAGAGATTGGTTTGTCAGATGTATAATCAGTTTTAAATTTGTATTTTAAATTATGGAAAAAATTTACCTGAAGAGGAGGGAGAAAGGACATGCTTTGAGAATAAAATTGCTACTACAAAGCATGTGAGTGAGTCAACCTGCTACACTTTGTGAGTTGTCTGTGGGGAGCCTGGCCATCAAGACCTGGACTACATTCAGTAGGAATTGTGTTGTACTATCCTTGCACCCAGCTGTGTGTCCATAGTTGTCACTATGGAGTGAGCATTTTTCAATCCTCATCATCTCACAAAGAGCTCTTTCTTCAGTATCTGCTTTTCTTGCTGCTTTTTTTCCATAGATTTCTTTCAAACTTTTCTGGATTTGACTCGCTATTATTTTACACTGTCTCGAAAGCACATATCTTACTACTTGAACAGATGGGAGAAGGGTTTAGGGCTTTTTTTGTTTAGATTTGCAGTTGTTTTTTATTTATAATTTTACACTCCTTAGGCTTTGGCTATTTAAAATTCTGCTGTAGACTACATTTGGTCTTGCTTGTTGCCAACAAAAGAGAAAACTTGAATGTCAACCAGAAACACTGCAGACAGTATAGCTTACTGGACTCCTTGCACGGTTTGGTATGAAGGGAGGAAGAGAACAGTTGGACTGCAATTATCAAACTCTGGCAAGTTTTGTGTTGTGCTTTCTTCAATTCCTGAAATGTAACTTCTGAGAGAAGTAATTTAGCTGAGAGCTTTGCATCTGTGGAGCTCTTTTGCTCCAAACACAAATCCCAGTATTTAATAGATTGGATGGGGGTTGATCTGTAGAAAACTAATTGAAGAAGCTGCAAATATAGACATTCAACCCTGATTAATTAAAAGAGCAAAAAAGAACACTCTAATTCCATTTCCAAATCAAACCAGTTGTACCACAATTATCTCAAGTACCTCAGAGACAGTTGAGTTCACAGTTAGTCTCTCCCTCCCTTTCCTCAGGGAGGAACGGATAGCTTTGTGCACAAGAAGAATCAAAAAGCCTTTGGGCTCTTTTTTTTGCGGAGTTATTTGTCTCCTCCAGTAATATAATATTTTTAAAAGACATAATTTGTATTTTGGACTCATTTTCAAAGGTGTTTAGCATACACGTTCAATAGTGTTCAGTTCATGGGGACCTCCAATTCCCCTGGAAATCTACCTACTTTTTGAAATAGCTAAAGAGGAGGACTCCTGCAAATCTAATTTTGATAGTCTTTGTTTTGAAAACAGGATACTTCAGAAGTCCACATACCAAGTTCTGCCTTTCTCAGCTTCCAGAATGATCTGAGTAATGGGATGTATGAGATTGCCAAAGCTAGAAATTCTAGTTTTCCTCCATAACTAGAAAAAGTGTCCTCTCCTAGACATATGTCTTGTCCCCTGAATGATTCCCATGACTGCCTCATTTCTCCAGCTGGGAGGTTTTGCTACCAGCCTTAATGTTTCTGACATATGGTAGAACAATGACACTGTAGTCCCTTTCTGACCACAGTGTCTTTCTACATTTTCACATTCTTGTCCACCTCTATCTGCTTTTGAAGGAGACAGCAGCTGTTTTAATAAGTCTACAAACAGTACACAAATACTCTGAAAAAGTAAAGAAGAGCTTTCCCAGTTTGAATCTGCAACAGGAATTTCGGACCAAAGGTGAGAAAATGGACAATTGTTTTCTAGGTAGCTCTTTGAGCCAGTCTTCAACAACCACAGCTGGTCAGGGCCTCTCATTTTGTACCTCAACTGAAAGACAACTCTTCCATTTTCTAGATGGGAAGCTAGGTCACCCTGAGCCTTTCTTCAGCTGCTGTAGCTTTTTACCATTAAATATAATTCAAAATAGATTATCAGCATGGGGAGAAGACAGAGACTGTTTGAACAAAACAAGACATTAATTTTCTGCATAGAAGAGAACAACCCTCATCCTGGAGATAGTGCTGTGCTATTGTCTGAAACACAATTTTCACCTGAAATTGGACAAACCATTTGGGAAGTAATTCAAGTTCCTCTAAAGGGAGGATGTATTGCACATGAACAGTGGTGGAGAGATTCAGCACTCACGAGTATGTTAACCATGTGCAGTGAATTGAAAGCATCTTCTTTTGGTAGGTCTGAATTGAAATGCTGTGTCTCAACAGCTCATTTACAAACACCCCAGGTGTTCTACCTCTTTAACTCATTGTCATCAGGCTTCCCTTTGTTAATTCTGCTTCAGTGGTATCACTACCAACTTATCTCTTGTCTTGCCATTTATTTTGAGCCATGATCTAAGTCAGGGAAATGTCTCCTAGGAAGACCTCTAAGAAAGAATCTGTCTCTGAATACAACACTACCAAAAACTGAGGCCTCCCACACTCAGAGTATTAAGATTGATATGTCAGTGACTCCCTATGCATCTCATTGCATGGCCACTGTCTTAGTACATACAGACTGCTTATCAAACCAAATGCCAAGTGGAGGAATGCATCACTCAATTTGGGTATTTTTTCACTTGGGTATTATCTAAGACATAGATACTTTCCACTCTCTATATCTAGCAGTAAGGGAAGTAAAGGGGACTAGAAGCCTAGAGGTGATCTTTGAGAACAAGATTGCCCAACACTTGACCTCTCCAATGCCCCTTACTCTGGATCACAACAGTCTCTTCCCCCACACAAGGATGGCTGAACACTCCACCTCCAGCCAGAGGCTGGTGCAGGCTCTGTGCTGACACACTTGTAGAAAACATGTAGACATGATGCAGAAATTCCTCCCTGCCAGCTGTAGGCTGTGAAGTGCCATTCCTTGGCATTCCTTTTCTGAGTTTAGTTTGGGAAAGCATCCAGATCTGTCCAAGTGTCACAGGAGTGGAGGATATAACCCAAGATTGTTGTGTAAACACAAGGAGTATGTAAAATAAAAACAGTTTTATTTTGATTTATCTCAGTATTGCCAAACAATGGAAGTTAAGTCTGAGTTTCACTTTTGTTCATGCATGTGATAAAATTTTTGTGTTTCATGCAATGCTGACATAAAACAGTAATTTAAAAAAAAAAAAAAACCAGAATACAATATATACAGACTGAGAGATGAACTTCTACAGCATTACTTGTGGTTTGCTCCTAAACAAATTTCCACAGTTATTTTGCCCTCTGAATATCAATCAAGCTCAGGAGGAGAAAAAGGAAAGAGGATGAATGAGGGAGCAATTGGAGTAACAAGCCTTTCTACTGTAATCTCAATAACAGATGAGATTGCATCTGCTCCTTTGCTGGATCCTAAGCAGGCGTAGGGAAGTCTCCTATAGAGTCAACCATAAACACTGAGTTTGTGCACATGAAGACAGCAATAGGGTAGAAAGCAGCATGTGAAAGACAAATTTTAACAGCTAAATTTGGATCTGGCTTAAATTTCAGAAATGCATTAAATATAAACTTACTGAATTGCTTTCAGCCCAGCCCTGGCTAGAGTTCAATATGCTTTCCATTAACTGCTTGGTTGTAAAGATTTTTTTCCAAACCACCTTAATCATTTTTAATTTGAGACAAGGTATCTTTAGTGAAGTTAATTATAAAATAATGAGCAGTCTTTTTGTGGCTTGAGAAAGAGTTTATTTTGGTTTAGGTTAAATCAGCATGGAACAGGTTCAAACTATATTGAAATAAGACATTATTAAATCAGAATAGACACCTACACTGGGGTTCATACAGACATAATTAAAAAGAACCGTACATGAGTACAGTCTCGTGTGGTCCAAATATCCATGTTGGATTGATCTAACACCAGCAGCATAAAATGATACAGTCTGAAAAATGGTGAAGTATAGTTCTTGTTAAAGAGCTACCTAAAGCATGGGCCTGATTTCCTGGGAGGAAATGGTCTTGGTATTGGGTTTTTTTTAAAAAATGTGTTTTCTAAGAATTACCCCTTATCTCCAAAATTGCTATGAACAGAAAAGCTAGGCGAAGCAAAACTGCACTTGACCACCCTTTCTGGATTGAATCCAGGTGACAGGCAGCATAGACACACAGAGGGACAGCACAGTGCTGTCGAAGTGGTGGTGTCCACCACTGTCCTTCAACCAGACTCAGAGTGTTATGAAAATGCTCTCCTTTCTCCCCCCACCCCACCTCCTATGGACTAGTTATATTGAATTATATTGTATTTTGTCTCCTAGACACCTGGACAAGAATTAGTGCTGCCTCATTGCACCTACATGCTTAGCCAAGCCACCTCAGTATTTTCAAGGTCACTGCCTCCAGTCTTCTAAGGTTATTGATCCTTTGGTTTGCCTTTGGAGAAGCAGGGGAGATAAACTTCCAGAAGGGAGATAAAGGACAAAAACAGAAAAATCAAAATACATGTTGCTTTTATGTAATACAAAGGATGGAGGTCAGCTAATCTTGGCTGAAATGCACTGCCATTGTTCACATAAAAAAACTCCCAAACATCAAAACACCCTTATATTTGGTGGTGGTGGATTGGTCAGGGTTTTTTCCTTTTATCCACAGTGAAGACAAGGACACCTGCTAGAGAGACTTTCTCTTCCCAAAGGCAGTAACTTCATAATTTAAGCCTGAGTAAGCGATTGCTGTCTCACTCTGTTCATTTGTGCAGCCACTTCTATCCTCACAGCTGCAACCTACCTGCTGGTAGGTAAGAAAACAACTTGGATTTGTGCATTGAGCAGAAACTGATTTTCTTTCTTGTGTTTCTTTCCCCTACCCCAACCTGCGCAGACAAAACTGCACTCTGGCTTACCAGCCAATTGCCCTTCATGGTTGGAGTACCAAGTCACAAAGTTAGCCTGGTTGTTCTTATTATCTTCTGCTTTTAGCCTTGTAAAAATCCACATGAGCTGCACTGTCTTGAGCTGGTCATTGAGTAGTGATGGAAATCATCTGCCATGAGGTCTTTAAAACTTTTGACAATTGTTAACTGGTTGGATGTCTGGTGTTTACTACTGTGGTGATTTGACTGTAGCCAGCAGTCCAGTTGCTCATTCACTTCCTTCCCCTCCAGCAGAAGCCAGAGGATAGGACCTGAACTATGAAAACTGAAAAATCAAGGGCTGAGAATCAGTCAGTTTGATAAGTGAAACAAAACTTCACTCAAGCAAAGCAAAACAAGTAATGCATTCATTACTTCCCATCAAGTGGCAGATGTCCAACCACTTATTACAACACAGGGCTTCATCACATGCAATGATTACTTGGGAAGACAAATGCCATGAACATGAATGTTTCCCTGTTCCTTTTTATTTTCCACAGCTTTTCTTGCTGATCATGATGCCACACGATACGGAATATCCCCTGTGTCAGTTGGGGTCAGGTGTCCCAGCTGTTTCCCCTCCCAACTCCTTGTGTAACCCCAGCCTCCTCATTAGTGGTGTGGGATGAGGAGCAGAAAAGGCTCTACGTAAGCACTGATCAGCAGTAATGAAAATATCCCTGTGTTATCAATACTCTTTTGGTCACAAATCTAAACATGGATGCCATCACAACCAGACTCAGTACAACAACCATGTTTACATGTTTCCTTTCTGCATTTTTGCTTTCTGCCTTTAAATTTATATCTTGGTTATTTTGCATAAGATCTGTCTTTATCAGATATTTACCTATAGACAAGGTGCACAGCGCAAAGAGCTGACAATGGCAGAAAAATAAAAATGTAGTTAGGAGAGTCATGACTTATGTATTTATTTGTTTTATTGTTTTTATTTTTAGTGCATGCAGAAGTGTCTGTTAAGATGCAGCATGATGTTGTATTAGGTGATATAAAAATGCTTACTAAGAAAAAGTCTCTGCCTCAATGTAATTTTAATCTAAGTATGCAACAGGAGAAAGGTGAACACAGCAAGTCACCCTGCAGAAACTCTACAGTCCCAGTTCATTGCTTCACTCAGTGATCCATGCCACCTCTGCTTTGAGCCATGAGGTAACTTCCACCTTCCCCAAAAGATACTAGTTTCTACACTACTTTTCCAAAGGTCTTTGTTGTCTGGAGATAAGATTTGGAAGATATTTTTATAGAAGTCACCAGAATGGAGAACACTGCTTGAGAGGCATTTAAATTTCAGGTGCCTCTCCTTAGTGAAAAGTAAGACACTATGTTTGAAAGAATCTTTGAGGAGTTCTATTTATAGGCAGCCTTGTCAGCTAAATGAAAACCTATTTACAAATATTTTCAAGAAGTCCCATGCACTCTACTGGCAGATAGCAAATTCTGTCTCTTTCTTCCCATGGAGCTGTAATTTTTTTTTCCCCTGCAGCAGAAATAAAAGCTTTTACACTTGAGAAAAAGTTGGTTCATAATAACAAAATGGGAAAAATAGAGTATATAGTTTAATCAGTGACAGAAGTGTAACACATTATCTGAGCTTCTCTGTGGGTGCCCATTTTAACTGCAGATTTACCTGAAAAAAAAGAGAAGACCCTAAGCCAGAAAAATGACTAACATAACATTTGGAACTTTAATCATATGAACAGTCTTGTCTAAGCCTTGGAGTCGTCATCTTGCTCTTCTGAAGATAATTAGGGTTTTATTATGCTGAAGGAAATTGAGAACACTTAAACAACATGATTTAGGGATGCTGCCTGGGACTTGAGAGTTAGATGTATTTCTTCTTCCTGACTCTATGACCTCGGGCAGCTCACTGCATCTCTTGACTTTGCATCTCTGAAAATGGAGCCAGTAGGTCCTTCCTTCCTTCTCGGGAAAGAGACTTCCTAGAGAAAAAACAGTGTGTCAATCTCTATAGCCACTCAGTCCTGAACTTCTGTTATAAAACCAGCTGTAATAACTACCAGTACCTGTAATGTAGAATTTAGACCATTAGCACCTGAGCTGAGGCCATTGGTTCCTTTTGTGTAAGCTGTCAAAAAGCTGTCAGAGTGACCTACTGCAGAGAAAAACTCTCCCACCAGTGCCAGTTTCCTGGTCATCCCACCTGTCTGTCCCCTGCCACCACCCAGATTCCGCTCTCGCTGCTTCATTTCTGAGTTTTATTTAGCAGCTAGACAAGAAATGGGACTGTGCTTTTGGGCAATTTCATAGTAGAGGAAATAATATCAAGGGGAGACACAATAACTATCTGCAGATAGAGAAGAGAATGTTGCACCAGGGGACAGGAAGCAATTATTATCATTAGTCAGCAATGATAGAGAAAGAAGTAATTAAACTTCAGCTGCATCAGGGAAATTTTTAGATAGAATATTAAGCAAAAAGCTGAAAAAAAGACACGACTTCTGCCAAGGAAACTGGTGGTGTAACTGCAGTGTTCAAAGTCACATCTCATGAATGTCTTTCTCTAAAAAGACTAAGAACACACTATTCCTAACTCAGCATTCTTGGGGGTTGAGATGGGAAAACATTTCTATTCATGGGAGTACCTAAACATGTTTAAATCTCATTCACATAATCTGAAAAGCCAAAGAATTTAAGTAGAGCTGGAGCTATTTAAGGGCACTGGATGACAAGGGAGTAAATGTACATCCTTCTTAGGCACCGATATTTTTCCCACTACAGGAGGACTGGTGAGTATCTGCTACAAGGAGCCTTCACTTCAAATGGATGTTTTTCAGAGCTCTTTCTACCCAGATTGTCATCATATAGTTAAGATTTTATATTCTTGTGACATCCAGGAGGTTATAGTGCAAAGGAAACTGAGCCCCCATCCCAGAACAATGTAAGGACAGGAGGGTGTGAGTGGATGTTCCCTGTGGCTGTGACAGAAGAGAGGAGCCTGATCACAAGAGCAATAGGGGACAGCTTCCTTCCCATCACTCTGCTTTAGCCTTGCAGGAGGAATTACCCTTGAGGGTTACTCCAAGCAGAAAACAAGTTTATATATTCTGAATTCTCTCCAGAAGGGCTTCTATCCCCTGGGAAAATGCATGAAAGGGAAGGGCAAGTCCTTTCCCCTACTCCCCGTCCTCATCATACCTGAAGTCCAGCTAAGGGTAAGTCACATCTTTTCTTTCTGTGCTGAGCTCCCTTCCCATTTCTGGCATGAGGCAGAATACAGAGAGGAATTACAAGGAACTAGAATTAGTGTTGAGAGCGGAATCAGAAAGAAGGAGAGAGAGAGCATGTATGCCTAATGGCACAGTTTTTACTGCCTTACCGTCTCCATATTTCATTCATTTTGCTAATCCGCTGAAGAAATGGTTCACTGGCAGGCAGAATCTTGAAGTAGCCATTTAAATTTGCTTGATGGCCCCCAAGGCAAGTCAATTTTCAGTCTGACTGGCTTTAATCCCAGTGGAGGGCCCCACCATGCCATTACATGGCACAGCAGGAGTAAGAGTGGGGAGGTAATCGCATTACAGTGCCATTCCATTTAGCCATAATCTGTAAGGATCTCATGAAAGCATCAACCATTATTACGACTCCTGATGTCCTTCAGGCAAAGTCTTTGTAAGGAAAAGGAGAAGAAAAAAAAAATGCCTGCCTGTCAAAAGGAGACAGGCACTTTCATTCAAAGGAAAGGGAGGTGAAATGTAATAGTGACACAATATTATTTAAACATCCTATTACTAAAATTACAGTTCATCTATATAAAACTGAGCTATAGGACCTTAGTCTGTCAGCTAGATCAATGTACCTGCCATGGTCACGGAGATGCAATGAGCTGAGGAAGCATTTGAGAGACAGAATTTGCTGTAAAGGCTTCCAGCTTCAGTCCATCATGCCTGGTGTCCTTTCTAAGGCACTAAATAGCTGCCACAGAAGTTGATGCCAGAAAGGGTGAGGATGTCTCTTCCTCAGCCCATTACTGCTATGTTCATACCCAGAGGCTTGAGGCAACTTTAGCATATCCACAGCTGGTTTGGAGCCAGCAGCTTTATTTAGAATTGTGTTTAAAATCTAGTTCTGGCATCTGACTCTTTGACCTCTCGTGGCAGACGCAGGCTGATTGCACACTCTGTGTGGAAATAGTTGGCATCAGTGGTTGCAAATCTGCACAGCTATTAATTAAAAAGGCCAGATCCAAGATGGAGTATAGATGAACTAGACAGGGTATTTGGAGAATTGCTCCTATTTCCACACCTGCTTTCAACAGTTGGTAATTCAAGCCAGCTTTTTGGTCTCTGTTTCTCTGTTTGCAAATGAAAACTCCTGCCCATGAGTCTAAATGGACTAGCATATGTAAATGATGTCATGGATAAACATGTCATCATACCATGAAGCAAATAAAAATACTGTATTTCCATGGGCTTTTTCTCCCCTTTTTCATCCACAATATTTTGTGAACTGACTCAAAGAGTGTCAAAGGGTCACTGAGTCATCTAGGATTAAGGAATCTCAATTTGGGATGGTGGCATACAGAGAGAAACAAACAGGATTCAAAGAAAGGCCATAAGGAGCGCATCCATGAAGATGACTGTTTTCCAGAGATGCAGGACAAGGAAAAGCAAGAATGATATAGTGGCAGGACTGAAAGTGTTATACATTGGCATTCAGCCTGTAAGAGGCCATGCCAAGAGTGGCTGTATTTCTTAAGAGGGCATCGATCCAGGAGATGATGTGTAGTAACAGTGAAGCTACTGACAGCAGGCCAGGGCACCTGAATTGTGCTGGGACTCCTGATTCTCAGGGTAGGATGCACATTGAAAACCACAGCATGAAAGCTAGGTATACCACAGAGGTAATGCTGGGATGCTGATGTACAGCAATGATGGCTGATGTTAGTGCCCTGGAGTGGAGAGGAGCTCAGCCAGAGCCCTGAGCTTCACACGGGGGACAGGCCAACACGCCCTCAGTACCATACACAGCGACCTGGTTCCTTCAGCAGGTGTCTCTGGAAAGAATAAGACTATTAAGGAAGGAAAGGCTTGGATAACCGGGAGAATTTGGAAGAGCAGGAGTGCAGACCAGTGTTAGAAGGGAAAGGTGTTAAGCTTCCAAAACAGACTGGGGAAAGTCACACAAGCTCTCTCCCTAAACTGTAGATTTGGTTTCTGTGGTGGACTCAGGAGTGAGGTAGAAAAACAAAAGGTAGAGAAGGAGGTGATGTTCTCTTGCAAGAAGGCAGAACTAAGAATTCGTTAACAAAGGATGGATTAGGGTAAAACAAAGACCAAATGAGGGAAGATATTTGAAATAATGTGTTTGGTCTGTCTACCCACTGAAGGGATATAGGGGAGGCCTAAGGTTCCCACCCTACAGAATCATGTGGATTTTTTTTGCCTACTACGAATGGGTCATGATGTGCCTGATCTGCCCTGGGGACTGAGAAAAAGGACACCAAATCTCCTGTGAAAAGTTTAGGCACGCAAGCCCAGGGAAAAATAAAAGAAGAACCTGGATAGATGCAATACAGTTCTGGAAGCTCATTGGGAAGGTGACATGTCAGACCATCCAGGGTTTTTCTGCTTACAAATAAAATATACATATATTTTTTATAAATATAAACAGAGGTTTGTGGAGAGAAGGAGCATGGGAAGTTTCATCCCTTCTGCTGTATTTTAATGTGGCATTCTATGACTTGTAATGGAAAAGATGTATTGTTTCTCCAGTATCAATAAAGTAAGGTTAAAACAAACTCAAACATAAATTTTACAAACAACCCCATATAAACACAGCTGTTCAAAGAACTCATAGGACTGGCTACTAGCTGAGGACTGCCCCCTAATGTTGTGATTTCATGGAAATGTCCTTTACAATGTCTTTTATTAGTGAAACACTATTTCCCTGTAGGACAATGAAGAAAAAATGACTGGATTTGAGATTAGGCTAAACCTAACCTAAATGTAACACTGATGTTAGCAGATGTGTTTTTGGCTTGGTTGCCTATAGAGTCAGTTACCTACTACACCATCAAATAGCTGATGTTTACCATGGCTTTTAGAAGCCTTGGTTTTGCAGAAAAAGCCTGTTGTGGTTAGATGGACTTACTATGAAAAGAGAAAGGGGAATTAGTTCATAACCGCTATTTTTTTTTTTCTGGAAAAATATCAGCCTGAATGTGTACAGCATCTGGAACAAATGGATTCTGCTCACACAGATCCAGAAGTTCTGGCACTTTTCAGAGCCTCCGGGAAATCAAAATCCAAAATGGAAAGGATTTCCTGTGGCTTTCTAGCTCTTTTAACTTCTTGGAAAAATGGGACTCTCCCTTTCTCCAAGGCTTTTCATATCATACATAAAATTCATCTTTCACACTATTTTAGAGTGTAGATGGTTTATATAGACAACCAGGTACATGCTTTCCTCTATGGGTCCTAGAAATGCAGCATCACAAGAAATAAATCATAAAGGTCAGCTTTTCTCCAATGGAGAAGATTTATACCCCTTTCAGTCTTTTCTGCTAGGACTAACTGGTGTTAACCCTAAAACTCCTCACCTTCAAGGTACCTGGTGGCAGCAATCGCAGCCACAGGGGAACCCTGGTGTGCTGAGCCCAGTGCAGGGCTTTAAAACAACAGAAAGGTGCATTTCTCATCACTCTCCACAACACTCATTTCTTTCCAAGCTTCTTCAAGTCCTTCTCCATTTTTCCCCCCTGATGGAACCAGCCTTAATCTTTTATCCTGGTGCTACTAGTGATTCTTACCCAAGACATCACTGCTCTTCTTGATAGCAAAGTCCCCACCTGGCAGCACATCCCATCACAGTCCCTGCAGGACGTGGTGGGCACAGAGAGCTGGGCTTTGAGGTCAGACTGTGGGGGAGCTGCCTTGCAAGAAGGCACTGAGTGATGGATCTTGCTGATGGCTCGGGTGCTTATTTTCCCGATGGCAGCTGGTTCTGACTCACCTTTCCTGAGTCACTCTTCCTGACACTGTCATACCTACCTGACAGCATTAAATCCCCCACTGTCACTTTACCAAAGGCTTAGAAATCCTTCCACCGTTAGTCGCCTGGGACAGAACAATTTTCTTTGGGGGGCTATTTTTCATTCTTTCTCCTCTTATTGCTGCTTGACAGGAAACGATCTCCTGTTGTTCTGCTCCAAAATGTCACCTGTCTGTGGAACAGCAGTCCCAATTTCCCTCCCTTCTTCCCACACCCTGCTGTTTCACCTGACTTTGAAATGGCAGCCCAGCAGACATTATAGAATCCTCTGTTTATTTATTTTTCTGCATCACAAGCTGCAAATACATATATATATTTATATACATGCACACACACACACTCATATATATATGTTGAAAATGGGCATCTGATCTGGGAATAGACAGAATAAGTTTCAGGGCAGACCCCCATGGTCTGAATTAATAAGCATAAAAGAAGAAGGAAAGACTGAGGTGATAACTAGGTAGATAAAAAAGATACTTTTTGTTCAAGTCCTCTGTCTATTACAGCTTAAAGGCAAGTGCCTTTATGCAGATATGAGGTTTGCTGCCATTTCAGAACAGATAAGGCTACGTGTTCTAAATTACTGCAGGAAACAGAAGCACAAATAGCACTGTCTCCTGTATATGAACAGATTCCCTTTTTATTGTCACCTGCCTGACAGCCAGGCTGTTGCTGCTTACTAAAACCTGTCTGTAACTGAAATCCCCTGGGCAATAAGCTCCCTGTGAAACAGGTTCCTAAGTGGAAAAATCTGCACATCTTCAGATTAAATCAATAACAATTAGGAATTCTTTGAAATCTAATTGGAAAAGCAGCTATTTTGATCAGCACCATGATGTTATCTGGAAATTGTATTTTGTTTATCTACAGCAGAAGAAGGTTTTCTTCTTTGTGGGATTGGTTTGCCAACTTCAGACACATCCTTTGATCTCTGAGATGATACAGTGAACTGAAACATGGGGGCAATCAGAGGGATTATCACGGGATGGGGAAATCATTTGATCTATTTTTAAAAGTATTTTTTTATGAATAACTTTGGGGTTGGTTATCATTAAGAAAGGAAGAGACGGCTCTCCCATCTTTAGCAGTGTTATATTTCTCTCAAGATGACTGATTCATGTAGTTAATAATACTTAGCATTTATATAGTGCTTCCTAACTTCAAAGCACTCTACAAATATTGCTTTCTAATACCTCGCACAAAACTTCTGTGTTATTAGTTTCAGGGAGAGATGAGGCTATTTGATGTCTCTCATATTCCTGTGGATGGTTTTCTGTACAGGCTCCTCTTTAGTTGACTTGGGTTAACTGGAACAGAAAATTCCAGTGAGCAAAGGAGAAAGACTAAAGTCCTGGTCAAGAATACAGTGAGACTCTTTCAAGCACATCGTCTGAAAACTCTGCTGCTCATCTTCAGAAGGTCTTCTATGCCTTGCAAGGACTATCCCAGAAAGTTAACTGAGCTTCTAGTGCTTATTGTAAGGAAAGAACCATTGTTTAAAGACCTTATAGCAATGGCAATTCTCATCCAAAAAAAAAAAGAAAGAACTTATGAACACAAGCATAGAAAACATACTGTGCTTCGTGTGAGAATTTCCAGTGTTTAAAACAAAACACAATCCAAACCTTAGCATGAACTTAAAACTCTAAAACGTAAGTGAGGCTTTTTTTCCCCTCTTGAACCCAGTTTTCTTATGATACACATTCATGCCAACAAATAGCAGATGGTGATGGCAGATATGCAGTAAAACAGCTAAAATTGTGCTCCTTGCAGGAGTATCTATCATGCTGATAGGTCTGAACAGTCTGTACTGGCAGCAATGTCTGGTCTGTGCCAGGAAGGAAAGATCAAAACCTTTCTGGAGATCTCCCTGGATGTTATTTCTAGTGGCTCACTGTATAAACAAAGGTAGATTACTCTTGTGGTTACTGGGAGCTGCTCAAGGCTGGAATGCTGCTGTGTTAGCCATGTGTCTGCTCTGAGGGGGCGGCTTGAAGCAAGCCAGGATCAGGGATGGAAAGGAGGGACCCCAGGTTCATGGTGCTCCCCTGCTCCTCCCTCGTGTGAGGAGCTGAGAGCAGCTCCCAACCCTGACAGCTGCAGAGCCAGGCTGACCCAATGTTTCTGCTTGGGCTTACTGTGCTGCATTTTTTTCTCCTTTCCAGGAAGATTTCCTGAAAGATTTCAGGGTCTTCAGGTCTATGGCTCCTGTCTGGTTCACTGCAGTCAGCTGTAACAATGTCTCTTGCAGCACAGAAATTTGTTTACCAGGAACTGGCATAAGACCCATTTTGGAAAGGGCACCAAGTCTGTCATGGATAAGAAAGAATTAAGGGAAGCTTACAATTCCAAGGAGCTCATGAAGGATCATGGTTGCTCTCGCCTCCAGGAGATCATTCCATCTGTGCTAGTATATTAAAGAGGGACCTTTGGGGGGTTTTCAGACACTAATATTTATCATCCCAGACCCCCAAAACTTCAAGTGGCACAGACCTTACTCTTTCCAGTCATTTTCCCTCTCCAAATACTTTGACACAAGACTACATGGAAGGATTATCTCACAGGAAGAGCAGGTGGCCTGAAAGTCACAAGTCTTGAGCTCTGAACAGATCTGTCACAGGTTTGCAGTGTGATCTCAGGCCAGCTACTGAGTGCCTGGTGTTGGGACATGCTGGACACTACATCTCCCACTGGCTCTGGAGGAAGCATTTTCTGTTTGGTATGTGGAACCAAAACACCTTGACCATTTGGATTCTTTGACGTCTGCAATGAAAAGATGTGATTCCTCACACCCCTCCATGGGGCATTGTGTCACTTTGCTGATATTCACATGGCACTGTCAGATGTACACACTGTGAAAGGATCTACAGTAACCACACTATGTTCCTCTCAGTGCTGGTGTAGCACAAAGCCTTGGCTTTGAGGAATTGCCCATATTTTTCTCTACTACCCTCCAGGCACCTCAGCAAGCTGATCTCTCCTGTTTGACAGAGCTGGCTTTCTCCAGGCATGTTGGCTGGTGATTTACGTGGCCTTTTTGTAGTGATACTAATTTTCTCCTGTCCACATTGCCTACTGATGAGCTGATTTGAAGTTACCTTTTGCCTGTTGGTTCAGCCTCCTGTTCAGTCACTTTGCACTCTTTTATCTGATTGCTGAAGTGGAAACTGGGCTTTTCTCTTAGGCAGAAGCAAAGCCACAAAGCAGAACCAAAACCTGAGATGCATGTCCAAGATTTGAAAAATGCAAGTGTGCTAGGCTCTAGCAGAAGAGAAAGCAGACCCTGTGCCTGCAGGGAGCTCAGCCAAATCCAGCATTTTTCATAGATGCCCCATGTCTTCATCAGTATGCAGATCCATCTGTGCTGCTGAGATATATGCATAGTACAGACAGGGAGAGAAGGAATACATTTATAAAAAGGATCATCTTTCCCTTTCCTTGCTGTCCCCACTCCTATATTCCCTACTGATGTAGGTACTTCACTGCTGAGAGCTGCCAGTTCCACCCCACCTTCATACCTGCTCTCAAGTCACCAAACACTTTCTTCTTTGCATTGCAAATGAAGAAGCAGCAGGTGAGAGAAAGGGATGGATGGGGAAAGAGGGATAGACTCCAGTGACTGTTAGAACTCTTAAAGTAACTTTTACCATTCAATTAACAATGACAGGTGCTAGAAATGATGAGAGCCTGACATTACAGTGCCTGTATGCTTTTCTAATAGGTGTCTTTTTTTAAATTCAATGGCTAAATAAATGCATTTTCTTAGAAAGGGTGCACAGTATCAACCTTCCTGTGTGGCACAGCAGCCTGCACCAAAATACTTCAGAACACCAAGTACAACTCACTCTTCCTGCTCACTGTGCTAGAAAGTTGTTAAGTATTGTATGGTCACAGAGAAATTAAACATTGCTCCTACTCATGCTTACTCACACAAGAAGCTGCTGGAGCTGGAGTCACACTGAATGCAGCAATCATGTTAGTACATCACAGTAGCAGTTGCTTGGAAGAAAAAAAACAGTAAAAAAACATATGAGACACAATTCTTTTGTAGTTGGGTTCAAGTTTTTCTCCTGGCAACTCACTATGATTTTCTAGAAGTCAGAAGAATTCCAGAATCCCAATTTTCTTTTCCTGTGACCCAACAGATGAAAAATCTCTGATGAAATTATCCCATGCACATATTCCTCGTTCTACAGTGGTTTGGCTGCATGGCCTTTGTGTGTTTTATTCTTTCCCCAAGCTCACACCACCCTTTGGTGAGCTGATTTGTCCTCACTTTCCTGATTGCAGATGTAGAAACTGTGCTTTGCCCTATGGCAGCAGAGAATCCACCCCAAACTCCCTGAGAGAGATCAAGATTCTTCAAAAAGCTTAAAAATTCACATTTTCCATCTTAAAATTTTTCTTTTCTTGTTAAGAAAGCACTAGAGAAAGTTCTGGAAATTCCATCACCTGGCAGTGAGGATGTAAATGTTCTCAGACAATGCAGAAATGCTTTCAAAAAGTTATTTTTGAACAAAAGATGAAAAATATGCTGAAGAAATTTACCCTCTAGACAGATGACTGACAGATTTGTCAGAAGCCAAAAAGTCACAGCAAACACTTAAGGCAGTTCTACTATTTCCCCTGGAAAATAGATGTCCTTGCAACTGTTAAGCAATGCCTCCTGAAACACATAATGCAAAGAATTGTGTATATATCAACCACCACAGCCATGAAAGCAAGGGAGAAAAGCAAGTGTTACATGGACACAAGTGTGGGGAAACTCCATGGGTTGGTACTACAGTGCTGAGCAAGTGACAACAACAATTCAGTGGCAGATCTGTCCCAGGTTCATGTAGAAAAACTGAGTTTTTCAATGGAGAAAAACTCACTTCTGAAAGGCTTTGAGAACAGCTTTGTGTAAGATGAGACTTCCTCCTTTGGAAGACAAGTCCATCTTCCAGGACCTTCACAAATGTCCAGTAGAACAGATCAGCAGACATTTTTTTTTTTCTCAACCTCTGTCTCCCAGAAATACCCAGGAAGAAATTGTTCACGCTCCCAAACAGGTGTTAACCTCAGCAAGAAGTCTGAGACAGCAAGATGAGCTTGCATTAGACAGGGAGAAACTGCATTCCCAGAGTGATTCCCTCAACAGACACAAACAGGGGTTGCCCCTCACAGACAGTCTAACAAATATAATGCTGCAGAACACCATTTTCTAACCAACAAGCCACTTCCCTTTATTGAGACAAAGCTCAGTGAGACACTGACCTCGAGATGGCCTTGCAACACATTCCTAGATCTGGAATGCCCAAAGCTGTTCTGGATGGAGTTATCTAGGGAATGTCAGATGTGCTGCCTGGTTTACAGTCCAAGAAAGATAGAGACAGCAGGCACAGGAGATGTAATAAGGGATAAGCAAATGAAGGAAGAGTAAGATGAGAGAGAGAGAAGAAAGTTGGGAGAAGAGGATGGGGTAGGCAAGCAAATATTGGGACAGGAGATAATGGCAAAGATGCAATACCAGAGATCTCAGAAGAGAATCTAACAAAAGGGAATCCACTGGTTTGTTGTATTATATCTCATGAGCTGTGCTTGAGCCCTCTTGCACACTTGCATCTCTGCACTGCTCCTCATGTGTCATACCTGTTTGTCTTTCCTTCACCTTGGCTGACAGAAGCTGTCTCAGCAGCCCAGCTGACCAGGAGCTGACTGAAGGATATCTGCAAGGCTGGATATCTGGTCCCTCTATCAGGTAAGGTGCTGCTGATGAGGTAGACACAGGGGAGATCCTGGGAATGACCTCAGGATATCTGCTGAACATCCCTACAGTGTATACCCAGCATGATTAATGCCTCCTAGAGAGGCAAGCTTTTGCTACGTATGTGTTTGCAGGTCACTCACTGTGTTTGCACAGATTTCCATTCAGGAAAACCCAAGAATAAGCATGGCAGCTTGGGCATTTGCACTACAGGATGGCACTTCCATGATGCTGCAGAGGGGCTGGCTGCACATACACTGCACAACCTGTGTACACTCACTTTTGAGAAACCCTGATAGGAAATGGCAGCCCTATGTGAAGACCAACTTCAAGCACACACAGAGGTATTGCACCATTTGCTAATGCTTTGCATTAAAAAGTGTTTGTGAACATATGAATTGTAAGTGCAAAAAACTATTCTTTCCCCAAGATTCTTACAAGGAGTTAGGGCTCATTTTGCTTAGTGGTCTTTCATGCCTGGAAAAGGCATTCTTTTTATTTTTTTCCCACAAACAGCTTGGATATCTCTCTTTCTCTGGCCTTGCAGAGTAGTTAACTCCCTGAAAATATAACTTTTTCACAAACAACCCTCAAGTGCCCATGAGATGAGGCCAACCAAGGCATTAAGAAGGCTCAGGAAGGAAGAAGTCTTTTCATTCTTTCATGCCTGCTGTACATGCCATTATGTTTAGTGTTCTCGCCTTTGAAAATGAATTTTTCTAAGTCCTTCCGCTGTCTGGAATTTTGAGAGTCCTACAGTATCTTTATGCACAGAAGTAATAGGAAATAAGGCTTCACATCTTCAGATACTGAAACTCAGACCTTTGCAGTGCAGAATTATGGCAGTTTTCCCGATTGACACTTGGGTGTGGAACAGCAACTCATTCCATCAGCACAATTGCTACACTGGTGGTTTTGCCCATGCACTTTCTCAAGCATCAAATTCCAGCATAAACACGAGACATACGCTGACACTATCCCTGTGAAGCAAAGCAGAAATCATACAAAGATACAGTTGATAACAGGCTGTCAGGTCTAAGCAGAACTTTAGGACTTGCTGACACACTGCTTTAAGTCTACCAGTACATTTT
This sequence comes from Calyptomena viridis, assembly GCA_013390005.1. NCBI lineage: Eukaryota > Metazoa > Chordata > Aves > Passeriformes > Eurylaimidae > Calyptomena > Calyptomena viridis. The sequence goes on from WEIV01026864.1 coordinate 39,974, forward strand.
CTGGTTGGTAGCCAGATCTCACAACTTTGTAGTTGTCACTGTAAGATAGACCCTACAGATCAATCACCTTGCTTGGCAATGTCCTGTCAGATTCAGATGACAGTGGATTTCATCAGAACCTGGCGTGGGTGCTTTTGTCACTTACTTCATATATGGAAAATCTCATCTATTTTTGCCAAAATTTCATGTGGATGAACTGGGAAGGGAAGAGGAGGAGTAGAAGGGGAGAGGTGTGACAGCATTGTCAATCTGCCCATTTATGACATTTGAAAAAAAAAAGAGAATTTCATTTTTTATTTCTCATTCTGTGACTTTACCTGACCAAAAGAACCAAAGAAAAAGATTTTTTAAAAAAAAATTTAAAATTGCAGTATGTTTAAAAAGGAAAGTCTGAACTAAGCTGTTTTGTTCTCAAGAACTATTTCATTTCTTGCAGAACTTTTCATTCACTGAGGTTATCGAAATGCTTGTTGGGTTTCATTCTGACTTGGAACAAACCCGGATTTCAAAACCATATTCCTTCCTGGAACAGAATTCTCATAGTTCTCTCCTGCAGTGCCAAACCACTGTGGGCTTGGGAGGAGGCGCTGCCAAGAGCACAGTTGCTGACTACTCCACTTTTATGTCTTGGTCTAACCTTCTGCATCAGACTGTTAATTTTGATACTTGTATAATTCCTAAATATTTCATGATCTAAACTACGGGTACACGTGTACAGATGTGACATTTCTGTTATGTCAAAATCAGGTAAGGCAGAGGGTGTCAGAACTAAGGGTAACTGGAAAACACCATGCCCAGTGCTAACTTTTCCCATTGTTGCCTTGACAATCATGGGAGAAGCAGGGAAAGAAATCAGAGGCACAATAAACACCAGAAAAGTAAATAAGATAGAGTTTAAGGCACAAGTAATGGGAGAAGCAAGCAGGCAGCCAAGAGGAATAACCTTGACTGATGAACAACAGTATGTGTGATGTCCTTTCATGTGGAACAAAAGGCAAACATGAGACTTTACCCATGTTCTTTCTGCCTGAAAAACATTGCTGATTGCACATCACAGAGGTGAAGTTAGAAGTCAAACACAAGGCCTCAGTCTTCTCTTTTACAACCACAATCAGACAACAGACAGAAGGGGATAAAAAAATGCAAATGTAGGGCCTTGCTAGAGGGATCTTAAATACAAAGAAGGGACTACAGGCACTTAGCAGCTTTCATGGCCTCTTGGGAGTTTGGAAAGAAATTGCCAAAGGGAGAAACTATAAGTCTGTGAATTACTGATTCTCTTGACTTAGAGTAGCCCAGTACCTCCTTTTTTTTTTTTTGAAGGGTGGTGACCATTGTTTGAAGTCAAACCCTGAGCAAAACAGATATAAACAAGAGATTCCAGGTGAGAAATGGCTGGGAGAGACTCTGCAGAAAAATGATGGGCTACAACACTGCAAGTCTTTCAGAGCTCTTCTTGACTAGTGAGAAGCACTCAGCTGCCCATGGAGACACTCACAATACAATATTGCACTAATTAGAATAACCAGCAGGCCAGAGTGGATGTAGGAGGGATCTTGGTTTAGATTTTCACTTGCCCGCTTACAACACTGGACTGAGATCTACCTCTAAACTTAGTTTCCAGCTGATGTTCTCGCTGTCTTGGTTATTCTACAGTGTTCTGTGTTTCTCTGGTCTTGCTCAGAAATGTTATCTAAGGGTCTGCTCTACTCAAGTATCTAAGTTCTAGGGACACACACACAAAAAAAAGCATTTCTGATGAATTTTAATTTTTGAATGTAAAGCTAAAAATAATTCCCAAATAGCTGTAATCAGAGCACAAGTATAAATCACACATGATTCACAGTACCAGCATCCAGTGGGAGTTTCTTTGGAAGGATTGGTTCCCCAGGGCCATGGTTTCAATGTGACACTGATGTGTTTGGCTCCTCTCCACTTCTGCAGAACATGATTAACACTCCAGCCCCAAGACTACAAATTCACTTGGGATGTTGACACTCGCAATCAAAATGATTTGTTTAAAATTATTCCCTTCATCCCCATAGAGTTCATTTATTCTGATCTGCTTTAGGTGAGATACCTTTCCCTGTTTTGGCTAATGCAATAAAATAATAATAAAACTTTCACTTTAATTTTTCTTTCCCCTTAAATCCCCTACATGCTTTGGGCTGTTATGGGCTTGAGAATTCCCTGCTAACGCAGGCCCAGGAGTATCTTTGTAACTGTACAGTTACCCAGAGATTTCATTCCCTTTCCCTGCACATTTCACCGTGTGTCTGGGGTATTGTTCTGCTTTCTCAGTTACCAATGACTAATTTAAATTGTCCCAATTTTCAGCTCCCTCCCTGTAGCCTCCCCCACTGATCCCAGGGGAATTGCCCTACACACTTTTCCTCCTTTCTTTCTTGCAGTCTGTCTTCCCACTCAATATCTAATAATTTATTTAAATGAACTGATCAGTATCAAAATAATGTTGGAGGGAGAAGGAGATTCTAACTGATCATGTAGAATATATGGACAGCTCTGGGAAAAAACTGTTTTCCTTTAAATTTCCGTGCCCTGCACTGCGTCTCCTGAAAACTGCCTTAATCAAGACTCTGCTCACATTAGCCAGTGATACTTAAGCAATCTTAAGATAATGATTTTCAGGTGAACTACGTTTTCCAGGCAGTAACCATAAGTCACTTCCTGCAGCTCAAGCCTAGCACACCATTTCTAATCCTTAAACTTAAAATGATCTTCACTTATAAAAGTTGCTCCTTTAAATGGATACATCCCTTAAAATGACATCTTCCACGAATGCCTCACATGTTCGATGCAGTAGTACAAAAACACAAATAGTTTGCTGATGAATCTTTGGCGTTCGCCAACCTTGAAGGCCTATAATTGCCAGAAAAGGGTTTTGCTGAGGGACTTGGAAGGCCACAATCCCTTTTCCCCACTGGCATCACTGCTATGACTAAGAATTTGTTCATTCAATTACACAGAGGTTCATCTATTTCACTGTCTCCTCGGGTACCTTTAAGTTGTTCTATATTCAGATCTTATGCTGCAGATATATTGGACTTGATGAATGTAGACATGAATTTTATTTCATTATCTTAAAACATTCAAATTGAACATGCACAATAAATATTGACAAGGAGGTGAAATTAAGACTTTACTGCACCTCACTCCAGAGTTACATATGGCAGATAGGAGTGTATAGGGTAGATGGGACAAGCACAGAAGAAAGCTTTGTGGTTTTGACCAGAGCACTAAGGGGGGACTGATACTGTTAAACCTTTTAAGAATCATGCCCTGCATATAAGCCATCCTCTTGAGGGATCTTTTATGTTTCTGCTCTCATTAGCAGTATCAAAGGACCAGTAAGTAATTGTACAAATTCTTTTGCTCATGATTTGGTACCGTTTAGCTTTAATTGGTACCAGAAAATAAAAATAGGATCATGAAATAATTCAGCCTAGAAAAGACCTCAAGAACTCTGTAACCCAACTTTCTGCTCATAGCAGGGTCAGCTATGAAATCAGAGGAGGTTGTTTGGGGCTTTATCGAGTTACACCTTAAAAACCTCCCAGAGGTGGAGAATGCACAATCTCTCTGGACAACTTCTGCTTCAAAAAGGTCACCTAGTCTTGCATCTGGTATAGCTGCAGAAATTTTTTTTGTTTTTCAGCACCCAGAAGCTACAAAAGTAGTCAAGTAACATGTTGTATTTGAGAACCTTAGGCACGTTGCAGTCTACAAATTGGCATTGTCTTCCAATGCTGGGTTTGCAAAAGCTGTGCTACTACAAACCCTGGACAGTCCACACTCCATGATGCGTGCAAGGTTCAGTCTCACAGGTCCTGCCATAATGCTGCAGCCACACTTGGCTCAGCGTTCCTATTTCATAGCCAGGAAAACCGATGTGTAGAGAAGTTTGTGAAGTGCATGTTGGCAGTGTAAAGTCACCAAAAAAAGATGGGAATTTCCATTCACTGCCCTCAGTTCCATTCTCTACATTGCCTCTCTGGCTGTATAAGCAAACTTCAGCCCTAGTCTGCTCCTAACAGAGTAGACATATGCCATAGGGGATCCACAGTCAACTCCTTAGCTGCCACTTGCTTTTATTGCCTTATCTTTTCTACTGTAGTTATTGAAATTTACAGTTAATTCATAGATATTGTTCCTGATTTTGGTCTTGTTCCCTACAAGACCATCATTCCCTGCTCTTCAAAGATTTCTGCACTGTGTTTTGGGCTGGTGTGAATCAGACCAACTCCAAGAAGTTGCCAGGGGCAGCATCAGGGTTTGCATTTTTATGTGCATTTCTGAAATCTGGCAATTAAGATGCCAATAGACAAAGTCCTGCCTCTGGCAGGCTCCTCTGCCCTTCACAGCAAGACATCTGAGCTGCTCATCCATTAGGCTTCTCATCACTGCACCCATCAGCATTACATTTTCTGAAAACTCACCACCAACTCTACTTTCCTTAAAACTCTGCCCTGTAGTCCTGGAGCTGTTTGAAAAGTAGTTTAGGTATTGGTGAGTGGGATGAGGGTAAAGTAGGGCAGAGCTAGGATGGAGGAAGGGGGCAGTGAACTGGCAGTGATAACTTCATCAGCTTTTCAAGATAAGTCGACTCCACTCATCGCTCAGAGTCCCTAATCGTAGAGGAGAAGCAGAGCAACTGCAGGATTTCGTCACCAGAAATAACCCTTCTTTTGCAGCTGTCACAGCACTACTGCCTGTGTCCATATACTCAGGTCTGCATTAGGGGAATATTTCTTGTCTGTGAGGAATTTCAATAATAAAATTTATTTCAGATTGATGCAAAATAAAGTAGATATTTTCATTGAAAGCAAATTTTCCTTTCCCTCAAAAATAGATTTCTTTGGGATGATCCAAAAACTCCATTTGAGCCAGAAAACCAAAATTTTGTTTTCAAGATCTTTATTATGTGCCATTAATAATTTTAATTCGCCTTTTTTTTTTGTTTCATAAACATTTCTTTTCAGAAATTTTTGTTCCAAAATGATAGAAAAATGTGCCCTGGTATGATTGGCATTTTATGAGTTTTCTCAAAAAATGAAGTCCTCATTAGCTTATCTAATTTCTATAAATATTTTAACTTAATTGAATCATATATTTCAAAGGAATGTGATTCTACCCCAAGTCTTCTGATTTTCACTGTACTAGTTTAAAGATGTTTGTTCTGGGCTATTATAAGAAAAAAATTGTGGGGTTTTGCTGTAACATTTTCATGGACCACTTAGTGCCAGAAGCAGGTAACTATGACAGGAAATGTCTTACTGACCACATTTGCCACTCCAGCCTCCTCGTTGTATTATTTGCATAATAGAGGGGATACGAGCTGCTTTGACTTCAAACAGGTATCCAAACTTTGCTTGAAGCAGGATGGCTTAATTTGTGTGAAATCTTAGAGCCTTATTTCCCACACAGAGCCATGCACAGCTCTGGCCACGTTGCTGTCGCCAGCGCTGGCGGGGTCTCTGTGAATCACACAGGCCCCCACAGCGAGCTGAGAATGAATTTCCCCCGAGCTGCCTCTTTGAAGTGCTGCTCGAGTACAGCCTTCACAGGCCACAAGCGGGCTGACATTTTGTGCAGCTCCTACTTGGCAAGCAGGCTTGAAATAACAGCAAAGTAAGATCTTTGACCCTGGCTGATATTGCATATAACTAGATATACTTCTGAAAATGCAGAGTTTTTACTGGAACAATTTAGAAGAATAAGAGGGAAGACAGAAACTTTCAATAAAGAAAAGCACAGGTATTTGTTTAATATGGATTTTAACACGTGAATCCACATGTGAAAGAACATTGCTTGTTTTGCTGATCTCTAGTCCTGAATCTGTTTGCTATGACATTTACTGTTAAACTACTACCAGATTATCTGCACTATTTAAAGAAAAGTTGAAATCCACTTGTTTTATTTCAGGTTATTACTTTGAGGGCTGTGAAGTTGAACTCAGTATGTTCATCTTGCAAAACTAGTGTCCTCTTCCAAATTTTCTCTTCTGTATGCTGAAGCTGTTACTGTTTGTAGCCAAAAATTACTTGCTCTCCACCCCCACTTCAGCACTGTTATATCTGTCCTCTTCAACATAACTAGCTGAAATATCTCTAATCACCTATTTTTGCAGTTTGAGTTAGGGAGTGTTCACAGGGCTCATTTTGCTGGCAGAGCTAAGTACTTGCAGAAAGGGAAAAAGGAAGAGAGATACAAATTTGGAGCCACAAAATAGCAGCTGAACACAATAATATCATTAGCTGGCAGAGGTGGCTGCATACTGAGCATCTGTCTATGGCCTAAAATTACTTTTTTGTTTGGAGAATTTTTTTTTGTCTATTTGTTGGAGTTCTGTTTTATTATACTGTAGGATCAGTCCTAATTGCAAATACGATTGAGAAAGAAACTTCAGAAAAAGAACCGTAAGTCCTATGGTTTTTAATTCCCTATTGGGTTTTTGGAAGAAGTAGTTTGTGGCAAACAAGGAATATAGACCTGGAACCTCTGCTGCATCCTGCCTCCTATTTAAGAAGATTTGTGATTCTACGTGTAAATCCAACAACTTGCCATGTGGCCCCGGTAAGTTACATAAGCCAAACTTTTCACAATTTAATATCTAAAACTAATCCTTTAATCCATATTTAGATTCCTGTAATTAACTCATCTTAAATGTTATCTGCAGGTGCTCAGACGTACTGAAAAATTGATAAAGTATATACTTATTCTTACTTAAGGCACCCGAATTTTATTTTTTGCCCATAATGACTGCTCCTAGGTGTTAATGAAGACTTTCATATGTTGAAGGGTTCTTCTGATGAAGAAATTTTAAATTATACTTCTCTGTAACTGCTGAACTTTATGCTTCAAGCAGCAAAATAAGTCCAAAGTGACAGGAAGCAAATTCTAGAATTTTTTTCCTATTCCATGACAGACATTTTTAACAATCTTTTTTTTAAGCGTCTGGAGGAACCTCTATCCTCCTATTAACTCTGTATGGGGCTGGGTGACATGTTTAGCAGAGTGAGACTTGCTGAAGGTCATGTTATTGGAAGTGGGTGGCACAAGACTAGTCTATATACAGATCCTGGCTGAACTAATAGGAAAACAAGTTTGTCCTAATAGTTAAGGTGAATGAATTTAACTCTTTATTCTCTGCCTCATGAATTACAGCTACAGAGAAAACATTTCCTTAGAAACCTAAGCTTTTCAACAAGCTCCCATTAGTTCAGAAGTAGCAATAGATTCCCACCTGTTCAAGCCATTAATAGTTCAAATGCTTTGGCCTCCTTTCTCATCTCTCTCTTCCCAAGGTTACTGGATTGTCTTCCTTAAGTAGAGGAGTAAGTGGGAGACAAAGGGGGAAACAGGACTGTAAAGCAAGAAAAAAAAAAGAGTAAGTGTGGTGATTCCTTTTATCAGATCTTGAAGGTCTTAAGGTTTCTTCCTTCCATTTCTGTTATACAGGAACCATCCTGACAAGCCTGGTCAGATGGTGTAGGAGAAACAATAAGGGTCTTGGTTAATAATTTTCTGCATAGTGTTGCACAGGATTTGACAGGAGGGTGGATTTGGGGGTAGCAAGGGCCAGGTGAAATCTCAGAGGCTGAATTCCTAAGCACTGCCTGTTATCTCCTTCCCCAGGGTTAAGCCATAGGATTGGCAGCTGAAGGACTGGCATGTCACAGGCTTTTGTTTCTGGAACAGAATTTCCCCAAGTGGCTGATAACAGGCTCAGTCTATTCTGTGGAAGATGTCTTCAGAGCCTGCCCTGATACATTTATTATAAACAAAAGCCAAAGAATGTTAAATTTTGTCTTTAACAAAATGCTGTTCTGGCTATTCAGATAAAGCAGGTTTGGCTTGGGGTTTTTCAGATCCAGAGCTGCCTTTGCTGTAGGAATTCTCACGTATTAAGGAAAGATCAATACCACAGTTAATGGCCTAAGGTACCAGAAAACCTCACTGGAGGAAATGAGAATGTTGTCTGGAAACCAGATGATGATAATCCTCAGGATAAATGGATTTAGAGATTTCCGAAGCCGTTTTAGTAAACAGAGGGCAGACTTAGGCAGTTATTTCAACAAGTTCCTTTACAAAAGAGAAAGAGATTGCCATTTTCCTGTTTGGTTTTAGTCTTGACATTGATGTGTCTCGGTGAATACTTATTAACCTCTTAGATGCAGAACTGACCTTTTAATAAAGCACCCTCTTCTTCTTTACAGAGAGATTTAACACCAGGCATTTTCTCTTGCTAGCGTTGTCCTTGCACATGCTGTTGACAAAAGTTGGCAGAGAGCCATTGGTTTCCCTGGAGTCAAGCAGAAGCAGGTGGAAAACTTACTGAGGACTCAAGGCAGAGCTCAGAGAAGTACCAGAAAGCAGGTGGTTCTGCTCTTGGGATCGTGGCTGTGAACCAGAAGGTATCCAGAGCAGAGCAGTGTCCAGTGTGGCCAACAAGAACATTCAAACAGCCCTGGTGTCTAAGAGCAAAGGTCCATTTAGCCCACCTGGCCCTCCATTTGTCTTGTCTCTTACCACCCCTGCAAACACCTCTTTCCAAGACAGTGATTGATAGCTGGGTCATCTTTTCCCCTGTGGAAGCTATTGCATGATTTAGTACATATGTGTTATATTTTTAAGTTGTACTGCTTCCTCTGTGAGGATAAAAAAACAAACGCAGCATTCAAAATCTTGGAGCTTGTGGTACTTCTGCAGCTGCTTAGAAACACACTCCATATTACTCCCTGCTCTTCCCCACATCTTTTGTTCCAGGCGGCTGAGTTTATATATTTCACTTGTTCCCTCTTTGAATAGAAGCAAATAATCTATTTTACAGGTTTTTAATGGATTTGGGTACCTCAGCTAAACTCTCTAAACTGTGTGCAGAACTAGACCAAAAAAAAAGGCAAATCACAGAAATTTAAACCACCATAAGTGTCAAAGCAGTTTACCTTGCAGTCAGAGCAGTCAGCTATACCCATTCAGATGACTGACAGTAACTCACTGAGTCATTGCAACACAAACACATTTGAGGGGCTTTTTTTAAAAAATGGAAGATCTGGTTTTGCCTGAGATTGATTTATCCCTCACTGTGGTGAGCCTTTGATTCATTTCAGTTTCAGATATAGAGAAATTCCCATCAGGATTCCACCTCTGAACTGAACAATTTATGGTTCAACCAGCCCCATGTCGTGACTCCCTCACAGCCACCAATTTTCACCAGGTCTCCCAAGACATGCCAAGGAACAAGCCGGGGACATGAAATGTATTTGTGGAAGTGCATCCTGTCCTGTGTTGACCATTCTTTCTTCTCCTAACATATGGCAAAAACATTGAAATCCAGGAAAAACACAGTTAGGAACAAGTCTGAATCTTCAGTAGTTTCAGCAAGTTCCTGGAAAAGAGTTGTATCACAGGATTGCAGAAAAAGTCCATTTGAAATGAACTTCTGGAAGTTTCTTAAGAAAGTCCAGGAATATCAAGTTGCTCCAGGCCTTGCTCAGTCAAGTTCTGAATATCTTAAAGAATGGAGATCCCACTGCACTTTGGGGATCCTTTGGGGACCACTTCCATAATTACTTTCCCTCCCTTACACTGAGGCAGCATTTTCTGCACTGCAAGTAGAATTTGTTTCATTCTTCTTCTATTGCTGTGCATCTTTGAGTCTGACTGTGTCTTCACTACACAGCCTCCCACCACAGAATTAGGCAGCCTTCCCTTCCCCAGATTGAACAAACCCATTTCTTTCAGCCTACCCTGGCATACCCTGTGTCCCAGCTACTGATTTACAGGGTGCCCCTCTGCCACACCCACACCAATACGTCAATGCCTTTTTTTTGCCTCTGCCAGTGCCCATACTGGACTCCCAGTGCTGCCTTACAAGTGCCAAATAGGAAGAGAAAAACCCTTTCCCTTGACCTACTGGATGTGTTCTTGCTCTCTTTGCAGCTGGCTCTTGCTTGAAGGACATGTTGCAGAATCACATTGTACTCATCATCCATCAGACCTGCAGTCATTTTCTGCACGTCCTGTATGGACAGCTCTGGAAGGTGCAGCATCTTCCTCACAACCCCACCCTCATCCTGTATTTCCCTGAATCTCAGGCAGGAAGCATTCAAGGATGTGCCCGACTGCTGTCTACCCATGTGTGTAGGACCAGACCTAAGCATGTTTTGTCTCAAGCATTCTGAGGAATACGACAGGAAAGGTGTGATTGAAGAGAGGGGCCTGCAGAGGTGGGACAATGCTGTGCTGAGCCAACTTCCTGCTCCATCTGGAGACTCTCTCCATCCCTCTACCCTAGACTCACTCTGGAAGAGGGTTCAAAGGGCTGGCTGTGCATGTGCAAACAAAACAGCATGAAAAATTTGGTTTAAAGAGGCTGCACAAGGTTAACTTCAAAAGGAAGTGGATTCAGACTCCTCCCTTCCCTCTTTTTGTTTTTCACCTTTTTTGTCTCACAACCCCAGCTCCAGACCATCCACACAGCAGAACCAATGTGGCATCTAAGAACTGGTGATATTTTTTGTTCTCTCTCTCCCTTTTCTGTCTTTATTTCTCTCCTCACTTACTTTGCCTGAGAAAAGCACAGCTCACGTATCCTACCCAATACTCTGAACTGAACTTTGTTGTAGGAGTGGGGAGCTTGTGGAGGTGTGTCATGGCTTGTTAGCCAGCACCTTTAAGAAATGGTGTGTTGTGGCTTGTTAGCCAGCACCTTTGACAAGTTTGTTGTGGAAGCTGAGAACTTATTAAGTGAGCTGTACAAAATGAAAGGCTTGTTAGCCACTATTCTTGTGGAAAGTGTATTATAAGAATTCAAGGGCTTGTTAGCCAATACTTTTTGAGTCTCAGCAGTGAGCTGGTTGCCAGACTTATGGCAACTGTGCAATAAAACATAAGAACTCCCTGACATGTGGTCTCCTGTCTTTATTCAACCTAATGAGAATTTACAACAAATATCATGCCCTGACCTGATGGGTCATGACATCCTGTGTGTCCAGAAAATGGCACACAAACTAGTCACCCATTGAGGATGTGCTGATTTCTCAGTGGTGTGTGCATACACTCATCCAGCTATGCAGCAGGGTAGGAGACATTCATTTACCCCTTTGTCTGCACCTCCAGAAGAGGATCCCTGGCCAGCACAGCAGGAAATGGGCACCAATGAACCTGCACATCAAGTGTGTTGCAGAAGTCTCTTAGGTCAAGCTATACCCTTGTATTGACTGTCCAGAGTGGTTGTGGGTGCCCTATCCCTTGAAATGTTCAAGGCCAGGTTGGATGGGGCTCCGAGCAACCTGGCAGGGGGATTGGAACTAGATGATCTTTAAGGTCTCTTCCAACCCAAACCATCCTATGATTCTATGATCCTGCTACCCACACAGTTACTTGGACAGTAATAATCCAACTCTCTCTGTCCCACAGGGCCTCACTTTCATCAGCCACCTTATCTCTCAAACAATTAACATGATAATGTTAAACTGAGAGCAGTTACACCTTGCCCTACTTAGTTTCTCTTCTATTTTCTCTGTTTGAGAGTTGTAAAAAGGACTATGTGCATGGAAGCTCTTCTGCTTTTTTCCAGATGACTCTGTTGGTCTAATAAATGGTATTACTTTTCCACAGTAACTTTTCCTTTTGCACATCCTTAAAACTTTGTAGATGCAAGAGTATTATCGCTACAATATCTTATTATGGCTATTGCATTTCTGACTGAGCTATAAAGTCAAGGATCTTACAGTCTTTAAAAATCCCCCAGTACTCCTCACAAAGAATAGGAATGTTAGTCCTGGTTCCCTGGCCCAGTGAGCACAATCTTTACATAATATTTCAGCTGAATTGTGGCTCCCTTTACTTTCAGTTGTAACTGTGGGTTATTAAACAGCTGCCATGATTCCCACCACGCCCTCAAGGGATCGAGCTGCAAATGAATTATAGATATAATACAAGCAGTCTTACACGTGCGTTACCCAAACCCTGTTACATGGGTCAGAATCATATGGTTATTGTCCTGTCAGATCTTTGGAATAAAAATCCATGGACTTTGTGCGACGATCCCAGTGTATTGACTGCTATAAAGGAGACAGAGAATCTTTGACTTGAGATAAAAAGATATCAGATGTCTGTGATTAATGATCAGCAAAACTTGAGTGTTGCAGGGAGAGCTTTTAATTGATTCTATCAACGTTTCTCTCCGTCTGCATTATTAAGCACCAGATGCACATATGCAAAGTGTTTTGACGTACAGACAGTATGTATGTGTGTGTCCATAGATAATACCTGTGTAACGAATATGTGGCAGGGTTAGCAGAGCCCCACACACACCTGAGGTCTGTCTGCTGGGTCCAGGGGCCAGCCCAGTGCCAGTCCATGGCCTGGACATCTTAGGCTGTGTATCATTCTGGATCCTCTTACTAGGCCTGATTCTGACCCCCCCAGCCACAAGCTGGCATCCCAGCCTGGACACTTCCTATTCTCATTCCTGAGAATGTCAGGGCTGGGGCTTCCCACGGCTGATCCCCAGCCCAGCCCTGGTCCTGCCATGGGGACAGTGGTGGGATGGGCCCTGGCTGTGAGGTCCTGGGAGAGCTCCCATAGCACCCAGTCCCAAAGAGCAGCAAACACACAGTGGATCCTGACACTGGGCCTGTCAGATAAAGTAGAAATAGAAAATGGTTAGAAAGAGGGAGGGGAGGGGAGGGGAGAGGCGGGAAGGGTAGGAAGAGCAC
>WEIV01026864.1:52738-129702 GCA_013390005.1 Calyptomena viridis
GAGGGGAGGGGAGGGGAGGGGAGGGAAATCTAAATGCTCATATGTAAGAAAGAAGACAGCAAGAGAGAGGAGGAGAGGGGGAACAGAGCAAGGAAGAAAGAGGAAATGGAGAAGAGGGAAATGAGAGGAGAAAAAAGGGGAAAAGAGAGAAAGAACTACAGAATAGTACAGTGAAAACATCTTACAACTACAGTTAAGGGTAGACTCCTCCAAAAGAAGAAACAAGCAGATGAGAGAGAGAACTGAAGCTTGGACTGTGTCCAGATGCTCAGTTGACTTTGTCATTCCTGTCCTATTTTGACCTTTCCATTTTTCAAGAGTAATTAAACACACCAGCTTCAGATTGGATCTTGTTTCCACTAGTGATTCACCTCCACTGACAAGGTAAAGAGCTACATAGAAGAGGTCCAAACTGGCTGCCCAAAAAGCCATGTCCATACTGGTCTTATTTTATGTGAATATAACGCCACCAAGTAATTAGCAATAAAAATACTGTGCAAGAACTGTGTATGCCATTAGGATTGAGTAATTTGGTCTTTAACCCATCTAGCAGCTACTGCAAGATGCACTAAGTGACTGAAGCCCATATATCTCATCATAATAAATATTTTATAGATGACATCTCAGCCCAAATCACCTTCCATGACATTGTTTTTAAAGCCACTGGCAGGTGACGGTGATTTTGGTGACCGGTCATTGGAAAGGAAATCTCTTGTTGCCATGTAATGAACCCATATTGATAACAACCAATTGTTTTCATTTGATCTGTGTCAAACGTCAACAGCGCAATAAACTGGTGACCCTGTTCCGATTTCTGTCAGTCAGAGAGTGAAAGACCACTTCTTCCCCACCTGGGTGCCTATTCACCACTTCTCACCCTCTGGCTGACACCTACTTGTGAGAAAACTTTCACAGTGGACATCCTGCTATATTTGCTTTGTGAACAGGCAGAAGACTTTGCTATTTAAGGCTGTAAATCTGGCATTTTCATAAGTGCTGAAATTCACACCTTCGCATTTCTTCATAGATCTCTGCTATATAAGGTGAGCAAAGGTAACCATACTGCTGATATTTGCAGTAGTCCTTCATCTCACTCCTTTTGGGACTGTTCCCATGTACTTAAGTACTCTTCATCTCTGACGTCTGAAGGCAGCTCCTCATCCATTCTTGTGTGGCTCTGAGTGACAAAACATCAAAGAAAGCTTCCTAACTGTGAAATTTATTAGACAGGAAAGCAGAGTCCTCTGGGGGAAGTGTTGGAACAAAACTCCATCAGAGGAGATTTTAGAGGGGGTAAAACATTTTGGGGGGAAGTATAGTGTCACCATCCTAAAGTGACAGGAGTTTAGAAGGTACTTAAAACTAATTTTTGTTCCCAAAAATAGCACAGGTAATGGGAAGAGCCTCCCCAGCTCATCAAGCGGGGTGCTCTGCCATCATGCTATATGACTTTTTTCATTAATTAATTGTATTCTCTATCTTTAAATCACTTGGGATTCTCTCTATCCCCTCTAAGGAGGGGCATATCTGAGTGATTGAAGCATCTGTGTCATCCATCCAAGTACCTCTGCAGACATGAGTAGAAGGCCATGCTTGATCCTCTTATAGATGGGTCATGAGTATTCAGAGAGGGGATTCAAAGGCAACCTGAAGTGATGCAGGCCAAGCTATTTCCATTTGTGGAAATTTAGCATGCCTGATGCAATTGATCTCCTAGGAAAAAGTGAGGATGTTTTCTTCAAAAATTAATGGATCAATTTGTACAATTATAGCTCAGTCAAAGTCAACTCATGACCAGTAAACTATCCCAGAATCTCAGTCTCCTCACAGGTAAAACTTTTCCTTTACTTTCTAACTTAAATTTATTCTTTCTCAATATTGTTTTGTTCTTTGGGCAAAATTTTTCTTTATCTGAAACTGCTCTTGCTCTTAATTGGGTGCAGTCCAGTGCCCATTTATAGATTGCAGTAATGTTTCCTCATCCTTAATTGTGTTAAAATTAAAAAGCCAAGCTGTCTTGGTATAAGACAGGCACTTCCATTTCCCAGACCACTGTTAGGGAGAAAGTAATGAACAAGAAATGATTGCTCATTGTCTTTTTAAAAATAAGAATTAGACACATTAGAGAAAATAACAAAGATCAATTTTTAAAGAAGCAAAAGCTGATGGTTTTCCCACATCATCTGACTGGAGAAATCCCTTTTGCTGCAGACATACTGAAAGCAAATTGCAAGCAAAATGAGTAGAAGGTATGGGACGAAATCCAGCAGAAACAGTAGTTGGATGATAGTAAAAGCAAAGATAATGCTTCTTGCTCAGGAAGCCTTTAAATTGAAATTTGCTGAAGATTGACAGTATTTTGGGAAACTGGTGTTCATGCTTATACTATCTTACACTCTTTGTTAAGCTTTACTCGGTCACCATCAGAAACAGGCTGTTGCATTGCATATGCCTTTAGTCTGATAGCTTTTCTTATCATAACTAATAGTTTCACTGAATCTCACCCACTATGAGTGGATGATTCATGCAGAAGCATAGCTAGCATGGCAGTCAGTATTCTGGAGGAGTTTTTAGAGGGTCTAGTACAGGGCTATGAAATTCTTCACTCTTCCCCAATGAAAATACCTTCCCTGACACAATACGGGCTTATGTTTTGACTTATGGCTTTCATGTAATTGGTTACTATGTTTACCTCTTTCTCCTGCCAAGTCATGTCCCCAGCCATCCCAGAACTCATTATTGGCCAAAACCATGGAAGTTTGCATTTCAAATTGCTGAATTTCATCCCATTGCTGCTTCACCAGTACTTACGATCATTTCAATTTCCCTATATGATATTTCAGGCTGCTTTGAACTGATCAGACCTGCCACTTCCGTGCATTCAGTGGACATTAATTTGTATGACACCTCTGGCAATATCCCCATGTTACTGTGGGGTTACTGTGGGGAGGGAGTGTCACCATTACTCACACCCCCTGCCACCCTGCTCAAACTCAACACAAGAAACAAGCAAAACTCTGTTTCACTGGAAAATCATAATTAATCAAAAGCAAAAGCCTGTGATGACAATATTCAGGTTTCCATGAAGAATATTATGGAAGTTATTGCTCTGATCTGGGGAGTCCCATTCCTCCTCCTAAAAATAAAGCTGTTATTGATAACCTAGGCTTCCTAAATCAGATGGAAATTCTATTTTTGTCTGGGTTTTTTTCTGCTGTATTTTTTATTTGAAATTTTACACATTGCTAATTTTGTCTTAGAAAAGGTCAATTGTGGGAACCTCAGATTTTCATAGAACACAAAACTCATTTCACACCCGATTTTACTACTTCCTAAACAAGCTGAAACAAGATTTTTCATAACAGTATATATAAAGATGCCTTATAAAAAGCAAAGCAACTCTGGCTTATTTTATAGGATCTGTGTTATTTTTAAAGCACTGTCTACTCACCCTTACAGCTGAATTACAATCTCCAATTTTTTAACCTATAACCCTAATAAATTTCTAACTTTACTCATATTTCCCCTTTGTGTCCTTCAAAAATATCATTAACCACATGCTTTTGTTCAAAAGAATTCATCAGAAAATTACAAGTTAAGCCTAATCAGTCAGTCTTTGTTACCTCAAAGGCCTCCTCTGGCTGTTGTTAAGCAATATCCCTTGTCACACTTTAGATAGCCCAACAGGCTGGGAAAAAAAACAAAAAAAAAACTTGTTATAGCTACAATGATAAACAAAATCTGTTCTAAAGCCACTCTAATTGACTTTGGAGTCTAACACAACCCTTGGATTGACCTCCTTCTGGGCAAACATAGATGCCAGAGCAATTATTAAAGTATCAGCCCAGGCTTAAATCTACATAGAGATTTCCAGCTGAACATTAAATAACATTTGGTCTTTGAAAAATTGGGCGCTACAGTCTTCAATCAGCTTCTGTCCCTCATGAGCTTTACAGCCGTGGGGAAATAAAGGACAAGAACTGGCTGGACACACGATGTTAGACAGCTGGAATGCTGACCTGTGCTTTAAAGTGCTGTTGCCCCATTAGCCAGGGCATCAGCATTAAGTCTTTAAAACCTGTTATCACTCACAGGAGATCAAAGACTTTTCTTTTATTCCCACAGAGCTTTTTTTACAGTGTGCTTTGACTGCCATTTAAATGTTTTCACTTTGGATTTATTACTTATTTTATCTGGTGTGTAGATGAGGGGTTTTTTTGATGTGGGTTTCTAAGCTAGCTAAAGCAGCCAGAAAATGTTGTGCTGTATGTTATCCCAGCAAACGTAAAATGTGTGATATTTCAGCTATGGTAGAGTTGGTAGTAATGAGACCATACATTTAAAAAGATTAGTATTAATTTTAATCCTCATGCAACCCTTTGAGGAAGCTTTGCTAAGCTGAAAAGCACCATCTCCTGCTTCAATTAGACATTTTAAATGTTTTTTTCTCCTTGGAAATCAATTTAATAATTAGATGTGCTAAAGGACCAAACTGCAAGTTCCAATTTTCCATAACCATTTACCATTACTAGCTGTTCTTTACAGATATTGGCCCTGAGATGGGCATTCATGAGGATTTAAGGTTAGGGGAACATGTGTGATGGTTTCTTCTTTGCTTCCTGCCACAGCTTGTTCGTTCTGTGGCCTTGGAAGAGGCTCTGAGATACAACTCTTTACTTTCTGTATCTTAGGCAGCCTCAATTAGCTCACCCAAATATGAGAAGCTCTCCTAACAAGAGCCTCATTAAAGACAAAAAATAACAAGCTCCCTCAAGTTAGTTCTCTTTTACATTGATCAGTGAGACTTTTTGAACCAGTACAGCATTGCCTCCCTTTCCCTTACAGTTGATTGACATCTCATTCCTGAAAAGGAGTTCATTCATCCAGGCAAAATTTGCTGAAGACACAGATGGGTGGGCACATGGACGTGTGTCCAGCAGCCACAGGTTTCTCTGTGGGACACTTGTCTTTGCACAGAGCTTTTCAAAGATGCCATCACTCCTCTTTGTTGCAATTCATGGTTCAACCAAGACCTGAGAAAGGGCTCTGAGAGAGACAACTCTGCTCAGCTAAATCCCATGCTTTTGCAGGTAACCTGCCTTCAAATACATAAACTGCTGCTGCTGAGGTCTATTCTGTACCCAGACTGGGGCTGAAAAGAGCTCAATCTATTGAGAGTTTCCCATACTGTGTCTGGGTGTCAACTATACAGAGAAAAGTCTTGGGAGCCTCAGGACAGGAATCCCAAACTACACAGAGACGGACACATAGTCTTGGCCTCTTTGATACAATTGCAGGAGATTTCTAAAACAATTATTACTTTTCTAAAACAAACAAACAAATTGAAGGAATATACTTTTGAGCTTTCTTACAGCTGAGATAGAGAAAAAAAAAAGAGTTCCTTAGAAATGTCCCACTATGTTCAATCACATTTAAGAACAGGAAGCAGCAAGTGTCCTCCTCACTTATATGCAAACCTATATATGCAGTTCCTGTTGAACAGACTTTGTAAACCTGGGCAAAATAACAACCGTGAATCCAGGAGAACAACTGTTTCCATTAATCACTGTGACCAAAAAAAAAAATTTGGCTATGCAGTTTCACTCAAATTCATCCTCAATACACATTGTCAATGCCACCTGCAGTATTACTCAGACACTAGTATTTTATTATTTATTGCACTATCTCTTGAACAGGTATCTCTTTATTGTGTCACAAAGGAAATTAATGAATCAAAGCATGAATGTTCTTGAAACAGAACTTTTAAATGAAACATTAGCTCAGGGGGTACTGGTGGACTTCTTTGGCCTAGAAGTTAACCTCCTGTTTGGAAAAATATTAGTATAAATAGTATAAATAGGCCACATGAGTGGGTTTAATGGAGGCCATTACTTTGGGCTGCTGCATTCATCTACTACAGATAACCTATCAGAGATTTGAAACAGCATCAATTCTGCTGTCATAGAGTTAATAAAAGTGAATTGTTTACTTATAAATTAAATTCTGTGTGGAATTGGCATCTAACAAGGAAAGCTGAGCTAGGTGACTGGATATTGTATTCAAAGATGAATTGGCATTTTAATAAATATTTTAGTTAATGCACTTCTCGTGGTGGATGGCTATCCAAAAATTCAGTCTTGGTCACTTTACATGAAGCAAGTAAATTCACATTTGAAGGTAAATTCTGAAGCCTGCATCCTGACCACTTGCCTTGTAAATCCTGTTGCCTAACACATAAAACCAATGAGATACATGAAGTTCAACTCTTTGAAGGACTAAGCATATTTGGCCCCTTCTAATTTAAGCTACCATTTATAGCAGTCTCCTGGAAGGAGACTCACTCACTTTGGAATCACCTTCCTCATCTTTTCTGTTCCCTGAAGGATGCTTTTCATTCAAGCGAAATTTCATGGATTTCAATAGTAATGTCACTAGAGTTGCCATTATCTCTCTAAGCAGTAATATAGGCAAATACAGGCAATGCAAAAATAGAAAAATAATTCCTACATGCATCTCAGAATTATTAAATCTCATATGGCATGCCATGATTAATCTCTTTCAGACAGTTTCTTTAATTCTCATTTAAGGATAAATATCTGTATTTCTTCATAGTAAATAAATAGGCTTTTGCACCATCTCACTTGTGACACAAATTAAAAATAAACCATGCATTGCTAACAGTTTTGTGCCTCTACTGATCAGACATTTTAGAAATCCCATGCCAGATAAGCTGACTGTTCTCACCCTGCATTTTTTTTGGTGGTTAAATTTGTGTAGAGGTTAGTTTTTGATGGCTTTTGATCACTTTTTAAGGACTAGGTTTAAAGCAGTTTCTGGACATACAGGTCTTGATATCTGGGACTTGGTTTTTAATAAATATCTTGCTGGCAGTAGCCTGTTAGATATTACTGCCCTTAAGAATAAAGCATGAAACACACACACTTCCTACACATTTTCATATTTACAGTCCCCTCACACGAACATTTCAAGTAAAATGGAGGAGGAGGGGACTGCAGCTAGAGAGAGAAATTCATTCCTGCTTGTTTTGGTGTTCAGAAAATTGCACTGGGCTGATGATGGGGCAATTGTTAATGTCTGTGTCTAATTACCAACCTTGGACTCTTTCTTCAAGAAACTGAAATTAAAATTTTATTTAATCTGCTCCTCCCTACTTACTTATCACACATCATTAATAAAGCATAATATTCCTGCAGTATTATTCCAAGAGTTTCTCTTCCCCTCTCCCATACTTTGTTGCCACTGAGCTGCCTTTCCAAAGGAACATGCCAGATCTATGGGATTCTCTCTGCTGTCTGTAACTCCTGTCCTGATTGCTTGACCTCAGAGCCAAGTGATGAATGCAGATGTCCTGACACCCACTTACAACAGCCTCTTCCAAAGAAGCTGTTTAAGCCCCTGACAACATGAGTCACTAGATCATCATCAGGACACCGGCTGCAGGGAATGAAAGCAACAAGGTGCTTCCACCAGTTGCCATTTCAGTTCAGGCTGAGGCCACGAGGGAAGCCGGAGATGAAACAGTGAAGAGGAGTAACTGAGCAGCGTGGATGATGGTGTACAGGCACCAAGGTGACAGAGAGGAGTATCTTCCCTGCAGTCACCCTGAGAAGTGCAGCACAGCCCTGTGACAGAGTAGCCTGAAGGAAGGAGTTCTAAGAGGCTGTATCTCCTAGTATGGTTCAGCAGTGACACACAAGAATAAAGTCATTGTGTCAGTCCCAACCCTACTGAGGAGAAATTAAGAGATTTCTGATGTTTCAAGAAATTTCTGATTTTAATTTAAGAAGTTAAGAAATTTCTGATGTTTTCACAGTGGCCCAATACATGACAGTTGGTTTCCTTGACATCTTCAAATTTGTGGTGCTACGTATGACACTGAGTCTTCTTAGAAAACCCAAAGAGGAAGAAAAATGAGGCTGTTTTCTGTCCTTTTTCCTAACTTCCCTTCACCTGAGAAAGCCCTATCTGAGCCGAGGATGTGGCATCCTTGGAGCTACAAAAAAATGTTGATTAATGAAGGACCTTAATAAAGAACTTTGTAAGGTAGTCATGCCAGGCATAATATTTTCTTTAATAATATATGCAGACATGTCACTTGAGATGTTGTACACAGGAGTTGTGCAGTTTGCTCAGGCAGAGGACCAGCCTGGGGCCCTGCTCTGAGCCTTTGCTGTGGCTGCCAGCCCAGGTAAGGGTTTGGTCCTGGGTTCTGAATGATTCTGCTGATGCCATCATAAAACCAGGAAGGAATTGCGGTTTTAGTGAGCTTTCTGCCTGATGTTTGGTAAAGCAACATCCATAACATTGCACAGCCTATGGAAATGTTTTCTCTGCATCACAATTTCACTTATCTATTATTAATTTTTTTTTCCAGAAGATAAAACAAAGGTATCATCATTTGCTGTGAAAAAATATGGGCAAGAAATGCATCTTGGGGGTTGTTTTTTATTTCATGTTATTTATCTCTCCTTTCAACATCCAGGAGGAAGAGTAGCCATGTGAGTTCAGATCCTCTGTTCTCCTGTAATCTACCCTTTGATGTAACTAACTGGCAAAAACATATTTCTAATCAAATATAGTCTCCCATCCTTAATCAGCTCAGCTTTAAAATGCAGATCAATGAGATAAGAAAGAGCTGATTTAATTAGCCCAACCTGAACAATGTTACAGCATATTCTCATTTACAGAAATAATGGGGAGCAAGAGGAAAGAGATTCATCATCATGAAAAGACTGGGTAAGGCAGAGGAAAGCAGGATATTTCCTGTGTTAGCAAAGGGTGATTTTCACTTTGGCTAAAGAGCCAGCACATGCTTTATGAGCCATTTAAATAACACTTAGGCCTTGCGCTTTGTCCTTTAGCCTAAGGATGAATTTCTTTCACTAAGTAGCAATACCTTAGGAAATCATCACTCCTGGGTTTAATGGATGAGCCAGAGACAGCTCCCACCACTCAGTGAATAAAGAAGAGGAAATATGGCAGGCAGGAGCACAGCAATAATGCACATTTATAGAGCTGCTTGGGAAAATTCACCCACGTGTACACCAGGCTAGGCATTCTTAATGGAGAGGCAATGGGTTTTAATGGACACAGCACCGGGTGTGCTTCCTCACCCTGCTGCTGCCTTACTGCATGTCCACAGGCAAGTTATTTCGGTTTTGTTTTGCTTTGCTTTCCTTGTCTGTCCCATAAGGATTTGGAATTTCCTGCAGTGTAAAACTCTTCCTTTCACCACGGTGCAGGTACCCCCCAGGTGGGGACCCTGGGACAGCCGGAGCTCTGCTGTATCGCTGTACAAGTGTTCAAAGAGCAAAACCAGTGCGAGTTCTCAGCTTGTTCTTCCTTCTCTGTGGCTTCAAAGCATCAGACCACTACCTGAGCTCCACTAGGCCTGTGTAACTTGACTCCAAGTGCTCCTCCAGGCCCCCGGAGCATGTAAATGTCCAACAAGGGTTTTCAGATGGGCTCCAGAAATGGGCTTGGGCTCACAGCCCAAACCTTTGCAGTGGTATGCTTTGTTATTCACGCTGTTGCAAAGTCAGGCCCAATCCACACAGATAAGGGTATGAAAGCTCCTAATTTGAGTTCCAGGGATGAAGTTTGTCTTCATTCGTGCCCATCCATCATTTTGAATGGAGCTAGCTTGTGACATCCGAATTTGGCAGTCTCTGCCTGGGAGATAATTGCTCATCACTGAGGGGAACTCACAGGGCTGAGATAACCCTCAGGCACTTTCTCCTCAGGGATAGGAGCACCAGAGGCAAAGCAATTAACAGTGCAATTAAGCCCCTAGCTCTATTTTTATTCTCCTCATCTTTTCAGACTTGTGCCACTCTCCAGTGCCTTTAAAAACAGCAAGGAAATGTCCTGTTTTCTGGAGACATAGTCCCCTCAAGTCACAAGGGTTTAGATTAGGCTCTAACCCCTGTGTTGCATGTTACCTTGGGGAGTGCTGCCATACAATGCTCTGTGCTGCTCCTCTTGCTGTGCAATCACAATCTGTGATGTCAAGGGTGGCCTTCAAGGCTGTGGACACACATATCCTTGGGGCTGGGTGAGTGGAAGAGATGACTGCCAGTAATCAGACCCAAGTGGAGAGATACCAATCTCCACATAACTCTCCTGCCTGAAAAACTGCTTTTGTTACCATTCCCCAGCATGCTTCACAAACAGTCAGATGGGTGAGAAAAAGGCCTGTTCTTTGGGCTGATAGAGTTGGATCTAGAGTCCAAAATTCATCATCAGCCTGGGTTCGTTGGATGTGGTTTGTAAACAGAACTACTCTTCTCTTCCCGAACAAGAACGAGAGTTGTTCTGCTCTCATCCACCAGATTTGTCTTTCAGGTAATAAATCAATCTTTTCATAAGCATTAGATGAGGTATCCTGACTTCAGGATTTCATTCGAAAGTTTTGCATGAAAGATATTGAGACAAGTTCACATGCACAAAGGTTTATAAGCTGGGTCTGTAAATGATGTTGTTCATCAACACTAAAAGTCCCAGAAGGACAGAATATATCAAGTTGGAAGGGACTCACAAGGATCATCGAGTCAACTCCTAGCCCTGCACAGGACCATCCCCAAGAATCACACCATGCACCCAAGAGCATCATCCAAATGCTTCTTGAACTCTGTCAGAGTTGGTGCTGTGACCACTTCCCAATTTACTTCGGAGGGATATAAAAATACAAAAGCAGTGAAGAGAGAGACAGGAGACAGAGAAAACTCTGTCACAATCAGGCCCTCCCAGCTCCTCCAGGTTGCTCCTCTCCCATGTCCCTGCCTCAGTGTGGGCCCTTCCCCAGCTGCAGCCCTTCAGGGACATCTGCTCTCGTCAGGGCTCTCCTGAGCCACAGATCAAGCAGGAAACTGGGCTGCAGAGTTTGAAGACCTTCAGTGGTGCAAAGGGCCAAAGCCCTCTAGCTCTCTGGAGTTTGGCAATGTCCACATTGCCATTTGGCACACCACAGACTTTACAGAGGTTGCTCCGCACCTCACCCAGCAGTTTGGTTCTAGGTTATAACATCCTAAAGGACATGGGGACAGGTTGCAAACCCTACCAAGAATCACTGCTTTTGTCCCTCAAGAGCGATACCTGTGGTGCCAGAACTTGAAGTCACCAAGTAGCATCTTGGGCACGCAAATAAAAATCACCTTCTCTTTTCAAAGCCTGGAAATGAAGCTTTCCATCAGTGACTCCTCATCATTGAGAAATCTGTGGAGTAACACTCACCCCATCCTTAGCACCTGAAGCATTCACGTCCCTCCATTTAGAGGATGCACAGTGCTTTTGTTAATTAGAGCCTTAGTTTAATATGAGCTGTCAAAGTTCACTTAACTTCAATTAATTGTTTCTCCTGAGCTTAATTTCTTTAGTTAAGTATTGATTAATCATTGCTTAATTATGCTGAAGTCTCACTGGGTGATATTTCAGTCGCATACTGCAGCAATACATTGCTTTCTAAAAATACTCTGAGAATCATCAGATATCTTATGTATTGCTATTACTGGGATGACTTTTAATATTTATCTTTTCATCCCTTATGTTCCAAAATGCATATTTAGTGTGTTGTATTTAATTTCACTGCTTTGCAACTCATTTTTCTCTATGATCGTAGGTCATACACCAGAGTTTTACTCTGCATGGTGTGGGAAGAAATGCTTAGCATATGGCATCCAGTATCCTATGTCAGGAGGAATAAGAGGTTGGGGAACACAAGTAAGTGGTCTTTACTGTGTCACAATATTAACACATTTAAATGACAAAAATACTGATGTATTTTTTATTTGTACTTTTTAGGTGACATACAATAACTTTGGCTCAAATACTGTCTGTATTTCCTCAAAACTACAGTATTCATAACTACCTGTCATGAATATGGCCTTCAGACCAAGGCAACTCAGTCTGTTCTGAAATACCAGGAAGAGAAAACTATTAAGTCTTCCACCTCTCTGTAATATCTTGATAGATTTGTAATGTCAGGTTGGATTGCAAGTGTCTTAATTTTCACAGATAAGTATAATAACTATAATAACTATTAATTTTTTCCAAGGTCTCTCTTGAATTTCAATATTTACCCAAGTTAGAAGTTAAGTTTGATCTGTGATGAAAATTAAACAATTACTTTTTCCCCAGCAATAATTTCCCTGGAGTCCATTTAGGCATCTAATTTTACCTACTTGCAGAAGCATTCTTTATCATTTTTCTAGATGAGAAAGAGTCACTCCCCAGGGAACACTTCTTGCTTGCCATAGTTTTATCACAGTCAAGGGTTAACTTTCTCCCTTTGGTACATGTTTATTTTTTCAGAGATTTCTAAACCTACTACTACTAAAATTTAATTTTGAACATGTACTGTGCTATAGGAGTACTAAGCATTATTTACTACTGTCAACCCAGATGCTCAAATGAGCACTGTAAGAATATGCTATAAAGAGAGTCATCAAAATGACATCCTTTTCTACTACATTTCACCTATTTAGTGGTGTAAACATCTGGCACCTTGGGAGATAAAAATTTTGGCAAGTGAAAGAAAAGATAAACTGGTGAAAACACTGATTATTACATAGATCATGGAAAACACTTCTCTTATGCTGAATGACATAATACAATGAATTTTCCAGAAAGGGAGGGATGAATTAGTCCAGTTTAAAAAAGTACTGGCAAAACCATTGCTAAGAACTTAAACGACTGCTGTCAAAACATTTCCAGAGTACAATTAATCTGTTCTTTGTTATTAACTTCTTATCACAACCCTGCATTTCTGCATTCTGATCAAAACCAAATCTATAACATAGCTTGGTTGTATTAAATTTATAGCAATACATAACCAAGAAACTGCAAAACAAGTCTGTTGTCATGACTCTCTTTGCAACTTCATCTAAACACTGTGTCTGAGTCCAGGTTGTTACGGTTGTAGGTGCTGACCAAACACACTCCTGCCCTGACATATGTACCAGAAAAGAAGAAATAAAGAATTGGAAAAAGGAGGTTTTACTCTCACTGGTTTCTGCAAAGGAAACTGAAGCCCTGGGATAAATTTCCCAATGTGATTTGGGGCCCTATCCATTAAAATGATAATTCATTGATCTTAACTACAATCCCCAGGATCCTGCCACATGAAATTCAAGTTCTGTCTGTGGAAGTAAATGACACCAACTCAATGCACCTCCCCAACTTCCTTGTGCTAATTTGTAAAGATAAAAACTTTCCCATTTTGTCAGCTTTCTTGCTTTCGGCCACATTTTTACTGCTCAATATTATTTATTTATGTTTAACCAAGCTTGGCAGACACAGTCATCAACCACAGCTGTATCAGGAGCTTAACTAGCACAAAGCAAATTTCTAAATCCAGGTGTTAAGATGAGACCACTGAGGTGAACACACAGTTAAATGGGAAGTATGAGTTTATCAGGGCAATCAGCCTGGTCAGAAGGGATCTGAACTCCTCCAATCCCCTCCTGTAGACTAAACCTAACCTGATTAAGGTTACAAGAGATGGCTAAATGTAATATGACTATAAATGTTTCAAACATTCCTGTTCTCTCCACCAAAAGAATACACGCAAGGTCTGCAGTAGCTCTTCCATCTGTCACATTCATATTGCAAAACCAAGAACAGTACCATGCAACCCTGCATCCAATTATCTGCTGGAGTTTGTTTTATCTCCCACAGCATTAATAATGTGACATGTCCCCATTAAAATAATAATAAAAATTATAAATAAATAAATTTAAATGAAGGGAGCCATGACTTATTTCTTTCAGCATATCTTCAAGTGAGCAGAATGCTGGGCTCACCAGACTGGGCTCCTTTATGCTCAGGTCTCTGAAACATTTCTTTTCATCCTTCCATCTCATCTGAGAAAAGGGCAGAAGGACAAAAAATCTGTACAACTGCCTGTGAACTCATAAACGAAGAATGGCATGTGGGAAGTCTGCCATTCTGCTACAGATTTCTGGTTTGTTGGGACCTGTGGTCTGCAAAGTTGATGGGATTTGGGATACAACACCTTGTAGAGGAAGTACTGTGATCTGTTGGAGAAAATTGTTCAGGCATAAGAGCAGAGAAAGAAGTTGTAAAAGTCAAAGAAGGGTCCTTGAGGGACATCAGCACTACCAGTATCTACGTGTTCAATGTGTAGTCTCTTTTCTTGGCACATTTGCTCTGGGCAAAACCATAATAGCAGCTTGTCATCTTAGGCAGGTAAATGTGCCTGTTAGAATATCTATCCTAAGATGCTTTTGTTATTAATAAAGGATCAAGTAAAATCTGCAGGTCGCCATAACTTTGTCAGACTTCACACCCTAATGATTTTTCCATTCTGAATGACACTGTGAAATGACTGCAGTGCATTTCCTTCCTTATTTTTCAACAAAATAATTGCTTCAATCAGATTTTGTGGATTGTTGATAACGAAATTAGTGGCATTTAACTGCAATTATTTCTCTTTCTGTTTCTCCATCTTTTACTTAACAGAGGCTACAGCTTGGTTTGGAATCCTGCTCTCCTGGTACCAGCAGCATTTTCACTTGGGCAAGAGCAGAGCACCAGTTCATGGATGCTCTAATACAGCTTGGTTGTGCAGGCTAAAAGGAAAAGAAATGCAGATAAATTCTGAGGGATCAGAATCTGCCCATCTCAAACATATTAAGTAACTCTTCATCCTGAGTAGTCTTATTGATTTCAGTGGAAGAAGTTGTTATTGCAGGATGTGAATAAGATGTAAGAATTTCACCCTAAATATTTCACTTAGCAAAGGAAGCCAAAAGAAAAAAGACCCTGAACTGCAGCAGGAAGCAAAATCTGCAGTTACAGTAAGAACTGGGAAGACTTTTGCTTCATGATGGTGCCATCTTATTTAAAGTATTTAATAAACAGCAGTTGCTCTGTCTGAATTAAATGAAAGATGCTCATGTACAAACTGAAATCCTTACTAATAATTCAAAGAAGTCTTTAAGTGCCACGATAATGGCACAAGAAGATGGTTATCTCTGTATTATTGGTTTTGTGTACATCAAAGAATGCTTTGTGGGAAAAATAATGTTGCATTAAAAAAAACACATTTCTCTCAAAAAAGTAGACAATTAAAATTATCCAGAAATTAAGGAAAATATGAGCTCAAAATATTTTGCCTTTGAAAGTCTACATCGCCCTTAAAACAATTTTATGGTGGATATTGTGAGCTCTGGATTAACATAAGTGACTGATTGAAAATCTTTGTAAGGATATTAAGATTAAGGACACAGCTCTTAAGTTCTATGAACATAAAATTTATTTCAAAGGAATCAAGTGATGAGAATGGATGTCCATGAAACAGAAATAATATATTCATAAAGACCTTTCTCACCAGTCAATACATAAAGTGACAACTACAGAACTTGTTGTCTGGTTTTAAAATTGTTTACATTAAAGATTATGGGGAAAACTGAAAAATGAAAGAAAGAAATAGAAGTCAGCTCTACCTTTGGTGTGATTATATTGGTTTCAGTATAGACAAGGCACTTGTTGGTCTACTTTTATGTTGTAATTTTGGATGTACATGAAATAAAGAGAATGCAGTGCTGAATGAATAAATGGAAGTGTACAGGGCAAAATCCACCTGATACACTGTCACCAAAGTCTAAGGGATGGGGAGAAGGGAAAGAGAGCACCTTGCTCTATATGACATTATTAAAGAAATAACAAAACTGGACATGCTTCAAACCAGTGGAAGTAAAAACATTGAGAAGAGCTACCCCCCAGATGCTTTTATCTCTCCCAAAATAATTCTATACCTTTCCTAGATGTAGAAATTCAAGTTCTTCCTAAGTCAGGGCCTCCTGATGCCTTGCATGGTCCCTGAAGCACTGGTGCAGTGGGACTGCCTGACTTTCATTTCTCCAATAATCAAACCTCTGGACACAGAGTGTCAAAATGCTGAATGTTTTGTGTCTGCCTTGTGCTCAAGCAGAGCTGTGTATTTGTTTTTGTCTCTTATAGACATAAAGTCACACCCTCATGTACCTACTGGGGCAGAAACATCAGTAACAATGTATGACAGGCTTTATTCCATATAGAGAGACATTGAAGTATAGCATCCACTTATTTCCTGTCATATCCTTAAATCAAGGCTAAACGAGGTGAAAAGCAAATAGATTTTCAGCCCTTGTAAACTCACAGGGCAAGCTGAATGGATAAACTAAGATGATTCACCATCATATATTATCCTGGCGTGCTAGAGGTGGCTGTATAATAAGTTCATGGCCATCTTGAAATGAGTGGAAAGGTGAATGCTTCCATTGTGATTACTTGGCTAAAAAAATATATGTTGGTAATCCCTCTTCTGCCCTTCTTCACCATTTAATTGCAATATTTTAAGGTTAATGATGGGGAAATGTTGTGTACTTTTGGGGGAAAATTGACCGGGTCTTTTTTGAGAGATAAATTACTTAGGAACAAAGGGAAAATAATATTCATATTGACAATGCCTCCTTAATGCATATGTCCCTGTTGAGCCAGGTTAAAAGATGTATGGGCACGCTTGCATATAGAGCTGCAGCTCCTGCAATCCTGTGACTAGAGGAGAATCTCTGCTTCTCTCTGTCAAGTTGAAAGATTAAGCAGCAAATTTTAGCTCACCTGCTTGGCTATGACGAAAAGTTTCAAGAAAATAACATGAGTGTATCTGCTAATGTGCCTGAAGGTGTCACTGGACTGAGACAGCAGCTCAGATTAGGGTCACCTTGCATACTCATTTCTATAGGGTCCTAATTCTGTAAGCAGTTGTCCTCAAGGGCCTTTAAGGAGCTGGTTCCCATCTCCCCTAGCAAATGACTGTGTAACAGAAGAGGAACATGAGGAGGAAACCTGCAGGAACTGATTGTCTTTACACTGAGAATTTCTCATTTGTCACTTCTCCCTTCTCTAAGTTTGAGGGAGTCTCTCCCAGCTCACCTTTATGATGAGTGTGAGGACCGTTTCAGTGAGAAAGCACAGCCATCATCCAAAAACAAGCTCACAGCCACAAAGTCTGGACTTAAACCACTTGTGGATTGAACTAATTATAAGGCTACACTCAAGTTGCATTTTGCTGCTCCAAATAGCTTTGCTATTTGGTTCCCTTTGCACTGATCTGGCTGTGGTCCATTTGTTCTGGGTGTGACTAAGGAGCTGAATGAACTTCTCGAGTAGACCCAAGTAATGTTTTTCACTGTTAATGGATCTTGAAGAACTACCAGACCCCTTACAAAAGCTGCTCTTTCGTTCCTGGCCTCTCCAGAAAAAAATGAAAGATCAAAGCACTTTGGAAGACAATCTGTTTCCATGTTCTACCTATGACTGGTTCATAGGATCAGGAGGGTCAGATAAACTTCCTGGCTTTTCCATTCTCCACCAATACCACATTACAATATGTTGGACACTTTTGCCTGTCATGTTTTTAGTAGCTTCCAATGGGACAGATTAAAATCCTTTCATTTATTTATAACAGTTGCAGCAATTTTAGGGTAAAATAGGAGGCTATCGGACAGCAGTATTTTGTTTCTTTCCCTCCTCAAGTTAGGGCTATGGAACATGGGGAGCTGCTATTAGGTTCTGGCAATTTAACTCTGTTTAGCAAGGTTCTTAATAATCTCTGCATGTATATCAGAGAGAACCTTTCGCATATTGCTTTAAATAATTCAAAAGCGCTCCAATATTGTATTAAATAATTCAAGAATCAGACAGGTTTTGTGATTAATGATGTGTACCTGGAATTTCTGCAAACACAGCAAGGAGTCAAAATATGCTCTAGATACAAGTGTCCTGGCACCAGATCCCATTTACTCTTTGCCAAGGCAATAGTATGTATCAGAAAATTGGAAAAGTGCCTACTACTGAATGGAAAACTGACTTAGGCCAATGGTTAATGTGGCAGCTGCTGAAAGAGTCTGTTCTTTCTGACAGACAATACTAATTTGGCTGAGCACCTCTATTGTCTTCTGACTCCTATTTCTAATCTGCACGAATAGCACTTGTACCTGATGTGAAAATTAAATGGAGATATAAATATTTCTGCAGGAGCCGAGGGTTTGTCCTTGTATTTTACCAGTCTCGATTTGAGAGCATGGAAATGGTTTGCTTTGTAAAGCAAAGCACATAAGCTTATTTTACATGTTAACTTAATCCTAAAGTGCTTGGAGGTTGCTGTTCTTCCAGCTGTGGTTGGATCTGCTGTCATGAAAAGGACCTGGAGAGTCTGTTGTCCTCTCCATTTCTTTTTATAGGGAAATGCAAGTGGAGCAGCATTATCAAGGCAAAAATACCTAAATACTAAAATTGCTGAATTTTCACCCTGTTGACACAGCAACTATTTTCCCTACTTAATACAATTGAATTAATTCTATTTTAGAAAGTACTATCAACATTTTTGCCTAGGAAGTGAATAGATTTCTGTAAACTCAAGGTATTTTTTGATTACGGGATTTCTCTAAGATACAAGGTAAGTCAATGTTACATTGAGGTAGAAATAAAGCAAGCAGACCCTCCTAAATATCCTTTTTTAAATAAAGGATGTGCTAGTGAGCAGAATGGAATACCTAGCAAGGATATTACAGATATAAGCACTATTGGAAATACTCTGTAGATATCTTTATAGAAGTCTGATATTGAACTGCCAGCCCAGCCACTTTACAAACATCAAAAAGACCAGCTAATTTTATTGGATTTTGGATATTTTCAATAGAAAGACTTCACAGGGCATACAGTGAGATGCTTCCAGCTTTAATATTTAAACACATTCAAGAATTCTAGATGAAGAGAGAGAGAAATAAAGAGGGCTGCTACTGTGGCAACCGCATTTGGCATGTCACAGCCAGTATATGCCCCTATATATCCCTCTGTACCATAGCAGCAGCTGGTGACTTAAAGGTCATAAGGATACAGTGAGGGAACAGACTGGATGAAAGACATTTTTAGAGATGATGCACAGGGAATATTGGAATTAGATATACAGGCTGGGAAAGGGGTTGGTGGATTGGTTCTTGGGCTTTTTTTGTTGGCTTCTGTTTGTTTGCTTTTTAAGAAGGTGCATCCCAGAAGGAACCTCAGGTATTTAAGGGCAAGGACAAAAGTCAAGGTGTATGAAATGACTGATATCTAGAACAAAGATCTGTATACACATTTGCATTTAAATAGCAGAAGCCATTGCAAATCACCTGCACAAGTGTTTATTTCAGTGGTTTTGAGATATATGCTTCAATAAACTTCAGCATTTTTTGCTTAGTCTGGCTGCAAAATGCTGCTCACTGCTTCTTAACAAAATCAGAGTTTGAAAAGATGACCAATTAGGGTGTCTCTGGGAAAGTCTCAGTGGTGAAGCATCTTCCTTAAATAAAAGGGGACGTTGCTAATTTTCCATCCCTGCAGATTAATCGAAGGAACCATAGTAATTCTTTTGTGTTTCAGGGCACTGCAAGTGGGAAGTGAAGAGAGAGGATATTGTATGTCAGCCACTTTTGGGGTTCAATGGAGAGTCTACCTCCTGTAAAGACTGACTAATTTAATCATACATGCCCCACAACCATTTTAATGACAATCTTTCTGTTATTATAAAGCAATGTCTTAAAAGAATAAATAAAGTTGACAAAAATAGTCTTCATCAGGGTTGACACTGATTACACCAGACCGAAATCCCTCACTCATGGGGCTCATCCACCTTTAAATGTCAGCATGATATGACACCTGTCTATCCCGCTGTCAGTCTGAAGATACAATAAGTCTCTGTTCCCAGTGGCTTCTTTTCCTAGCAAGACCAATTCTAAGTCATGAAGTACAAAATGACAAGTCTCAAACCAGCAAAAACCGAATAGTTTCTTGTTACCGACTCATTACTCATAGTAAGAGGGAAGAAACCTATAAAGAGGGGAGTGAGGAGAACCTTCATGGCACATAAATTTAAAACAAATAAGATGCTGGATGTTGGTTCTGTAAAATTAATTTCTGCAAAAGACTGTGTAGAAGAATGAAGTGACAGATATTAGGAAGAAATTCTTTACTGTGAGGGTGGCGAGGTGATGGAACTAGTTGCCCAGAGAGGCTGTGGACTCTCCATGTCTGGAAGTGTTCAAGACCAGGATGGATGGGGCTTTGAGCAACCTGGTCAAGTGAAGGATGTCCTTGCTAATGACAGGGGAGTAGCAATTATATGTTTTTTAAGATACCTTCCAACCCATGCCATTCTATGACTCCGTGACAGAAAATATTGCCAATGGCAATGCTTTGAATTAATCAGTAGTGGTAATTCATAGCCAGCTGCCTATCAAGGACAACTGACCATGTGGTTTTGTGCTTCCCAGGACTGGTCTGCTGGCATCTATCATCTTATTTTTATTGTAATTGTCCATCTTTATAGATAACAGGCTCAGGAGACCCATAGATACTTCCATATTGAGTGAAATCAGAGGCCTAATTGGCCCGAAGGTCCTGTCATAAGCAAAAGAATATCTGCGAAAATAAATCAGCCTGTTGAGAACCAAATCGTGGTTGGCCTCTGTGACATGGCTTGTCTGAAACAGAGATGAGGATGATATTCAGCTTTTCTGAACTACACCAAAACCTTTTTCCTTAGTAAGAAAATAATTTATTATTTCCTGATGATTTCTAGTTCTTTTATTAAATTTCTACCACTGGGAAAAAATATTCCAAAATGTGATTGTTCACTCCAACAGATTTTTTTTCCTGTTTTTGCTGCAGTTCATATTTCATTGCATTACGATAAATTGACATAGTGCCCTCATGCCTCTGTCTGTTAGAGGGTGCCTTGGATATTAACAGTTCATTTGCCACAAAGCAGCTTGACTGGCCTCCCCTGGCCAGCAGCACAAAAGGGAATGCTGTGTGATATAAACTGACATACCCTCAGGGCAGCATATATACTTATAATTTAATTCCCTGTAGGTTATTTCTTACTATTGGAATGGTTTTATGGGCTGGTAGAAAATCCTATTTCTGCTCCCGTATGGATAGCTCAGATAAAGTATCTGCCTACACACCTTTTGTCCCGTGCACAGCAAGTTGGTCAGGGCAGCCTCCTGCCACCCACAGCCTCACTACCTTGGACAAGATAGGTAAGGAAACAAACACACTTCAGGGTTCTTTTTCCGCTTTGTATGTGCTGCCAGACTCACTCCTGGCAGACAGTGTGGTCATGATGCAGTAAAAAAAAATCTAAATATACATGCTTATACATATTCACATAGAATACTGCACCCATTACCTAGCAGAAAACTTGATGTGGCTTTCTGCCTTTATCCAGTCACTTTCTCTGTGTGGTATTCAATTCTTTGAAGCGCTTAAGGTGCACTGCAATTCAGACTTGACCATTCATAAACTATATGCGTGTAAATAAAAGAAGGAAGTAGTTCCTCTAAGCTACCTCCAGATCTAAATGAAGTTGCACTTAACAAAGTACACATTCAACAGCAGCAGGAGCACCTTGTACAGATTTTGTGTGTATTAAAAAAGAGCCTTCCCATTTAGTTCTAATAAACTGCTAGTCAAGAACTTCAGGAAAGAACTACAAAGGATTAAAATGGTTTTAATCCTTTGTAAAATGGTTTTATATCTCTCCCAGCTCCTCAAGCAGCCATACTGTGCTGTAGCTGCACACATTACTCAGACAAGATGTAGCAGCAGGTAATTCTACAGTTGTTGGGCCACAGCATACCCCAGCATCTAACAATTCTCTAGTTAGTCTGGGGTTTAGAGGTGAAGCCAAATCCTCTAAGATAAGTCCTCCTAAGTAAAAACAAACAAACAAACAAACAAAAACTATTTTTGTAAACAAATAAATTTGACAATAGGATTATCTGAGCTTCTGGGGTTAGCATCATGCCTTCCTCAGAAAGGCACTAAGCACACCTAATTAACACTATAAAAGAAACTAAACATATTGGTTGGGTACTAAGATTTTCTTTGCACTAGTGGCATTGTCATGACTAAATAAAAAGGACTGATGTCTGCCTTTAAAAAAGGAGGAGAGAGAGGAATTATGATGAGAGAAAGGAATTACTCATTGATTTATTCTGTTATTTAACAGCAAAGGGGAATGAGCAATTTAAGGTCAGCAGCATATTGCTCAGCTGGCCCCAGATCCTGCAAAATTACCAGCATTGTGTGTTGCAATAAATTGCATGCTTTTGTCATCCCTGTTTGTTTGAAATATGTGTGAAATGAAGAGGGAAATAGCCAAGACCAGCACTAAGGACTGCACTGATCTGCCTAAAAGGTGAACAGAGACAAAAACATCTGTTTTGTTGTTCCTACTGATATGAGAGCCCCTCTAATGCACAAGCAGTCCCACTGCTGCAGTCTGGCTGCCCTGGTGCCGAGGACACACACAGACAGGTTGGTTGCGAGGGATGCTGGAAATCCCAACAAAACAACTCCTCCCAATTCTCCCTCTGTACCCCACTGATCCACCCCAAAGGGCTCCTGTTTGATTCTATGCATAGTCTGTGTGTAGTCCTTGCACAGATTTGTGCTGCAGGCTGCCCGGCCATCATGCTTGCAGAAACATTTACTCTAACAATCTCTAGAGAACTCACCATGTGCAAAATGTACAAATTAAACACAGAGGTGTGGCTCAGCCAGGGCACTGCATCACACAGTGAGCAGGTTATTGACAGTCCAAGTAACTTTTCAGACTAATGACTCTCTCATCAGTCCAGGGAAACAGGTCCTGTTGCTCCAGAAGGTCAAACTGGCCTTTATTTTCCTCCTGGTGATGCAAGTGCTGATTATAGTGCAGTATCCAAGACAGGTAATTCATGTCAAAAGGTGGGGAAAGTGGCTTTGCTTATTGATGTGTTGTCATCGCAACGTTCAGCCTTTCTGTTCATAGCTATTCACGTGAGTTACAGCAAACAATGC
Organism: Calyptomena viridis; assembly: GCA_013390005.1. Classification (NCBI taxonomy): domain Eukaryota; kingdom Metazoa; phylum Chordata; class Aves; order Passeriformes; family Eurylaimidae; genus Calyptomena; species Calyptomena viridis. The sequence goes on from WEIV01026864.1 coordinate 75,650, forward strand.
CTGTGCCTGGCATTAACCTGCTCCCCAGGCAGCTATTACTCAAAATGCACAATGGCCTACAGGACACCAAGAGATTTGCCTTTGCTCTATTGACCAGGCACAGCCTTTCACACCGTGTGATGAAATATCATCAAAACCACATATCATGGCACGCTGCTGGAAAAGCTGGCAGCCCACAGCTTGGACAGGTGCACTCTTTGCTGGGTTAAGAACTGTCTGGATGACCAGGCTCAAAGAGTAGTGGTGCTGCATCCAGTTGGTCATTCATAGTGTCCTCCAGGGATCAGTATTGGGCCAGCTCCTGTCCAATATCTTTATTGATGATCCAGATGAGGGGTATACATCAAGCTGGGTATGAATGACTATTTGCTGAAGGGTAGGAAGGTTCTGCAAAGGAATCTGGACAGGCGGGATTAATGGGCCAAGACCAACAGTATGGGGTTCAACAAGACCGAGTTCTTAGTCCTACACTTTGGCCTTGATAGCCCCATGCACAGGCTGTGGGCAGAGAGGCTGGAAAGCAGCCCAGCAGAAAAGGACCTGGGGGCACTGGTCAACAGCAGCTAAACATGAGCTAATGGGTGTCCAGGTGGGCAAGAAAAACAATGGCATCCTGGCCTGTATCAGCAATAGTGTGGACAGCAGAACCAGGGAAGTGATTCTCCCCCTCTACTCAGCACTGGCGAGGCCACATCTTGAGAGCTGTGTCCAGTTTTGGGCCCTCAGTACAAAAAAAGACATTGAGGTGCTGGAGTGTGTCCAGAGAAGGGCAATAGAGCTTGTGAATGGTCTGGAGCACAGGTCTAATGAGGAGTGGCTGAGGGAGCTGGGGATGTTTAGTCTGGAGAAAAGGAGGCTCTGGTGGGACTGTATTGGTGTCTACAACTACCTGAAAGGAGGTTGTAGCCAAGTGTAGTTTGGCCTCTTCTCACAGGCAACAAGTGATAGAACAAGAGGAAATGACATCAAGCTGTGCAAGGGAAGATTTAGATTGGACATTAGGAACCTTTTCTTCACCATAGGTTGTCAAGTATTGGAACAGAGTCACCATCCCTGGATGCATTTAAAAGGTATGTAGATGTGGCACTTGGGGATATAGTTTAGTGGTGGACTTGGCAGTGCTGGGTTAAAGGTTGGACTTAACGATCACAAGGTTTTTTTCCACCCTAAATAATTTATGATTCTATGTGTATGTTTGCCATTCCCTTGCATATCGTTCCCTTATGGGCACCATAGCAGCTAACAAAGCAAGTACCATGAAACTCCCCATTTCTTCATTTTAGGGTTGACTAGGCAACAAGATCAAGCTACCCTAATGCTACTGGTCATTGAGCTGTGCAGCAGCATGAGACACAAGGGAGGACTGGAAATTCACTGTTTGTTGTCCCCGATCCTCTGGCAGCACTGACTTCAGTCTCATACTGCTTCTGTGAATGAAAACACTTTTCCCCAGCTCGGCCATGGGAAAGGCAGGAAATATCCTGCTTGTCATTTACCCTTCTTTTGAAGACAATAATTACATTTTCTACTACATGCCTTTTGTCCTTCTGACTCTGACTCTGTGTGTATAAAAATCTTTCTCTTCAATTACATTTTACTAAGCAAAACATTGACCCCGTGAAGGAAGAACAAGACTCAGAAATGGAGCTTTCTGTGCTGGTCCTGTGGAGGCATTAGAATCTCCACATGTCATCTCAACTCCATACTGCTGATTCTCACACTAAAAGTGGTGGAGGTGGGGATCCCACATCTGGGGTTGCCATATAAGTTTTGGTCAGTACTAAAAGCCATTCCTTACAAACCACCTTTCCCAGTCACTCCTCCAGTCCTTGGCTTGATCTTTGTGCACACACTCATCTATCCCTCATTGCTGTAAGGGGTAGAGGCTATGGTCCCTTGTCATTGTAATGATTACACTCCTGCGTTCTTGCAGAACAGGCACAAAATGATCAGAGCTCAGGAGAAGTCTGTGTGTAATGGGCAGTCCTGTCATGTGCTGTTTTCATCTTTGACAGCGTCCTTTCATGGCTTGTCTAGACAAAAAATACAGTATTTCATAAGCTCACAAAAGACAGGAGGAACAGTTATTGCAACCCTACAACTGAATTTCATGAGCTGCTGCACCTTTGTATGTATGTGGGTCTGTAGGTATGGAGGGTATGGCTATGTAGGTATGGCTATCTCAGTGTATAAATACTCACCAACATGTGCAAGACTTGGTGCAGCATCAGCCTTCGCTGGGACTTACCTGGTGTTGCTGACTGCCTGAATCTTATATCTGACCCGGGCAAATTCAGTAGGACTCAAGATCTCCAGCCTTACACAGAGCAAGGAGCAGGCACCTCACATGGAAACAAGGTGCCGCCCACCAGCAGCATCTAGAGCCACACTTCCAACCTCTACCCTGGGCCACAGCCAAGCACAGGTTTTAAGGATCTGTTTGTAAATTTGTAAATTGCCCTGAATATGTCTATGATACTAGACGTGCAAATTCATGGATCTGTAACCCAGCCCTCATCTTCCAGAAGAGCTTCCTCTAAAAAGAACTCCACAGTTACTCACAGTTTTAGAGGTCTAGAGGAAGCTCTTCTAGAGTTACACAAAATGTTAGCACAGCTCCACTCACACAAAATGCCACTTGTGTAACTGACAGGCCTCTGGAATCAGGTTTTAATTTATCACAATGGCATGACTTTTCAAAGTTTCCAATATTTTTGTGCATTTTTGAGAAAAAGGACCTTTATTGCCACTTTTATGTGTAAGCTGCCTACAGTTTCATATTACTTGGGGTATAAAGCAGATAAGCAAAAGGCCTTTAAACTAGTGTTGTTGCACCTCTGATCTTGATTGATGTTGACACCAATTAGCAGAAAAGGAATCTTCCAGATAAAGGAAAAGAAGATTTTATTAAGCCCTAAATGCCAAGAGTCAGAATTCAATGCAAAATTCATTAGTGTTTATGGCAGGAGTTCTATCAGCTTTTGCCAAGGGGTTAAAGGGAAATAAAAATTACACAAATAGGATTTTCAGGACTTTTAAATCCTAGCTTGGACAGTAAATGTGCTTAGGTGATTTCAGCTTGCTATTCTATACCCCTACTTGTACAGGCTATTCTGGTATGCTCACTAGGTTTAATCAGAGGCTACTAAAATCAGTTTTGTACCTCTGAATAAAGAGAAAAATAGAAGTAATATTTTTTTCACTCAGTTCTAAATTTATTTTTTAAATACAACCTCAGATAAGAAGAGGTCTTCATATGGTATAAATATAAATTTAAAAATCTATAAATATATGCATGTATATATATATATGTATAAATACAGGATCAAAACCTGATTTTACATTTCTGGCTTATGTACAGACAGTGACACAAAAATAATGATACTTGCCTTTGCAGACTTCTACCCTTAAACATTTGCTCAGAAAAATAAAGGAGCTTTGCAAGCTTCCTGATGTTGTATTACCAATAAATCCTAGTTTAACAAATCTCTGAAACAATATTTGAAAGCTTTGTAAAAAGAAAGATTAAATATGCTTTTTGTGAAGTAGAAATGAGATTGTGACAGTTCAGAGTCTGGAGAACTTTGAGTGGCTGCACTGTGAGAGAAGCACAGCTGCCAGTTATTTCTAATTCACAGCTCTTACAGGAACTATATTTTGGAGTAGGAACAAATACTTGGGCAAGCTGAGGCAGTTTTTTCCTAAAGTCTGTGTTCAAAGCACTCAGAAGTTTTCTTGCATATTCATGCCTGTCCATGTGCACTAGATTGTGGGATTTTTTTCTAATAGTAAGCTCTTCAGCTGAGTAAGGAAAATCATAGGTCCCAGTTCCCAAATACCAGGCACCTGCCTGCCCAGAAACACATCCACAAGTTTTCATTCCTCCCTTCTTACAGTTCAAAGGACTGCACACAAGCACATTAATTCCTTGCAACTCAATTTAGCTAATGATAATTCAATTTCAACATGTCCTAAGACATGTTCTTCCACTGACAGAGGATCCTGATGACCATCAGTTTACATCTACTTGTCAGAAACCCCAGAGCAAATGTTAACTCTGAATTTTCCTTCCAGTCTCATTGGCTGCATCAAATGTCATCAGAGCTTTTGACAGCAGCATCCCAGACTCAAAACTAGAAATTTATTGCCATTTCTCGCTCACTGTGGACATTAGGGATTTGGTTTATACATCTCTCATCTTCCAGGGCTAAGCACTGCAATTCTGTGTTTCACTTTACTGGATAGTACTATTCACCTGAAAAGACTTGAACTTAGATTTATTTTAAAAAATAAAGCATCCCTTTGTTGTTCTTATGTCATTTACTCCTGCCCTGCAACCAGCCATCATACATACCTGTTGTCCCCTTCTGCATATGGGAGGGGTTCATTTTCTTATAGATTTCAGAAACTTGCCCCACAGTGAGAGCTTTGTTCTCTGACTGGAGCTAAGAACTAGCTTTATTTTTAAAAAAACCTTGGAGGTTACTTATTAAAAAAATAAAACCAAACCAAACAAAACCAAAACAAGCAAAGAAACAAAAACAGAGGGTGGAACAAAAAAAAAAACAAAAATGAACAAAAAAACCCCCAACCAAACAAAACCCCATAAACAACACTCTGCTCTGTTATTAAACCACATGATCTGAAAACTGGTGAGCCTGGAAACTCTGACTGGAAAAGGAAGAATTATTCAAGAAATGGGGAGAAATGGGGATGTGAGATTTCAAGGAACATGTTATGTTGGCTCCTACTCTTGTCTGATGCTATATTGCCACAGCTTCTCAATCCTTTTCATTTGTTCTCACAGTATTTGCATGTTCTATAAATGAAGATGGATTTCTGCTCACTGATGGCTGTTATCTAAGCTGCTCTGATTTTGGGATCTTGATTAGACTTGTACCATTTTTATAATAGCAAAATCTTTTTCAACTAAACATTTAAATGTGGAGAGAGTTCGTGTTCTGAGAGTAAAACCCATCTAGCAAAATCTCAGAGTTAGAGCCACACATTGCAGAAAGCTCTCCCCTTCTCTAAAGGATCTCAGCAACAAAATAATGAGGAATGTCTGCCCAAGACTTTGAAACTATGACTGCTGTCTGCATGTGTACATAACAATCAAAAAAGCATCCATCCTGAGAAGCATAATGCACAGTTTCAACCCCTGCACCTCTAGAAGGATCACTCCTGTGTTCACAGAACTGTGGGGGAATATTCGAGAAACCAGCAGATTAAAGGTATTTTTGCTCTGTTTCTTCTTGATGAAGAAAACATAGCAAAAAATGTGCTATGGAGAGTAGAGTTTGTGAATCTGTCTCTCATAACTGTGATGGAGAACTCCTTGGAGGACCAGACTGCAGCATTTACAAATTTGAAATAATGGGACATTGACTCAGTCACACAATAGATGTGGTCTCAGTGGGTCAATAAAATAAGAAAGAATTCTTGGTTAAAAATTTGCAGGGAGTCGGATCTGTTTCAGTCTTATGTATAGATTCTGTTAGTTACAAACATTACAAACAAAGATGACAAGACTTCATGGGATTTCAAACTTACATTATATCAACAGACTTATTTTAAAGCAGAGATGCAGAGACAAGGCAAAATTTATAAATCTGCCCCTTTTCCCACTATGGAGTTACCTGCAGCAGTCATGTAGTGAATAGAAAATTAAAATTGAGTATTCTCCATAGATATTCATATATAATACGACCCCAGAAGAAATGCTTACATTGCTATCCCTGTCAGATTCTATGAATCCACAAATCCTTCTAAATACCTAATATCACAGCTAAAGATGTGCCTGGATGTGCAAGCTGTCAGCTACGTATAAAAGGCCTCTTATCAGGACCAGCACTGACAATAATATCTGCAAATGTTGAATGACCCTCAGCTGTCAAACAAAAAATCAACATCCAGCTGTGTGATACATGTAGCTGCCAGGTGCTAAGTCCACAAGCAAAACATAAAGGGATAAACAGTCAGGTCATCAGGAATCAACCTGTCCAGAGAGAAAATGTGTGTGAAAAATAGTAGGGTTACTGTCAAGGCTTATCCTGTTGTTGTTGTTAATGGGTGTCCTGGTTTGGGACAAATATGTTCAGAGGGATAAATATTCTCTGATAAAAAGGAGGCCGCAGCTCCCCCTCCCCCACGGTGGGAAGAGAGAACCTGGAAGATTCAGAGTCCTTTTGTTGATATGATCTCCTTCTTCCTTTGCCACGGAGGAGAAAACATGGGGGCCCCCCTACCCCAGGCCAGGCCGGTGAAAGGGTCTCCCAGTGAGGTTTCCATGTTCTAATNGAACATCAGGAGTCTACCTAGAGGTTGTGATTTCTGTTACATCATCACACAGAATGGTCAGTTTTGATTGTTGTCAAAGGTGAGTGTCTTGTATAATGTTTTCTAGAAACAGTAGAAACTTTTAGTATCTGCATTATCCTATGGCAGGAAGCTCCAAACTGACAGAAGATGGAAGTCATGCTCCACAGAACATGTAGGCATAACCAACAACAGCAGAAAAGCACCAGCAATTAGTCAGAACCTCTCTATTGACTGACAAAAAGTAGACATATACTATCATTGCAAGCCAATTTTTTGAGAACCTAAAGTGTGTAAATTAGACCTAAAGTGTAAATTGCACAGTGAATGACAAGAATTTCAGAACATTGATTATTTAGAGACAGACAATCTGAGGAATTAATTCTTTCGAGAAGTATAAAACTGCTGGTCTTGACGACATCTGACAACAGAGTAGATAAAATACCTTGGTTGAATGACAAATATCTGAATACTCTAACCATTTATTGTGCACTGCTGTCAGTGCACTAGTGCTTGTATGTCATGGCATTCCAAAAATCAGAGAAGGATGTTCCAGAGCCAAAGAACAGTGGGTTGTGTCCATACGGCATCATCTTCACAAATGGCATCAGCATCTGATTCTAATTAAATTAGTTTTCACCATTTGCTAAATGATTCCTAATACCAGAGCAAGCTGGACTGCTCCCAGAAAATCCCTGCTGTTTAAGTGCTTAACATCACTGAGCAGTTCCAAGAGAGCCTTGGGAGGGCATGGACAGATACTCTATGCCTGTAGATCCAAAAGCAGCTGCTCATGACACTGGAAAAATCTGAAGTATGTAATTATTTGTAATTATTAAATTACACAGATTGATCATCACTCCATAGGGATCCCACACTGAAAAGTTTACATAAACCCTGTGAGAAATAGAGCCAATGGTTCAGATTGCAATATGAACTATCAGAAAAGGGTACCAATATTTTTAGTGTCTGTCAAAATAAGCAACCAAGTTATGGTCATATAAAATCTAATTTCTCACAGGTGACTAAGGCATCACAATCTAAAATTAGGAATGCAATTGTAAGGACTTCATGCAAAGTCAAATTCATGTTGGCCCAAGCATCTTTCCTGGACATCTGATTAGCACATCCAAAGCCAGCTGTATATGAATTCGGATGAAATGTATTTGAATCTCCTCCACCTTTAAACTCAACAAGCTACCGAACAATTTTGCACATCCAAGATTAAGGGTGAGTCACTCATGACTAGCACCTGGTCTAGCTCAGTATCATACCAAATTGCACAACTTTTAAAAGGCCAGACAGACCAAAATGCAAAGGTAGTGCTTGTAATCCAGATTGAAATGAGAGCTGGATGAGGAGACTGTTGGCAACCAAACAATGCTGCGAATCGCTGAACTCACACAGTACCACTCAGACCTGCACGTGTGCTCTGGGTGGGAACAATCAGGGTTTGCAGAGTTAGATATGCTGCAATGGATCAAAATCACATTGTCTTACTGGGTATCTTGGATAAGCCAAAATCAGTCTGTCTTTCTGGGGATCATCCTATCTCATATCATGAAATCACAAGCTATTACCAGAGAATGCATCTTGAATGTTTATGGTGGTGCTGAAAACCTTTCTAGCTACAGCAGAAATACAGAAGCTGGAGCAGCTACAAAGTTGGCAATTTACAACATAATCAGTAGGGCATTTAAAATTAACATAGATTAAAAGAAAATAAGAGAAAATAAAAGAAAATTACCTAGTAACCTTAAAATTAATTGGACAACTTGGAGACCTTCTCACACACAAATCAGCTGGAAGAACAAGAACATTTAGAAATGTTATTATAAATAAACAGAAATTTGTGACCATAGAGCCTGCTTTAACGGTACAGCACATTGTGGTCTGTGGAATCATGAAAGAGTTGTAAAATACTGCTTATTTAACCAGGGCAAGCCATTAGAGCATCTCTCATGTTAACTTTATGAAACCACATCAGAAAACAAGTAAAGGACGTGCAAGAGGAATAAGAAACCACAGAAATAGCTGTGCAGGCATGGAAGGACAAACAACTCTTTAATTCTCTTTCTGCAAATCAGAACGAGGCAAACAATTGAAAAGCCTTTTTCAAACCCTACCAGTCCTTGACAGGAAAGAGGAAATAATGCCCTAATTGTCAAAAATGGCAAGGAGAGGAGAGAGGGCAGAATGTCATGGTTACAATTTGTTTCCAATTCATTCTCTCTCTCCAAGGTTCCTCTTGCCCTTTAAGAAATCTGTACTTAAAACATAATGGACTAGACAATTTTCAAACCAAAAGCCCAGTATAATTCATTTTAATGCCACTCCAGTTGGCTGGGCAATACAATAGATCATCACATTGGGAGAGAACCCTTTGGTCTAGGCCATATATCAGACTGAACTTCTAGATCTATAGCATATTCATCATGAGATTGCCATCACACAAGGTTATCATGCTGGTATGCAGTATTTCTTCATGTCTCCCTTAATGAATTTGGTTCTTTTAGCCAAAATGGAGCTATTCAACATTAAAAAAACAAACCAAACAAACAAAACTCCCACAAATAAAAAAAGAAAGCAAAAAAAACCCCAAACTGATACTGATTTTGTCAGAGTCAGATGCCCAGAGTTAAATAGCTACCATGACACACTTACAGAAGGTATCAGCAGAGAGAATGGTTTCACATAATGTTCAAGACTAATTTTTTTAATATGAGCCAGTGTTTAGTCTTGGAAAGATGCACTGTATTGTATTAGTTTCAGCTACACCACATATACACTGATATACAGATATACACTGTTAAGAACAAGCTCGATGAGTAAACTGACGATTTCTTTTTTCTTAAAGTTATTCTCCTCAGCATAGAAAAAGATGACCCTTCTGCATAGTTTTGAGCCATTTTTTCCCCAGTAATAAAATACTTGGAGCACAGCAGACTTGGGGTCACCAACTGTTTCTCTACTAGGAAACCAAGTCAAAAGATCCTGGATGTCACAAGATGCTTGTCAAAGACATGAGATCAGAAAAAGTATCACAACTAATTAATACTTTGTTTTGGAAGAAACTTAGTACTCAATGTTTCCTCTTCTTTCATGGGAAGTAAGTGCCCTGAACTTCTGACAAATCATTTATTCAAGCTCCTTACTGTGAACTAAGGTCTCTGAACTTAGTTCTGTCTGCTGCTTGTGAACTTTGAACTAGAAGGTTTAAGATATACAAGTGTAACAGAAACAAAATCCACTTTTGTTCAAAGGTCATTGTCAATAGTGTTTATTTTTTCCGGTCTTGTTTTCTCTTCAGCATAATTGCATTTTTGTCTATAAGTGACGAGTTTGACCAGAGCAGCATTGATTAAACCAAACTCACAGACTCACTCAATATTTCAATGATTGAGGATTGCCGGAGGAAAAGAAATACTTGTTTTCATTCCTCCTTCCGTTTACAGCTAGGAGTGAAGCCAGTGGTGACAAAGATCTGCTGTGCAAAGGTTTTTCTATGCTATTTTCATCCTGAAAACCTCGTGAATTCCCCAGGAAAACTTGTCATGACCATCCCACCTTGTTCCAAAGAGATTGTGAGGTCTGAATAGCTGAGCTGAGATGCTTTCTGGATAACAGGGTCACTGCAAGCTCACTGCTCCCTGTTCTTTTCCTCTCTTTAATATTCACAGCACTGCAGCTAAACCTTCTGACCCATTACTATTCAGATTGTGTTTCTATTTACTGACAAGCCTTAACCCTTTTCATCATATTGCTAATTCTGTCTTTAAGGCCTTGTGTTGCTTCCTCCTGCCCATATTTATGCTCTGATGTCTGTAGTTTCCCCCTTGTTCTACTTTCAAACTCTTTCCTTGAGCTCATTCTTTCTTCTGGTCCATCAGTATCATCCTCCTGCTCTCGCTCAGACTCCCTCACTTTCTATCCCCTCAACAGATTTCTCCCTCCATGCTCTGCAAGAAAGAACTAGTCTTGGAGTGGTTCTGGGGGGCAATTGTTATTCCAGCATAAGCTCCTGCTGAATCTCTAAGAAAGAAGAGGACAAAGTGTAGAAGCAGTAGAAAAAATGTAGGAAAGAGCAAGGAGAAATGCAAGTTGTGTCTGGAGCAAACCTTGTTTTGTTGCTGCTTCTGGGAAGTGACAGAAACAGTAGCTCTTACTACTTTTTAAGGGAAAAAAGCAATGTTTGAAACATGTCAAGAAAGGAGACTGTGGCCACCAGCATCTGTAAGTATCTCTCCAGTGGTTTGTAGCTGTTTCAATGCTGCTACTGGGCAACAAGAAAACAACAACAAGATGGTCTGTACTACAAGTGTTGTCCCACAAATGCTGCACGGCACCTGCCATGATGTGAAGAAGCTGAAGGCAGAAAATAAGAATCAGAGGTGAGATTTGGCAGCCCTTTCACCTGTATGTAGCAGGGCAAAGGTCTCTCTCATGCTGAGCCAGCCTCCCAGATTAGCCTCAAGCTCAGCCAAGAAGAAAGATGGACTAATTCCACCTAAGCCTTTTTCCTGGGAAACAAGCATGAACACAAGAACAAAAACATTCTATCCATGGAGAGGTGACTGGGGAACTGTTGTCCCAGGACATTTAGCTACTATATTCTTCGTTACGGCAAATTTTATGTTTAGCTCAGTGCAAGTAGCTTTTGGTCAAAACCAAGCAAAGCTGTGTTTCTTGGGTTGCATGCTATGTGCAGGATGAAGAGCCTAACTAGACTAATCTCATATGATATTAGGGTTAGATATTGTTCCTGGGGGAGCATTTAACAGATGGAGTTTCCTCAAATGAGCAGTAGTCCCTAATATTTTCTGGCTCTTGATTCTACCACTCCCAGGAAGCCATGAACCAAGTAAACAGCCTGAAGCTCTTTGAAAGGACTTGGCTGTTGCAGATCACGCTGCAGGATGCAGCAATGAGTAAAAACTCAGGTCAGATGGTCACAGCAGGCAACTGGGATCCAAGAGTCCTTGCCCTGGCACATTATCCTCAAACACTGGTATAAAGCAACTGACTTTTCTGTACTTCACTCAACATGAGCTTACTTGAAATAAGAAGTGCCACATTACCTGAGAAATGCTTTAAAGTTATGAAAGTATAAAGTAATAGAAAGTAGAACAAGATCACCAAACTGTTTCTATCGATAGATATGAAATTCAGGGCTCCTGCTGCCTCACATTTTCAAGGTAATTGCTAAGAAAGAAAATGATCTATTTGTCAAGTCAACTCATTAAACAATTTGAGACTTTGAACCACTTGATTTCGGTGCAAATTTAATCAGCGAGTGTAGGGGTGAGTTGACACAGAACACACTTTCTAACTTCTGCCTTAGGGCCCCTTTCTATATTGTGGTAACACAATATTGTTACTTTACAAGCTAGCGGAAAATCAGCATTCCTCTGTGTGCCTCATTTCCACCATGGACAGCAGAAATGCTTATTCATACTTCCATAGTTAAGGTGCATTTAAAAAAGTAAACATAGACTGAAAGGGGCTTAAATGTCTCTCACCTGTACTAATTCCGGTGGTAAGAGGACAGGGGGTGTGGTGCAGACATGCTGGTATAGCCATTTTGGGGATCAGTATCTATTTGCTGTTCAGGACTTGTACATGAGCAGGCAGAATTGCAAAGCACTGAGACCTGTCTGGCTCCCTCCTTCTCACTGCTGGCATGGCTCATGCCCTGCACTGCATACAGTGCTTCTGGCTTTCTAAGTGCACCCCAACAAACTTCCATCAAGCCTCCCAATGCTGAAACTTGAGCTTTTCCAGGGATTCATTTCAGAATGCGAACAAAATCAATCCTACTCATTCCAATTAGGCAGCCAGTAAATAAATCTTGTGTCCTGTCATTGCAGGTCTTCTGTTGTGTTTCAGGCTACTTGGAAATTGTCTCAAAGTAACTGCAGTTCTCCACTTGTTTCTTTTCTACAGTTAAAACTTCTTCCTTCTCTGTAAGCACAGAGGATTTGTCCAAGGCCTGCTTCTGTGCCGAGCTGAATCTGTGCTGTATTTACAAAGTAAAAGCCAATACAAAGAACTCTCACTGTAATGAACAGTGTTTGGAATGAAAAGTCTAATGAGTATAGATGGTATCAAAGCTGTTCTCTTGCTCAGAAGTGAATGTTAATGCCAATTACTCATGTTTCTTGATTAAACTCTCTCTGAACACTAAGTATTGTAGAAAAAAAAATCCTTCACCACAAAATATGCACAATGCAGCTGAGTCAGAAGCTGGTACCAAGAATCCAGGGACAAAGTGTACTCTTGTGTTGTGATCCTTCACACAGAGTGTTTTCGGTGTGATTTATAAAAGATGTCTGTGCTAAGTATTCCATTGGATAACAGCCAAATAAGAGGACACCAGACTAAGATGTACTTCCAGGACAAGGGAAATACTTCCATGAGTAAATGACTAAAAGAGGACATTTTATATGGACAAACAGGAGGTTCTGCTAAAGATGTGACAGATCTCAAGGTCTATAATTGGGAATCTTATAAATCATGAGAATCTCTGGTGAACTCTCATAGCTGGAGTTGGGTCTATTGCCTCAGTTTGACTGGATCCATGTCCACTATTCTATTTGAAAAACCATCCTGGGGTCCAGCTGCAGCAATTTCATTCTATGAATACTTTGCTATGATACAAAAGGGACAGGAACCTTGCTATATATCTCTATACTTGAGCCCCGAAATAAGGAGAAACACACCAACCAGGAAGAAAAGTGAACATCAGGTCTCCCAAGAGTGAAAACTATTATGTTCTTGTAAAAATGCCCGTAGTAATTGCTTCTTGTTATCAAAGTCCGGTACCAGATAAAGGAATGAAACTCGCAGCTTCTCAGTTTTTCTTGCTGTTNCTTGATATCCTGGACTCCGACAGAAAACATCTATTAACAAAGCTACAGGAATGTGTGTTTGTTTTCTAATCATCAAATCAGAGTTTAAAAGCAGAGTTTAAAAGCAAAAGGTATGCTTAACTAGTCTATTCTCACCCATCTTCTCTGTCTCAGGTCATTGCATTTCATACAGCTCCCACTGCCTTGAGTCAGATGTTTCCTAAAGCACTGACAAACAGTGACACCCGAAAACCTCCTGGCATACCAAGCTACACCATGGATGAAATATTTGGAACAGATAATAAGAGGAAAGTTTAAAGTTGAAATAAAACCTGAGATGGCTGGTGGAAGAGCAGTTTTCCATCCCTGGGTTGAGATTGGGCTAAAATTTTCCATCCAAAGCTGCAAGGCTCTCACGAGCACCCAGGACCTGCTGTAGCTGCCTTTCAGCCAGCACCTATCAAAGCATTCCTCAGCAGAAATGCTCACAGCTAAATAGATGAATTATATAAAATCTGTGGGGAGAGGAGTGGCAGGAACAGGGACATGTCTTGTCCAGGGACAAACAGGAAGTCATTAGAAGAGCTGGAAAAGGCCACTGATGTCCCAGTTCCAAAGGCTCCATTTTAAATATTTAACTACCCAATGTTTATCCCATTTGTTATTGATAGATCACAGCACCTGGCTTAATAATGCTTTACGCTTTTGGAAATATCACTTCATAAATCTTCATGGCAGGTGTGTGCAGTGGGTACCAGTGTTATGCCACTTTCCCAAACTGGGACGTTCACACACCACAGTAAGGAAAGGCAAAACAGCCAAAATATGCACCTACAGCCATCAGATTGGAGGGGACACAAAGGCTAACAAATGCCCAGAGAAATACATCCACGAGCCTTGCAAAGAGCAGAGCATAATGATTTAAATCTAAAGCTGTGGCTGCTTGAGGAAGATTTGCAGGAAGTACAAGAGTGGCTCCAGCTGAGCAGAGAGTTCCCAGCAATGGCTGAGCTAAATGACCTCTGACAGAGGCTGTGCTAAGGCTGGGAGCACAGTCCCAGCACACTGAGAATGCCTGAATGCTGTGCCTGCCCATGCTGAGCCTCCAGGCAGTGCCAGTGCTACCAACAGCACTGCAGTTCTCACACAAATTCAAGTTAGAAGGAGAAAAAGAAAGAGATTGGAAGTAATGGGGGACATATGAATCATATCTGCACGACTTCATGTAATTTCATTTTGAAATTTAAGATTTAAACTAATGTATTCCATGGCCAAAAGTTATTCTAGCTTCTCTGGGCAGGTAGTAATAGAAAGAAATGTGATCTTTTTGATTAAGCCAGAACATTTACTGCCACTGGTAAGTGCTGCACATAATGTACTGTGGGGACATGGTGCTTTCTGCAATTTGTGCTACAACTGCAACGTCTTAACAGTAAACCTTCAAAAGTGCAGTATATAGGAAGTTTCAAATCATCCTCATTAACCGCATTTATACAACAGAGCACCTATCTACTAAGATGTTAGAGGTGCTTCTAGTGAAATAAATTAAGTCCTGATTCTTCTTCCAGTATAAATCCAGACAACTTTTCCTACTTCTGTAGCATTATTCCAGATTTAAATCTATTCAACAAGGCTCTTAAATTTATGCCTTACTTGGGAACTGGACTGTTTCTACCAGTGGCATTGGAGCTGCCCTTATAAGCTTTAAATCTTCGAAAATTTAAGCATGTGCCAGGGACTAAAAATTGACCTCTGAGGCTAAAAACAACAGATTGGCAGAAAGCTGAAAGCTCATACAAAACCATTAAGGAAAATCAGAAGGCACAAGAGCTTCAGGAGAAAAAAAGACAACTTACAATTTTTAGAACAACAGGAAAATCCTGGAAGGAAGAAGGAGAACTGAAGGCTGTGAACAAGCACCTCCACTTCAAATATTCCAATATTTAATCTTGTCTCAGAATCCTGTTGTACTAATGCTGCACACAGAGATGCTGAGCCTCTGCATTACCAAAAGCTTGCACCTGAGATTTTCATACTTAGGATTTACATTTGCCTGTAGCTGCTTAATCATTCTACAAATTTCATTATCTGCAACCTACTATTGGGGAAAAGAAGTTGCAGGAAAAAGTACTTACCTAAGGCCTTATCACACACTCAAACACTAGGAAATGAGACTTGGGCATCCATAAATAAGGAAAAATCTATATATGTCTGACAATAAGCTTTTGGAGTTTTGCTTACCATTCAGGCTCATGCAAGAAATGGAAATTTCCTGTTCCTGTCAGCCTGAATTGCCTCCAAAGTCACAACTGCTCAGCTGGAAGACAGTAAATACCACAGCCTCATTTTCTTAATGCACACAAGAAAGAGATAAACTCAGCTTAACCTTATAAGTTTACTCTGGGATCATCTTTATGGCCCAGGTGACTCCCAGCTCAGCCAATGCAGGATGCTTAAGTGATATTGTAATATGAATAGTAAATCCTAACTTTGCACCAAGCAGAAAGCTATTGAATGCTGACAAATAGGGCTGTAAAAAGCCACTTCAGAGACCTGTGCAAACACAGGGGAAAGCTCTGCCTGGCTGTGGGCATGTCAGGTTGCCCAAAGAGGTACAAGGATACTTGCCTTGCTGTCTAAATGCAGGTCTTTGTCCACCTTATCCCATACCACACTTTAGATGGCATACCTGATGGACATCTTGATTTCTTTCTTGAATAACCACCCCCCTGATTAAGTTGAATGCTGCTTAATTCCACCAGTTTGTAAATGCTGCATTCATTATTCAGAGTTATCCAGATCTGAGGGAACCGAAGGGAAAACAAAGCTTCTCACAGCATTTAACACCCACTCCACGGGTCTGCAGAGATTCAGCTTGAGGTGTGGTGTGACCCTCCCATCATTCTTCAAACAGATGTGGGAAGTGACAGTGGTCAGTCACCCACCAGGAGGACCAGGGGCTCTCCCTTTAGAGAGACCAAAGCCAGGAGACATGTGGACAACGCTTGAGGACCAGAGGAAAAGAAAATAGGCACTGCCCTTGCAGGTGGTTGGTACTGATCTCCCACCTCTTCCTCTGAAGCACAGCAGGTGTTGCCCATGGAGCAGCTGCCAGCTATTGTGCTCTGGAGCTCCAGTGTGCCTGTGGTGCTTGTATTTTGGAGCACAAGGCTCAGATTCCTGGCTCCCAACTGCCCCATGGCTTGAAGAATTGGAAGGAAATATTATCCTCTCCCACTTGCTTGAGCATTATCCAAGCCTTTTGTTCACATCATCCCACCCTGTAGGGGAGGATGGGATCTGATTGAGGCTCACAGGAAATGGCAACCCAGCTATTTGTCAAGGCTACACACAGAGAGCCCTGCCTTGGCACTGGATTAGAGTGGGTGTCTCCACAGGGCTCCATCTTTATCTTCTTTTTCTTTTAAGGTTGCTGAAAAAAATAACAATAAGTGCAAGAACAGAACATGGAAACAGGCAGACATAACCACAGAATGGAGGGAGAGTGATCAGGAGAGGAAAAGACAAGTCTGAAGCTGGACGTGCATTTTAAGAGACAGTTCTGATTTGATGCAAAAGCATTTAGAAACTGAGTTGAAAACAGTGAGTCCAAACAAGCCAAAAGCTGAGCTAGTTTCATCTGGAGCAGTTATATTTTATTTCCAATTTCCCAACTATTTTGTCTCTCCCCACACTGGACTACGTAACATCAATGGAAGCTGCTGTGGGATCACTGCTGCTCTCTCCCTCCCTCCAGCTGACCTGACCTCACCCAAAACAGGGCTCTGCGTCCCCATTTTCCTGCTCCCAGAGGACTCCCTCACACCCAAATGCAGGCTCTTCTTCAGTGCAGCTCTCTGCATCTCAGCTCCTGACTTCAGTATCCCCTGGGAGAAAGGCAGGAGGAGAAATTTTACACAGTGATGAAGCTACTCACCAAAGTGTACTGACTCCCATCATTTCCTCTGTAATCCACATTTTGAGCTGGTTTTAAATTTCTCTGATCAAGTAGAGAAGAGATCTGAAAGCAGCTGTCTCAGATCACCTCAAGCCTAGGCTGTTTCTACCTTCTTGCTTTTATAGATCTAGGTTTCTTTTTTTTATTTTTTTAATTAAAAAAAAAAAAAGGAAAAAAAAAGTGCCTCCAAGCAAAATGATCTGTTTCAGGTTGAACAATATTGAACAATACACCCATTTAAATCTAAATGGAAGTTTTTGAACATTCATAAAAAAGATAACGGCTTTTTTTAGGATGAGCCTCAAAAATATTATACTGCCTAATCAGAAAAATGCAAAGTCCCTGCGAAGACTTTTTCCCCACAGTAACTACACCCTGGAATGAGACAATATGATTTCTGATTATATAAACATGACTTCCCCTGCACCATCCCAAGTTTGTACTCAATTACTAACTTTTTTCTCTCCATAGGCATCCATAAAGAGGGTTTTCTAGGACAATTACAGAAAATATTTTTATTAAGTTCTTTCAAAAACCAATAGCATGCATGTGAGAGTGCATATGTTCAGACATGTGAAAACTTCTGAACATTGTCACACTTATTAAAATTTTGTAGTGAGTAGTCTTTGGGAACTGCATATATATGCTTTATTCATGACAGAGTTATTTGATGCTGTTCTCAGTGTGTGATTGGACCGTTGGAACATCTTTATTCATATGGAGAAATAATAAATATTAAATGACCCAAAATCCAGGTATCACCATTCAGTCAACTACTCATGGATTAAGCAGAGGTTTGGTTTTCATTAATAACCGGCAATAAGCTGCATATTTGTAAGCCACATAATAAGATCCCATAAATAATATCAAATAGAATTTAGAACTCAGAGACTGAAATTCAAAATTAGACTTTCCAGCAGTGTAACTCTCCTCAACAGTTTGGCTTTGCCTGTTGACTAGTAATGAAGGATAGGAAAAGTGATATCAACAGTGGAATTATCAGACATACCATTGCCATTACTGACATATGCAAAAATCTACATTCCGTTACATGAGATTTATCAAACATGACATTATGAATATCAGGTTTATTTGTCTTTTTAAAGAAAAACTGTTTCAAAATAATGGCAGATCCAAGAAAAACCTCAGTTTACAAATTTAAAGAAATTTTCAGGGAGTCACAGGTATGACAGGAACAGTAGTAGATTGATACTGCAGACAAAGCATGTTGGAAACACAGTATAGAGAGGTGGGCAATTTGAAGTAATATGAGGAAATTAGACTAGAATGAGTGTTTACACCAAGGGAAATAAACTGATACAATAGAGAATGCAGCTCTCAACACAGACAGATAAACTTGGAGAGATACCAAAGATATCAGAGAGATACTAAAGGCACAGTAAGGCAGGAAAACCAACAGCAAATGCAAAGAGACAGAATGCTTTAGGCTACAAGATAAACTGTGAAAAAACACACTGAGTCCCCATTTCAGAAGTACATAAGCTTCTTAGTCTGTGTCCTATGCAACAGTAAGAGAAGCAGCTGTCCAGGTTTGTGAAGGTGTAGAGGACTAAAGGAAAGGACTGAAATAGTGCATGACACAGTGATGGAGGCACTCCAAGAAATCCCAAGAAATCCCATCCCCAAGAAATGAGGCACCAACACTAATCATACGCAATATCAGTGATGAGTATTGTTTCTGGCTCCCAATAGCATCAAAGAATCAAATTTGTAGAAATACTATATATAGCTTTTTCACTCTTAATTTCCAAAACTGTGAACACTAGGGTTGTTAGAGTGAAACAAACTCAAATGCCTTAGCAGGTGAAGAAGATTTAGTGGGGACACCAGATGGGCAGGACTGTTGACAGCTGTCTCCCTCATAAGTGGAGAGTTCTCTCTCTCAGTTTTTGTGTTTACACAGGTCTTCACAGTTCTATTAGGAAGAGATAAAAAGTGCAAGGAGGAGGTGCAGGATGTTTTCTCTATTACAGACCAGCAGAAGATGCTTTTTGCCCCAGCTGCTGGAGGACTTCTGCACACTGTGCTCTACACACCAGGCATCTGGAGTGAGTGTGCGATCAGGATTCCCTGGGTTTTCCTACAAATTATTCTCCTGCATTAATATCCAAGGGGGAAAAATGACAGAATGTAAATATTCAACTGCAAAAATAGAAACAGCAGAATTCCGGTTCGTTGCATTTTCTGCCAAGCTGGTCATTAAGTGCAGGACTGTGTGGAAAGCTGGTTCCCACTTCCCTCACAGCCCCTCAGGTCCCTTCCAATAGGGCAGAACCTCCAGGAGGAAGGGTGAGAGAGGCTCTCTTTCTGCTGTGGGAGGATGAGCTCTCACCCTTTCAGAGTAATGACAGAAGAGACAAGTGCATGTAACAGGAATATTCAGTGCCTGTCACAGCAGGAAGGCAGGGAGGCCACATTGCTCAGTGAGCAGCAGCACCCAGAAGTGCTGGAGATGTTCAGTCCCTTGAGCCAACTCTGCTCACAAGAGGCCACTTCTGCGCCAAGGACATCCAGAGCAGGGATGGGCAGCCCAGTGAACCCAAACATCACCTCTTCCCTATCCATAAAACTTGCCCTGTGGCCACCTACTGCCACACTGCTGCCTGTGAATAACATGGTTCTGCCCAGGCTGTTTGCAGCCCCATAGGGGACTCATCAGCTTTCAGTGCTGTGTCACAGACAGCAAATCAAATTGGTTCGATGGAAAAGTTGTTTCAAAGGTGCCTAAAGTGCAACTTGTTCATTAGACTTTTTCAAATTCTTTTGGGGAAAAATTGTAAAAATCATGCTTTGTAAGGGCTTGTTCTGTGCCAAGTGGTCCTGTGACAGGCTCCATCAGACTGAGCAACTTGTAGGTTCCTCCTGTCCAGATGGCACCAGAACTGCAATGTTAAGCTGGAGATCTGTGTTCCCATTACCCATCCCCATAGCCTTCTGCTCCCCACACTTGCAAAATCTGGGCAGAAAACAGTTCCCTCACAAATTTAATCTAGGATGGGATGACTCCTGCTTTGCTGCCCTAAAGGAAAGTATACCTGACAGGTGCTGAGACTTTGAATCAAGTAGCATTTCCAACATTATGCAATGTCTTTTTCCCTAAAAAAGTTTAAGTTTACACAGCTTGAAAACAACTCCTGGAGAAGATGGCAGCAGCTGAAGAAGTTTGGCTAGAAATTGTGTTACCCCTTGATCCACCAGCACTGAGCAGCAGCTCTGTGTGCGACTCCCAGCTCGTTTGAACGTGCTTGGGATGGCTTCAGGCTTTTGGCTTTTTTATGCAAGCAGATTTTCATGCTTTGATATTTTCTCTGACATGACTTTTGATCCAGTGGAGGTGATGCTGACACTTTTTTCACTGGGAATATTTTGTGTACAGAGCTACTAGAGCATTGCAGTTGCCCGAGTTATTTTGGAGGAGCTCTTTTACAAAGATGTAGCCTAATACATAGGATGAAAAGTGAAAGCTCTGCTAACTACAGTCAGGGTGTCTGCCCTGGTCCAGATCAAGGCATTGTGGCTTGTTAGCATGCAGGGACCATCAAACATGATCCAGGAGGGTCATGAGAGAAGGAGAGCACAGCACAGACTGGTTTGAGGCTCTGTATAGTGACAACAGCACTTTGGAATACCCAGATTATGCCCTCCCAATAAAGCAGATAATGTTTCAAGCTGTCAGACTGGTAAGTTTTGGGAGAAGTGAAGAAACCCTGGTAGAAAGTCTGCACTTTGCTTTCTCTGCCAGGGTAAAGCAGCACAGGGAATGAGGGTCACCAGCCAAGGTGTGCTGTGTGCCTCGGGGAGCCCCCTGCTGAAGGACTTTCAGCTAATGGAGAAAGTCAAACATCCATATTCCTGCTGAAAAAGAGGCTGCACTACCTTCATCAGGCACTTCAGCTACAAAGGGAATTGTTCATAAAGGCAGAAGGAATTAAAGGAGGGAATTAAATGATGCAGTATTTAATGGGGCAGATTGATGTGCACGCTGATGAGATATACTTCAAATTGACTAAATGTCTGGTTTGGGTGAAACAGCTTTTTTTTTTCCTTTGGCCAATGCTCTATCTGTTTTATGCTCTTTGTAAGCCATGTCCTTTGCTGTGACCCAGACAGAAATGAACCTGGTCAAGTACAAGGCATGCTTAAAATAAAAACAAAAATAAAGAAAAAAAGCCCAAACCACTACATGCTCTAATTTCTGCCATTCTGAGTCCCATGGAAGGAAATTAGTTTTGTACTAATGTAAGTCTCAAACCACCTAAAATAAATCCCAACCAATTGCAGCCTGCCTGACTGTAGCACAAGGACTTGCTGAGGCACAATGCAAATTATACCAACTACCCACCAACACTGTGTTAACTGAGGGAGGGACATGGCTCTGAATGCCATCATCTCTTTCCCTTCCTAAATTGATGAGGCAGTCTCATTTTTGTGTGTGTAATGGTATGGAAGCACAGTAGCTTGGAGCTTGTAGGCATAACAAAGAGCTAAGCTACCCTGGATTTATATTCATCCAACTTTTCCAGTTGATAGAGCTACCCAAGTGTAAGCCCCTGTAGTGGGACTTCCACCAGAGTCAGTGTTGCACAGATTTACCTTCTGAGGGAAAACTATCCAACCAAGCTGAATCATTTCAGGCAGAGCAGTTGTAAGAGCTTGTTTACATGAAGCTGCTCAGAAAAGTTGATCTGAATTTTTAAGTGGATTGGTTAAACTGCATTAATTAAAGCCCTTTGTGGGAACTGTCAGAATTAGTGACTTTGATTTGATTTGGTTTACTTCTCTTCCAAAGCTAAGTCATATTAAGACCACTTTAATTGTGAAATGGAAGGTTTAATGCAATTTACCTAATTCACTTTAAACTCCTGCCTTTAGTTAATTTAAATCAACTTTCCTGATTTTCCTTGCATAGACATGCACAAGGAAAAATGAAGACCACTTATATAGGAAGACCTAAGAGAAACTTTAAAAAATATCCAAATATTTCACTAGCACCTCCAGGACTTTACTATCTCTGTCACCAACAAGCTTTGGGAACTGCAGGTTACACTGTCAAGGTCCAAGGAGAGACACTGAGAAACAGATCCAACAGCTCCTCAGTGCTGAGCTGCAGATGCTCATCAGAGACAGAATAGCCAGTCCTGCACAAAAACTTTACTCCAGCTTAAAATAAGAGATGAGAAGTTAAGAATATGCCTCTTAGCCCTCAGGAAAAAACAGAGGTTGGGCCATGGGCTGTGGAGGAAGAAGAGAGGTGCCTGAACATGTGAAAGAAGGAAATTACTTTGAAAGCTCTGGTGATAATTTCTGCATTCTTCCTCTCTCTTGAGCCAGAAGGCACAAACAATATTGGTAAAATTGTGTCAAAGGAGATCTGGTCTTCTTTGCCCTGGAAGCATCACTCAGCCCTGTTTTGGGCACCAGCAAAAAAGGAATAGCCACCCAGCAACCTGAAGCTCAGAGATTTGGGATGTGGAGGCATACAGGTGACTTGCATAGATCAGCCACAGTCCTCTGCAGGACCAGCACTGAGCCAAAAGCCAGTCTGTGAGACACCAAGGTGTCAACTATGAATTTCAGGATTCAAGGTGAATCTTTGAACCTTCTATTTCTACAGGTGCAAGTTGCTCTCACAAGACACTTCAATGCCTACAAAAATCTGCACGTTTGTACATCACATCTGTAAAGCTTACAGCCAATGCCAGGGTGAGCAGCACGTGCAGTGACAGGGCTATTCTGTGCCAGATGAATGATCAGACCAGGGAACTGCCACGTTAAATGAGAGGGAGTATAAGACAGCTCTTTGTGCTGCTGAGATCCATTTTGGTGTTGAATCAGACTCCACATGGCAGCCTAAGTGAGAGCAGAGTTGGTGATTAGTGGGACTGTGTGTATTTGGAGAAGGCTGTATGCATGACTGAGCATGAATGGCCTGATTATGAGTGGGTGGAACTCCACTCAAAGGGACTGAGCAGGCAGAGCTGAGGTAGCAATGATTAGCTGCCGTGCAAGATAAGTTATTGTCCCCTGGGATGCTAAAGATATACTGTACTTAATAGTTCACTGGCCAAATGCATTCAAAGGGTTGATATCGCAGCCGGAAGTATTCATTCACATAATTAGTTTACTTTTCTAGTTTAAGCCAAATGGAAAATCCCCCTGTAAAGCACTCTTAAGCCAGCTGTTGTGCCAGTGTTGATCAGCACAGTCCTTTTGACTTTGCAAAGTTGCCTAGTTTCTCCAAGAAGGACACGAGGTTCTTTAATCCCCTACCTTATCACAATGTCTTATCAGACCTATCATAGGGATGCTTTGGGATCTTCGCTGGATAATCTGACCCACAGATTTATAACAGCAGCCTCTGAAATCAATGGAAAATGAGCCATTGTGTGACAGGGTTGTTACCTGTCCACGACCTTAATTCCAGGTGTGTGACAGGGAGGATGGGAGATGACTCATCCCTTGTTAGAAATCCTCCGTGCCACAGATTTGCAGTTATACCTTCCTCCAGAGGAACCTCAGATACTTGCCTGTAATAAATGATCTTCAGGTGACTTCCTCTCCCTTCTCTGGGAGTCATGAATATTTGACTTAACAAATTAATCTTTTAACTCCCTTCATAGGAAGACAGATACCTTTATATATGGAGTGCATGAAACAGAGAATTAAAAATAGACCAAAGAGAAAAGAATCTGATTTTCAAGTAACTCTGCTCATGATAGCGGTTAGGCCAAACCCTCAACAACAGCAGAGCAACATTATTTAAATCAGCAATTGTATATCTCCATCTTTTTCTATCTCACTGATCCTATTTTGCAGGCACCGATATTCAGAGCCTAGAGCTGGGTCCAAAATCAGACTGACCCAACCAGTTTCAATGTAATGGATCCTGTCATTATCCTCCAGTGGTGTTTAGGAGAGAAGCTGAGCTTTTTATCTCATGAAGCTGAAGAATTCAAAATTAATTTTTCTCTCTTCACAAAGGATCTGAAGTGCCAGGGCTGGGAAGGATCCACTAAGATTCTCAATATCAGGATAACCACATCATCAAACTTTGCATAATTTACCTTTTTGCAAAGATAGTGCCCAGCAAGGCCTGCAGCCTTCTAATGACTCTGCTTTGTAGGGGCAGTGCTTAGATTTGGGTTAGATGCACAAATACATGCCTTTGCAGGGAGAGGACCCTGATATGCACGTTTGGTGTTAATATCATGCTCCACCACCAACGTGGCAAAGGAGGATAACAGCAATCAGGGTGGTGCCAGCATTTTGTGCTGTGTTATTCTGTCTGTTCTTTGGCTTGAGTCTTTTTGTTCAGCCTTCAGCAGCAGGGCTGCGTTTTGGAAAGGAATGTTTGGATTCTCATAGTCCTCCTTGTGTGGTATTGCATCCTGCGAAGAGCTCAGTAAGTACAGGCAGTACTTAAATTTCCACACACCACTGCAGTCATCCCCAGAAGGCTAATTCTGCTGAGATCCACAGCAGGGTATCCGTGTCTCAAGCCTTGTCCATCTGTTTGCTTGTATTTGCTTCTGCATTCTTTGCTTTTGACCTATTCCATGCGTTATTGAGTCCTGCAATTATTTTTCCATTCATCTGCTCCTTTCCTGACTCATTTAGCAAACAAATACTTCTTGACCTCTTGTGCATTGAGATGCACTGTCTATCTCAGTGTGATGGAAAGAGGGAATCTGCTGCCTTTGGAAACCCTGCAAGCCAGTAGCAGGGAACACTTGTTTCCTGGACATTTTGTTCCAGTTCCACTCCAGCACTTGCTCATGTAAGAAAGTAATTTTTGGTCTGGATTTGTGCAAGAACAACAAAACAACCTGCTTATTTCCTATCTTCAGGCAGACTTCCCAAAGATATAGGAAGAGGATGGGTCCAGAGGCTTTCTGGCCAGGAATGCAGTGGAGAAGAGGACAAACAAGCACGTTGGCACAGTCAGATGGATACTGTGCCCCAAAGCAGACCACAGCTGCTAAGTGCCACAGCCTGCCTGTCATGGATGTCCCTCCTGCACCTAACTCATCATACCTGGGTCTGACCCCTGCAGTGCAAATCCAAGAGGCTTCCAAAGGGTCTCACTGCTGTTTTGCATATTGTCGTCATTCTCTATGAAATTTTGAGAAAACTAAAGTTATGAGAAATCTGTGTAAACCGGGGTGCACTGTGTGCACCAAATGTCTGGATGAAACAGCACAGTTAAAGCCTCCATGCTGAGCTGTTAGAGTGTCCTCAAAAGCATAGCTCCTCCCCACTTGTAGCAGTGTATAATTCATGTTTACCATATGTTCATATGTTCTGTATGGTTCTGTTAACCCCCCCCTGCATGGGCCGTCTACCCCTCCACTCCTGGAACATTCTAGGAGTTTCCAACCCCCTCAACCCCTGATCCTGGACCTGGAGGTGGGACCCCTCACCTGGCCACCCCCAACTTCCCCTGTCCCGTTCCCATTGGCTCTGTTCCCTAACCCACCCCTGTCCCTATAAAACCCCGAGCCAGGAGGAAGTGGTTGGACTGATTTCCTGGACCCCCTGGGTTTTGCATCTCCTAGGCTCTCTGAGCCACAGAAGAGAATAAACTTGAACTGTGCCTGGAAAGCAGTCCCGCTTGCTGCCTCTTTGCCCTTCGCCCTGTGGAGCGACTCTGGCCTGGGGAAGCCAGCAGAACCCAGCTGGACCCAGGATTAGACTAGGGACTGCTTCACCCACTGGCTACTTGGGATTTCAAGGTGGCTGTTTTAATTACAGGGGAGCCAACATGCCTTTTTTTCCAGCATTTCTAGTGCAGAACAATATATTTTGTTTTCCTTCTGCAGGTGAAGGGGAATGTGTTGGGGAAGGTGGAGTGATGGGGCTTCTGTGATTCTCTTTTGCTATTCCCTTTTGTGTCATGCTTTTTGTTTAGTGGGAAGGTCAGGGAAGGGACTCTGACCTTATGTGAGGAAAAGTAGTTTTGCTCTCAGGTAACGAAAGGTGCTATCCAAAAGGAGAATCGGAATGAAGGTGAAAGATTAGAGTGTGTTTCCAAAAATTGAAAAGGGTTATCACAAGAGTTATCACAAGGTGAGTCCTTGCTAACAGAGAGGTGGTCTGTCTGGAAAAGCCTGTCAGTGGGGGCTCTTTTTCTAAGATATTGAGGTTCACTTATAGAAAAGGAAAGGTCCCAAAAGGTTTTCCTAAAATAACAGCACAAACCAGAGGAATCAGCCAATGAGTTCATCAGTCCTAAAATTAATTTTGAGGTAAGTTTCACAGAGAGATGGTAGGTGGTGCAGAGCTCCCTTTCTCAGTGGCTATGGACTAGGGAGAAGTGTTTCCTTATCTTTAGGTCAATGTTCTTGTAGAAAGTTCCTCGTAGAAAGTTTCATACTCTCTAGCTGAGTAGTAGAGGAAGGAGAGAGCAGGTGCTTGGCATGTCCTGGTCATGGCCCTGTCCTGGGATTGAGCTATCAAAGACAGGAATATCCAAGAATGGAGCAGCTTCACCCCCAGCAGCCTCTACCTCCATGACTGGGGCTCTCCCAGCCTCAGCTCAAGGATGTCCAACCCATGTCTCCCTGACAGTTAGGAGATGTCCTGGCCCAACCATGTCACCAACATCACTGCAATGTGTGTCACCAGTAGAGTTTTCCCTGTTGTGACTTGGACATCAGGGCTGATGCAGGAATTCATGTGTGACCCAGTCCTTGGCTACCTGTGGAAAAAAAGGATGCATGGATTTGCCATGGCTGGAGAGGGCTCCTTGCTTCTTGTAAGACCAAAATGGGGTATAGGTTGGGATATTGTCCTGTAGTGCTGACAGACCTCCGGCTGGATGTTGGAGAAGGGAGAGAACAGGACTGTGCCATGGTCTAGTCACATCCCTATCCAGCTGTCTGGCTGTAATAGACAAGAGAAATGACAGAGGAGGAGCAGCTCCCCTTCATCACTGTGGGCAGCCCCTGCCCTCCTTCCCCTCCCCTCCCCTCTCAGCCCTTGGTCATGTGGCTTCTCATCTGCCAACCTGGTCTGGAGCCCTTTTCATACCCACCCTGGGCCATCCACATCACCAACCCACCCTGTGAGATGGGTCAATGTTCTGTCTGTTGTGACACATCACCAGGGCTGGTGCCTGGAATTAGTACTGTATCACTGTGACATGGCTATTATCTTCCACCATTCAGCCGAGAAGAAACAATTAAATAATAAAAATACATAAATAAGTTAATGAAAATAGATAAATAACCTCTGGCAATATTGAGGTGGAAAATTAGGTAGTTGTAGCAGCTATTTAAAGAACAAGACCTCAGCAAAGGTTAAAAAACATTTAAAATCCAGCAAGTCCTACTTGCTGACAAAATGTAAAGATTTGTGTGGTACTTGCTGCTGAGATTTGTGGGTTTGAAGACTAAATTCTGGAAGAGAATTGCTTGTCCATTTGACTGAAGGCAACATTTCACACCTTTGGAATTAAAGACATGTCCATTGCATCCACAAGTGGCTGATGGTGCTGAGCACGGATCAGCATGAGCTGCAAGACTCACATCTCTTTTTCTCTGAAATACACCAAAGAATTTTGCCAGGGACTGTCCTGTGCTATGCACTTCAGCTGGACACTAAAATGAAGTAGAAGAATTAGCTCCCATCTTCTTGGTTCACTATAGGCTGCCACATACAGCCTCTTTAACAGAGGAAATGGGCACAAACTAAAACACAGGAGGTTCCCTTGAAATGTCAGGAAACACTTTTTTTTTTCCTGTGAGGGTGACCTAGCACAGGTTCCCAAAGGAGGTTGTGGAGTCTCTAAACTTGGGGATTTTCAAAAGCCATCTAGACACAGTCCTGGGCAACTGGCTCTGAGTGGCCCTGCTTGAACTCGGGGGTTGGACCCGATGACCTCCAGAGGTCCTGTTCAATCTCAGTGATTCTGTGAGTCCATGATTCAGGCACCAGCCACCACAGTAACTGCCTGATACAGTCACCTTGCATGATGCCATATCTCGTGGGCTCACAATGAACAATCCAAAATCTTACCTTCCTTTGGAGACTAAAAATAGGGCAGGTATTTTACAGATCATCAGACTACAATTTTCCAGGCAGTGGACCTGCCAGCTGGGAGAAACAAAGATCCCAAAAGACTCACTAGTCCTGTATATGTTGGACTGAATCCAAGGAAGTTGCCTAAGACACTTCATCTGCTGTCTTCAGTAGCCATATTGCCCTCGAGGAAAGCAGGTGTTTCCTAGACATCCAAAAAGCTTCTGGGATGAGAACCAGGCTGTGAAATTCTCAACAGTTCATTATCCATTTCTCTGCCTGTGTGCTAAAGAAGGTGCTGAAATGCTGTAATTCTCCAGCATTTTGAACCTTTTTGCTTTCAGGCTTTGCAGAAGTAAGTAGTTACAGAGGGTGCAAAGTAGTGACATCTCAGATGAGCAGCATCAGAGTCCAACAGCCCTCCCTGAGAGCTCCTGCCTGCTTTGCAGACACTGGGAATTCATGAACATCAGCTGAGCTCCAGATAAGCATGTGGACTTTGTGATGCCCCTCTGAATCCAGCACAAATTCTGAGCTATTTAAGGCTTTTGTTCACTTTTTATTTTTCATTTCCTACTTTTACCTAAAAATCTTAATTCCTTTGTGAAAATACTGTTCAAACTCTCTCAGCAACTAAACATACATCATGTATGAAAAGGAGTAAGTGCACCTTGGCCAGGTTTACATGCTGCAGGAGGTGCTGCAGCTTAAAGAAGACAAGTCAATAGTAAATAAATCCCAACTGCATGCTTTTTTCACCTTTTTTCCTCTATAATGAATACTTTGGAAATCCAACACAGCTGGAACTTGAGTAAAGGGCTCTGTGGCTCCCTATTTAGCTGCTCCATAATGAAATGTAGTGATAGTCAGACAAGTAATTGCACAAAAATGGCAGCTATGTGCTGTAAGTACATGTTTTCCGTGGGCCTCCTGAGGCATCTGTGCCATGTTTAAGGACCATTTGGTTCTTTGCTCCCTCTCCCCTTCCTGTAGCCAGGGATGTGCTAACCATGTCATGCTCAGATGTCCTGCCTCTCCCACAGCTTTTCCAGTTAATGTCTGACTCCAGAAGCTTTGGAGTTGGCAATGTTTTAATAAGCAGAAAGAGCACAGCTTGACTCTCAGTTAACAGGCTGAGCTAGCTGTGCTGGCAGTCAGGGCAAAAAACATGGTATTGACTCGAAGACTGAGTGAATTTGGAATAGAAATTGTGGAGGAGGAATAAATGTGGCATACCAGGATGTCACTTTTACACTTTCCAGATGATAAGTGCACTTTAAAGCGGAGAATCTCTGACAGTGACGTCCTCTTTTAAGCATCCAACATCTATACCCGTACTTGGTCCTCTTGCAAACCCCCTGCTTTCCCAGCTCTGTCTGGCTCACATTGTGTATTCTTCACAAAATACACTGGCACAGGCTCTGTTTATGAGAGTTACTCATGTTTGTTTCCAAGTTAGAATCAGTGTTTTATGAGTTGGTGGCTGAGTTAAGAGCAGGGAAGTTTGCACCTGGTCAAGGGCATTGAAAAGCGCTCACAGGACACAAAAGTTGCAAGCTAAGTAGCACACATCTGACTGTGTTGCATAAAAAAGTGCCTGGAAACTCTCCTTGCCTTTCACTGCAACATCTTTCAGGACATCCCTGAAATCAGCATCCAAAAGAATTTTATTTCATCACCTTCTGCTACACCATTATCAGGGTATTTATTCCTGGAAAATTAGTAGATCAGATGGAAGCTGTCAATTGACTACAACATTTGGGATGTCATCACTTGGTATCCCAGAGGGAACAGACGCCTTCTGCAGGGCAAGGTCACATCTGGGTGTGTGCCATGGTTCAGAGGGGAAGGGGAACAAGGGATAGAAGTAGCTACTGTCCTTTCAGCTGACAGAATCAGCTGTTGGTGGAAGACCCTGTGGCACTGAGATATCTAATTTATTTTCAGGAAAGGATGAAAAAAAGATTAAAAGCAAGAAATCAGGCTTTGCACTTTTCTGGAAGAGCGAAGCAGTTTGATAATAAGCTGCTTTCCCTTTGGCAGCTCAGGGTGATGTACTTCCAAAGCCACATCCCTCGGGACAACACCCTTGGGGAGTGTGGTCAACCCTCTAGAAATCTTGTTAGAGTGTGAAAGCAAATGTCTGTGAGCAAAGGATGCCAAAGCCTCTTTCAGAAGGCAGGAAGCTGACTCTGCAGGGAGGGATGTTTCACAAACTGGCCTGTACCAGGATACTTCCACCCTCAGGAGAAAGACTCCACTCCGTCCACCTGATCTGCTCCCAGAGGCAGCATCTCTATTCCAGGTCTCCAAAGATGTATGAAAGCAAATATCTCCAAAAAACATGAAATCACTATTTATTAGGCCACATTTGGCACCAAACATCAAAATCAAGCCTACGTAAAAATCTTTAGCATTATGTGAATCAGGGAAAAGTCAAAAGCACAGTGAAAACAGTAATTTCTTTGTCTCTAAAAAGTATGTTTGCAGCCTGATTATAACAGTCCTGGAGAATCAGAATATGAAAACAACTATAAAGAAAGCTCCAAATATCACATTCCACTCTCCAGGCCTTGTGTAATATAAACTGTGAATAAAAGTTCCTAATGGAAGAAAGATAAATGAGTTATTTTTAAAATTTATTTTAATGGTGACTGTGTTATTAATAATATATTTAGAGAGTTATTTTCAGCTATGTCCCTAGATCCAGTGAAATAATTACATACTCCAGGATAGCAGTAAAAAGATGAGGAACTACATATATCTTAGTGACCAGTTCTATAAATATGCTGCTAAAAATTAGTAATTATTGCCGTAATTGGCTCAAGAGAGACTTTTAAACTAATTATAGATCAGGTTGTGCATTAAAATTAAAGCCATTTGCAGGATATTACAGTAAATGTAATGTTCCCAAGAGATCTTAGATTGACAGTCTTGGAACCTCAGGTGGCAGCACAAGCTCTGCAGCTTGGTCAGTGCAAAAATAAGTTTTCAAACATTATTTGAATGTCATGGAGGGATGAGGTAGAAATACTACCTAGGATGGGTCATTTCTTGAATTTCTTGACCTGAAGACCCTACAGAAGATGTACTAGCCACAATACAAATTGCCCCAGTAGGCTATTTAGGTATTGCCAGGTTTTGACCATCAGTGTCTGGTTTTGTGTTTTACAGTGCTGTGCATGATGGGATCTCAGTCCATGATCAGTAGTCCTGCTGAGATATAAAACACACAGAATACTATCACAGGCATTCTGCTCCTCAAAGCTGTATTTCAGGAATGTGAACTTTATTTCCTTATTTAACGCTGCCACAGTCAAGCAGATTTGGTGCTACATGGGTCTAATAAGAAGACTCCATGAGTATTTTAAAATTGTGGATAACTTGAGAAAGAGAAAAAAGTGTGTTGGCAAATAAAGCATACTTTATTGTAAACCAGAGACAGAATTTCCAGGAAATTATCCTGGAACAGAATCTAGGGCTGAGTGAATGAAGAGGTTACAGCCCAGTGAGCACACACAGGGAATCTTTATCACCTTGAGCTCGATCGCTGAAAATAAAAAATAGAAAAAAAAGAAAAAAGCAATACACAGTGCAACCTTGAACATCAAAAGGATCAAGCAAAAGAGTGGGATACTCCCACCTGCTTGATATCTTTGCTCTGGCTAAAATATTAATATTTGAGTATATTGACTGCTCCATACTTTTCTGGTACAACACCTTTAAAAATTAAGCCCACGCAATACAGAGATGAACCTGGATGCTGACTGATTGAGATCAACTGCAAGAAATAGCACTGCAAAAAAAAATGGACAAAAATATGGAAGGAAGCTAAGGTGGGGGTTTTTTTTTGATTAAATTTTCCATTTGCCAATAGAGGCCAGAGCATCTGGTTGCAGAGGAGCTGGTAGCTGGACTGCAGCATTCAATTACAAGTAATCTGCATCACTAGATACTTTTAATGTGCCTGAAAATTATTGTGATCCAACGGTAATTGGTTTATTGTATGCGTTTACAGGTACACAAAGAAAACAAAAACTGTGACTGAGCTAAAATTCTGCTCATTATTTGCTGTGGTGACATTAATTATTGACCAGATTCTTCAGTTACTGAACAATTTAAATCTGCCACAAGCTGTAGTCATTCTTCCGAACATGTTGAAAGTTGGTCCATGAGAGATGAAACCTTAAAACATAGAGTAATAGCACAGCCCAGTGGCTTATCAAAGAATAAACCACCACTTAGGGATCTACTGATCTGGGCAATAGAGTGTATTTCATTAAAAAGTCTGGAAAATCTGAGAACAGGAAATTATTCTAGGGTCAAGTAGAAGTGAATTCTTTATTCAAATCCATTTTCTTTATGCAAAATAATTTTGAAAAACTGCTTTTAACTACACTGGCTATAAAGCACATCTGTCACACTCGTTCCATATTATGTAGAATTATTTTAGATTATTATTCAAAACTATTTAGAATAATAATTTTATTTAGAATAACTTATGATCTAAAATATGTTATTGTTATAATTCTATTGTTGTAAGTAAGTATTCTTTATCTCATTATTCCCTTACATACTTACTTGGATCTGCTTTTATTTCCATGTGAAATTTGCATATATCCAAGCAGTCATCTGAAATTTATCAACACTGGCTCAAATCCACCTATCTATTCTAGGAAATCGATGTCTGTCAAAAATATACACCCCCACCACTACCACACCCAAATTAGTCCTGGACTTTTCACACCATTAGGGAAACGTGATGCATTTAAGGATGCCCTGGGACACAGGCCATGGAACGACTCTAGTTCCTCATAATCAGTGACTGGCTGGGCCACCCCAAAAGCAGCTGTTCAACACCTGAAAAAGGAGATTATGGATATTAGTATATGGAGAAGACAAATATCTGTCCAAGTCACCAGGAAATGCAAAGGAAACTGCTGTGCCTTAGTATGCCTCTCCTAAGTAAACAGAAATACTTCAGTTCAGGAAGAATTGCTCTTTCACATGTGATGAAGTGCTGACCCTTTCACAGACAACACAGATTGTCACAAAACCTGCACAGAGTCCAGGTCTGGAGTATGGATATGTCATCTGGGAGGAAGGAGATGGGAACCCCTACAGTCAGTGAAAACTTTTGAAAGGAAAGAATATCATGTAGTGATCAAAGAAGACAAAAAACCCTGACAGAGAAGTGGCAAAGGAAAAATAATGAACAAAGCCTTTAAGAGACACCACTTGAACCAGTCAGGTCAAAGAGCCTGCGTCGATTGTGTAGCAAACATGGGTCCCCAGCAGCATAGATTTCAGTCTATTGACTAGAGGAAACAATCCACTTGTCCTAGATAATTCCCTAAATTAATTCTACCAGAAGATGCTACAGATAACAGGTGACCTTACTCACTGAGTCAGTTTGTTAGACAGGGTATAGCTGACATAGCCAAGTCCTGCACACCACAAATCTCTGAATCTGAATATTAGAATTATATGTTGTTTAGATACATCAATTCAAGTTTCCATCATCACTAGTCCCATGGGTAACAAAGAATGGGACTAAAATAATAATTACTAATACAGATAAAAAAAAGGCAGACTTGGACTCTGAGCTATATTTAGTGCTTTTAAATTTCTGTACATCCCCAGGGATAAGTAAATGCAATCTGCTGGCATTTTGACCAGCAGAAAACCAAACTTACACCTCACTACTAACAATGTCCCGAGGGGATTTAAGAATGCATGGAGAGACAGATACAGGCAAAGCAAAAGCTCAACACCACTCTAGGCTCTAGGTTCTCACAATCGCAAGCAGTATTGGTTTCAAAAGATGTAGTCAGTATCTTGAGAAATAAATCTTTAATACATCAGAATTTATCACATCTCTCGATGGTGGTGATGATAACACAACTCAGAGAGGGCTTCAGGAGGGAAATGTCAGAGATCAGCTGGACATTGAACCCTGGATAGTTCCCTGCTGGTAACCTGGATGTGGTCCCCTGTTTTGAAGGTGTGTTGGGAATGTTTATCTGTATTTGTGCTGCCAGGACATTTTCCTTCAGGACCAAAGTAAAGTCTCTGGAAGGTTTTAGTTGTTAGAACAGAGGCATCAGAGAGCCACGCACCAGTAACTGGTGCACTGCCTTTGCATGGAGGTGAAGCAGTGCAGAATGAATACTTGCAGAGTTGCTTAGAAATCCATCTGGACAGGAAGGCAATCAAGGATGAAAGTGCCTTCTGTGTGGACAAAATAAAAGGAAGGAGCTCTTATCACACTGATGCCCTTGGCAGCACCAGTTCCAGCCCACGAAGCAGCCATGCTATGCACATCCTTTCACTCACCTAGAGCACAAATATGGCCACCCCCAAAATCCAAAGTGTGGTTCCCAGTAGACCTTCTCAGTTCAAGTGCCAAAGATGCCTAAATTTGGTGGATGAGCCTTACTGCTTGAATTTACAATACTCCAGGAGGCTGCAGTGATACTACAGTAATGCCAAAGATTTCCCCAGCCCCAGCATGGCTTAGCAGAGCATCCTTTCAAAATTATGCATTCTTCTTTCATCTCTTTTCTCTCAGACTCAACACAGTACCTATTGCCAGAGGATCTTTTGCCTGCATGTACTGTGCAAGGGACAGGAGAAAGTCCACCACTGTGGCACCCAGCTCCATCAAGATGCTTCCCAGCAAGCTTTTTCCTGTACTAAGAATTTTCCTATTGACCAGCTGTGAGCAAAGGCATACCAAGTAGGACAATTTTTTGTGGCTCACTGATCAGCAGCTCTCATTTTCTTCTTTCATTTTTATTCTAGGCCTCAGTGTCTGATTAGGGTTGATATTGTTTCTTCTTTTTTGGCAAGGCACAGTGTGCTTCCTTGCCATTTAATTTTCCTTCTTCAATTTGTTAGGCACTAGGCTTGTTTGTCTATCCATGTTTTCCTCCTTTGTTTTGTCTGTTTGACTGAACTTTTGAGCTTATGTAGTTGGTCCTCTAGAGCAGCTCTGCCCTCCTGACTCTGTGTTCAGCAGGAGTCTGCAAACTCTGAGTTGTCTGTACAGTCTTGAATCCATCTCTGGACCCATTATTTTCTCCACTTGCATGTCTGTCATCTTTTCCCTGAGTTCTCTCAAACCTCCCTCTGGGCAAAGAAAGCCTCCACCAGGAACTTCCTCAAGAATCACGTCCACAGCTCAAGCACCGAAACACAGATCACAACTAAATGACAAGATAACAAACATTTCCCTCCCCTCATTACAGATATCCTTTCATCAAAACCACAAATCACTCTGGATATTTTTTTCTGTTTAGTGACTGTGGGATGTTGGCAGTGCACACAACTCTACCACACCTGAATGCTCTTCCCACTGGTATTGTCTGGCATGTTCAGAGGGTTTTGTATACGACATTCTCCTAGAAAATGAAATATGTGGAGATCTTTTACTACAGAATCCCAAGGGATTCACCTAAGCATTCACATTCCAACCTATAAATTTTCTTGATTAAATATAGGCTAAAACACTCACATTTTTCATGTTTAGAAATACTGTGCAACTACCACAATATCATGCCTTCTTGGAGTCATTATAGAAGAAATATGCAGAATATCTTTGTTTACTTCTCGTGCATTGTTCTGTTACTGTAGGTTATTTTCATTCATTCATTATTTATGATAAATTCATTTCAAGTGGTCACTAAAGTATTGACATACGTTGTCCTTTGTCTTGCAAGGACTGTTATTTGAAGGTCCTATTTTTCAAATTATTATCAGATCTGTGCTTCTCCTGCCTAATTTTAGTATTTTCCATAGTTTTTTGAAGAATGTCATGATTTCTGATGGTGAGGGTGTGGTACCACAAGCTGCAGATCCCAAAAGCCTTTTCTACTCAGGAAAAAGAGCTGGATGTCCTTCAAAGTACAGTTCAGCTTCTCAGAGACCTAATTCTGATTCTTCCTTTTTTGTTCCTTTTCCCTTTGCCCAATCACTTATCATCAGAAGGAAGATTGTTTCATTCTTCTTCTTGTCTCATCCTTCATGAACTTTGTCTTTTTCATGAGTATATTACATTCGATTTTTGCCTTCCTCTCTCAGCATCTGAATTTATACAATTTAGGGCTTGTAATGGCTTCAGACAGATAAAATATGTCATTCACAAATGGCTTGGACTATGCTTGATGTGTTTCCCTTCCTCACTTAGGAGGTGAAAAGTTTCAACAAAATGATGTCCTTTTTGTCTAATTTCCTGCTTTGACTTGGTCTTTTCACTCTCCTTGAAAGCAGAGTGAGTAAGTACTTGGGGACTATGTAATTCACTTATAATTGAAACAATAGACCATAAAGGCTCCTTGAGAGCAATTACATCTATCGAGCCAATGAGTCAGTTGTGCATTTGCACTAAGTCCAAGCAGTAAAATATATTTATGATTTTTTTTTTAATGAAAGTTACTGCTCACTTAGTCTTTGGAGGCAGCATGATGCATCATGAGACAGGGAGGCTAAAATGTGAATCTACATGAGCAGTGTATGTGACTTGCCGTGAAAAAAAGTGCAATATGCTTTGTCTGGGCATGTTACATCCATCTAAAGAGCTGGAATATGTGTGATTAAATGCAGTCTGAAACATAATGGTTAATCTAAGAAAACTAAAGTAAAAACTAAAGCAATTTTGAGAGTATGGTGCTCAAGACTAGATAGTGAGAAGGGGATAAACTAGAATTAGAAGTGCCTCAATTCCTTTGTTTGCTTTTGTCCTCAACCACATCATAGGCTGACTCTGCTGACAAGCCTAGTTGAGGGCAGAAAAAAAGAAATTAGACTGTATTAACCCACCCATCCAAGAGGGATTCTGGGCAAATGAAACCCTGTGCAAGACACTGGACTACAAATGAAGGAGCCTGGGATCAGCTACAAACTGTATCAGAGACATGGTTGTGTGTGATGCTGGGATCCACCTGTGTCTGTGCCCCTTAACACTCTGTGGTCCTGGGCAAGATATTTAATGGGGTACCAATATCCAAATTATGGTCTCCATAAAATGGAGAGCAAAGTGCTCTTTACTACTTCCTTCTTCCCTTTTTGAGTCATCAGTAGAGCACTTGCTATTTCATTAGGCAGTGCAGAGACAGTAAAGTCCATGAGGGCTTTGTGTATGTGTAGCAGCCCAACCCAGACACAATATGTAGAAATTCACAGAGTCATTAAAAAGACCTCTGAGATCACTGAGTCCACCCATTAACCGAGCACTGCCATGCTCACCACTAAACCATATCCCCATATCCACATGCCTTTTGAACACTTCCAGGGATGGTGATTCTACCACTTCCTTCTAGCCTGTTCCAGTGCCTGAGCACCCTTTCAGTGGAGAAATTTTTCCTAATATCTGATCTAAACCACCCCATCTATTTCCTGTAATCCTGTCACTTGTTACGTGGGAGAAGAGACTGACTCCTCACCTTGTTACAACCTCCTCTTAGATAGTTGTAGACAGACGACTACATCCTCCCTCTGCAAGACAGAGACAAAGAAAAAACACATTCAGGGCCTCACTGAGTTGAAGTCTAGCAGCTCTGTGGTCACACCAGCTTGGAGGTCCAACCAAGCAAGGTAACTCCATGGAGTGTCTATGGATTAGTGAGGAAAGAGCTTTGCACTAAGGCAGCCGTGCTATTTCCAGTATCTGAGCCAACAGTGCCCTGCAAACTGGGCAGCACATTCAGAGGCTGCTCAGATATCTCTGCTGCACCTCTGCAGTGTGGCTTTGCAAGAAATATGTGCTTTATATGCTTTATGTGATGAGGCTTGTTCTCTGCTCCACATATATGCTCTTTTCCATGGAGAGTGTTTCAGCTCCCTCTTAAAAGTGAGGATGCATTAAAGTGCTTCCAACGATGGAGATAATTGAGTACATGTACAGCATTTATCACAATAAAGCCAAATCTCAGACAGATACTAGAGCACTAAAACAAAAAGACAACAAAACAATAAATAAGAATTCATAAGGCTTTCAGTCCAATGCTTTCTACCAGCACTAAATCCATTTAAAAAAAAAATCAATTATTTTTGCTGCACCTAATTCTACAGAGTATATGGGCACCACTGCATTACAAATAAAACTTACAGCTATTACTGCTAAAAATAATTAATAATGCCATCATTTGTTGAGTCTTCCCTCTTTTTTAAGACTACCTTTCTTTTTTGCTTTTTGGAACCTTTCATATTTTTCTACTTGAAAAATTATCAAGTCATTAAAAAGAAAATTGAATTTTTTTATAACAGATCCCAAATAACAGCAAATGTGCACATCCAGGTTATAAAGATGAGGTTTGTAATGGCAATGCTGATAGATCATTCCTGTTACCACATCAGCAGGGCATCGCCAGAACATAGTGCTCCACAAAAATGACATACGAAGCAGCACTGAAAATAACAAGAAATTTCTTGGTATGTCTGATTTTTTTTTACTGTTACATCAATGAGCCACCAACTCTGGTTTTCTTAGTTTGCTCTTTTCATTTGGTTAGTTTGTTCAGGGATTTTTCAGAGATGGGGAGCAGGTTACAAGGAGATGGGTGTCCTTTAATCTGCACCATTTTAATTTTGATATTTCCCCTTAATTGCAAAGGAGAAAATACTATTTAAATACCAGTTTTACAACATTGGTTGTAAAGAGAAAAGAGACTATACCTTTTCTTTTGTGAGGTCAGATATTCTTTAGGGAAAACGTGGGCTTTTTGCAACCTTTTACAGTTTCTTTCAGCTTCTTCACAGAATAGCAAATTCTTGGAAGGATGGACCACCTGTAACTCCGGCCTCATGGAAAAAGGGGTAGAGGTACTTAGCACTTTGTTGGAACCAGGCCAGGTTCTGTTTTTACCGTGACATTTATTTAAAACTGATTAATGGATTTGTGCTGACAGAGCTAATGCTCAGGAAGAAAACCACCTGTCACCAAGCTGGCCACCTCCTCCAAGCTCATGTGCCAGGTGGTCGACCTCATCAACCATCAGCTCCTGAGTCCTCCAAGCCATTACTTCTATGAGCATTCCTGGCATGAGCATCCCTGGCTCCTCCAAGTTCAGTTCCCCTTTCTGTACTGCCCGCTCCTTTGCAGGCATACCCAGAAAGTTTATGAACCTTTTGCTAAGACACAGATCTGCTGAATTTGAAAAATAATTTTAAAAAATTATTAGAATTGAAATTTTCCTAATTTGAAATATGCGTAAGGGCTCCCTTTTAGCTTCTGAACTACACAAAGCTTAAGATATCTCATACAGGTTTTGGATAATTGCCTCAAAAACGTGTAAATTCCTCCTTCTCTGCTTCTGACAAGCTCCAGTCATTAATAAGATAAAATGTGTAAAGCAACATGACTGCAAAAAAAGAATTCAGTGCAATACAGTACAACTAGTCTTCCATATGGGAAGGAAAACACAAATACAGTAATTTTCATAAACTTTCTGGATGAGGCTAATCTGGGGTGCATTGCAATGAGAAGGAGTTTTGTACAGCTTGAGCTGATGTTGACTGGCTTTTCAATCCCTGGCACGATGAAAATATATCTCTGAAATCTGTCAATGTGGTGCATCTGTGTCTGCTAGTGTGTGTCCCAGCACTCCTGCAGCAGCACCGGCACACACAGCACTCACACACAGGCCCACAGTGCACAACATGCTGTGACTGAACAACGAGTTGTGACCAGGACAACTGATGCAAAGCTTAAAGCTGCAAGATGCTGCAAATGACTTGAAAAAGTCACATTCGTGTCTCCTCAGGATTAAACAAAGCTTATGTCGTGAAGGTTGTGGGCCTGCTGATCGTGGCTCCAGGTATACTCTCCTGTAGGGTACAGAAAAAACAAACACAAGAAGGTGCAAATTGAGGCAGTTCAGAAAATAGCAATGTTTGTTTTGACAATGCCTGACTTCTTGGGCATGAGTCGGTAGTATTTTCCTTGGCTTTGAAACCCTAGTTTCAACACTCACCATGCCCAAAACATGCCAGCAAATTAATGCAATTTCAGATGTGGGGGAGGGTAGTAATCAAAGTAGGAGGGTAGAGGAGCTGAGAGATCTTAAGAAAGAATATTTTGAAGGAAGAAATTGCTGTGCTTCCTTCTGGGTATTGTTGTAATTGCTTTCTTGTTGTTACATGATATTTTACATGGGCAGATATGGATAGGAGAAAGTCAGGGGGGAGGTGGTTTTATACTAAAAGAGGAGAGATTTAGATGAGATGCTAGGAAGAAGTTCTTCACTGTGAAGGTGGTGAGGCACTGAACAGGCTGCCCAGAAAAGTTGTAGATGCTCCATCTCTGGCAGTATTCAAGGCCAGGCTGGATGAGGCTTTGCACAATCATGTCTAGTGGAAGATGTCACTGCCCATGATGGGGAGGGTTGGAACTAAATGATCTTTAATATCCCCCCCAACCCAGGCTTTTCCATAACTCTGTGATTCTTGCATGTTCTTCACACTCATTGATGAAAGATGTTAAAAAATATTACACAGAAATAGACAAACCCTGAAAACATAAAGTATCTACCAGAGGAGGTCTAGAATTAGTGAAAGAGAAGCCATTCATTCACTTTGTACTGACTTTCCTTTAGGATGTGGAAATGATGTGAGCTGCATCTGTCCTTCAGGCTTTCTCCTCCTTCTTCAGCATCTGCTGCTCACCAAGCTGCTTTGTGCTTGTGAGCCCTCTTCAGAGAAACTGCTGCTGACCTGGCAGCTCCTACCTGAGTGCATGGGATTGCAGAGAAAACAGTTTTCTTGTTCCCTCACCCTGATCCCTGGCCAGAGGACGTGGATCTGGCCACCTTCCAGAAAGGGAATGGGTGATAAGGAAAATATCAGAAAGTATTTGAAAGACATAGTGTTACACTAGGTACCAGCAAGGAAGGTGAGGCTGACATGTGATACTGAAGGGAAACTTAGTACAACCCAAACCATGCAGTTGCAATTTATCACAACTCTTTGAAATGACTGAAATATTCACTTAAAAAAAAGTCATTTTTAATAGTACCAAAAGAAAAAAAAAGTAATAAGTCCTCCTTTAAAAACATTATCAATGTGAATTCAATGGAAAGCTTAAGAATAGCCTAAGGAATAGGAACAGACAACAGGCATCAGGCAGAGCCACCTCCTGTTTGTTGCTGCTGGAAATGTCTCCTGCCTTGCTGTGGTGGTAACAAAAAGCTGGGAAATGGTCAGGTGCCCTTCTCAGGAACCACAATGCAAGAGGGGAACTCAAACCCCACCACCTCCTCACTCAGAGGTGGGTGAAAGGTATCTATGCCCACTGCCCCTGTCCTTGGCTTTCACAGCCTTCCCAGTAACATGTCCCATATGTAATTATCCTCTTAATTGCTAATCATTTCCTAATGTCCAGCCAAGGTCGCTCTTAGTTCGTAACAAATGTCTCTTTAGACCTGTCCTTAACCTGGG
This sequence comes from Calyptomena viridis, assembly GCA_013390005.1. Taxonomy (NCBI): domain Eukaryota; kingdom Metazoa; phylum Chordata; class Aves; order Passeriformes; family Eurylaimidae; genus Calyptomena; species Calyptomena viridis. Next base: position 117,248 of record WEIV01026864.1, read on the forward strand.
GAACAGAGTAGTCCCTTTGCAGCACTGTTCCCTGTTGGAAGCCTCTCTCCACAACGACATTTGATGCTCTTTATTATGCTAAACCACCCCCATTTGGTCACCCTTTCTTGCTAGATGACAATGTCTAAATCTCTCAGCACTCCCGTGGCTCTCGCTGAGCTCTCCCCTGTACACACAGATATATGCATGCACATACACACCCCCTACTTCTTAAAATATGTGCACCCAAAATGGGACACATACCCTAGGAAAGGTCTTGCCCCTGCTAAATAGAGTGGAATAATGGCCTTTCATCCCTTACACGTGACATACACAAGAATGGCTCAACACCATCTTATCTGCTGGCTTATATTCAGCCTCTGGTCTAATGCAGCCCTGTACCCATTTTTAATATACTAAGGGATAGACTAATAATCACCATTTTGGATTTTTATTTATTTCGTTTTTCTTTCAAAGGTGAAACACTTTGCACTTGCTTTTATTGAATTTCACTTTATTGGTTATAGGCTATTTCTCAAAGTTATCACAATTACTTGAATTCTAACACTCTTTCAAACACAACTTTTCCCAGAACATTATCTTCTGCAAATTTTATCTGAGTATGTACTATATCAGCAGGAAACCTGGCAACGAGAACATCCAACCATTCTGGGACTGGGGCAAACTTGTCAGTCCCAAAAGACCTTACTTTGAAAGTGAGTAATTTATAAGTTTTCTTTGAGCACAACATTCCAGGCACTTGGACTTTTCACTTCATAGCCATTTCCTTTGAACAAGGATAGTCCTCCTTCTCAGACATTTCAGCTTATTCCTTCCTCCAGTCACGGGATGCTTCCTCATGTCTCACCACAGAAAGTGGACTTGGGGACTTGATGTTTGTTGATGTGGGGTATCATCTGGGTTAAGCAGTGCCTCACCTGTCACTGAGGATATTTCCACAGGGCCATGACAAGAGTTTTAATACAGCCAAGCCAAAACTGCTTTGCCTTTATCCACTGGGTTAAAGAACTAAACCAGATTCATGGAATATACTTTATTCTGGGTGCTTCTCACAGACTTAAAATACTCCAGAGATGGAGAAAATAATTCACATCAGTATCTTTACAAGTATCAGAGCTGCAATGTTTGATTTACAGTTGTGGATCCTCCCTTCCCCTGTTTTTTAAATACATAATTTATTTTAATATAAATTAGCAGAGCTGTCATGCAGGTTACACCCACACAAATGGATGGAACAATGCAGGGAAAGTTCCTGGGCACTGGGACTGAATTATGCCTATCTTACACTGTGAGAAGAGTGACGGTGTTACTTAAGCCAGTTAACATTTTCCCAAAAAATTCCTGCACAACGTGCAAGAGCTGGTGCAGTCTACATGAGGCCATCCTATTCTGAATGGTAGAAATTTAAAGCTATAGCTATAGCCAACCATGCCAGTCAGCCTGAGCAAGATAATGGCCCCACTGTTGCTTATTTTGCAGATTTTGCCAATTTTATTTTGTAGATTTTGCCTCACTGATCACTATAGAAAAACCCAACAGAATATTTTCAGGTATCTGAAATAATTGACCAAGTAGGTAAATGAAGGAATATGATCCATTTCCTAGAAAAGAAAGAGGTTTTGGCAAAATGGTTGATGCCAAAAATTTTTGTCTGTTTGATATATTCCCATCATCAGGTATCTGACACAATAAAACAGAGGATCACACACCACCCTTCAGGACTGCAGCTCAGTTGCTGGGGCTGGATCACTGCTCTCCATCCAGTTCGTCCTTAGCACCTAAGGGTTTTTAGAAGAAATTTTGGATGGGGTAGAGCTAGTCATTAATTCCCAGCGAGTCTCTGGAGCTACATTAAGCAATGTTTCCAATAATGCTTCCAATTAATTTTTAGGTAATAATGGTGCATGGTGTTCTGCAAGGAACACTGAAGGTTGGTAGAGGTCCATTCATCAAAAACGGATGGAAACCATGGTCTCCACAGTGTACACAGATGTTCTTCTGATCTAGGGAAACATTAGAGAGAATAGTTAACACAGCAAGACAAAAGATATATCACAGTAAAAGATTTCAAGCCTTATAATTATAAAGAGAAAAGAGTAAAAGCATATCTATTCAGCAGAGAGAGTGGAGTAATCACTAAAGATAATCTAATTACAGTCTGAAACAAGAAAGAACTTTTTTTCCCCCAGTTTTCAGTGAGACAGATTACTCTGCATTGTGGAGAGGACTCAGAAGTGAGCACAGACCATAATGATCTCCAGCAAAACTCTTCTGCCAGGACAGCTGAGGTGTGACAAGGGCGAGATGTGATGCCAGGTTTGACAACCTGTGATGGCACCAGAGCAGAGCCAAAGCCATAGCACTGATACACTTGTGAATGGTCTTCAGAGTGAGCACATCAGACCACAAAAAGAGAGTTGACAATGAAAGGTTTGTTTTTATTAGAAGACAAATTAGAACAATCAATTTCTAAAATAAAGAAAATTGGATGTTCTGCGTGAGAGACTTTAGTATTAAAGTTTTTGTAAGCAAGTTTCCCTGTGTCTGCCCTCCACTTGTGAGAGTCCGTGAAAATTTCTCAAGGGCAGATCTTGCCCAAGGAGCCTCAGTGACGAGCTCAGCTCCAACGAGAGCTGAACTGCCCAGCCTGGTGCTTGGGCAGGGTTTGGTCACAACCGGGGGCAGGCCATGGGGCTGCAGGGTGGAGAGGCCAGAGCTGCTCCGTGCCAGACTCAGCTGGTCCCAGCTGCCTCCAGCACCTCTCAGCCAAGCTGGGGCTCTTAGTCACACGGTTCAGTGCTAGGCAGTCCTGTGAGGAGCAGGGAGAGGCACTCGATGATCCTTATGGATCCCTTCCAACTTGGGAGGTTATATGATTCTATAACCATAAACTCCATCCACACCCACTTGCTCCCCTTGCTGGGTGGATTATTAAATGAGCGAAGCCAAGTCTGGGAAAGATGATGGGGGGAAAGTGTCATTTTAATTTTTGTCTGTTTCTCAGAATTTAATCGGCAACAAATGAAATTAACTTTTCCCAAGTTTTGCCTGTGATGGTGCTTGTTAAATGATCTTCCTGACTCTATCTCACACTTACCGTCTTTTCTCCCCTTGTCATGTTAAAGAGAGCACCTGAAAGGTTGTTGGCCACTGGTCAAGGTCAACCCACAACACCCAGATAAGATCAACTTTAGGATGGTCTTCGAGACCACCACAGTCTCACCTGGGAGCTGAGGAGCCCTGAGCTCAATGAACAGAAGGGAAGCTGACCTGGAAAACCAGCCCAGTCTCTGCCTCACGTGGCTGCAACCAACAGCTGCAAGTTGGCTCTGGGGGCCAACCCAGGCCTCCAAACACTCTGCAGCAACCAGGCAGATGAGGCAGAGTGAACCCTCAGCAAAGTGGCACCCAAAGGGGGGGCAGAGAAGAGGGGGCTGACACAGGCAATGGCAGCGCTTCCATAAACACAGACAGACCAGGATAAACCTGAGGATGGAGCCAAAAGAAACCTCATCAGGTTCAGGGTGGAAAAGTGCAAAGCTGTGCACCCACGGCAGAAGAAGCCCATAACTCAGCACAGGCTGGGGAGGGCTGGCACAGGAACAGCCCTGCTGGAAAGGGCCCGGGTGCTGCAGCGACACCGGCTGGAACAGGAGCCGAGTCGGGGGCTGATCCCTGCCCTGCCTGACGCTGGCAAGGCCACTCTGGTGCTCAGGTGAGGAGCCCACTGCAGTGGGAGCCTGAGGAACCAAGGAGGCTCCAGCCCTGGGCTCCCAAGGTGCTCAAGGGCCTCAGGGGCACCATCCGCAGGGAGAGGCCCAGGGAGAAGGGTCTGTTTTCTCTGGCACACAGAAGACTGGCACCATCTAAGAGCTACATCAGCATGGCAACTGTAAAGATAGTCCAGACAAACACTCTGAGCACTGCCAGGCACGATAAGGGAGAGCAATGGCCACAAGAGGCAGCACAGAAAATTCAGGTTGGACACAAGGATAAGTTTTTCACTAGGAGGGTGGTGAAGTCCAGACTCAGGCTTCCCAGAGAGCCTGTGGATTCCCTGTTCTTGGGGGTTTTCATGGTTTCATAAGTCAAAGCCATGGCTTATACCACCAATTGCTGGTTCAATCCCTGCTTTGAAAGAATGGTTGGACCAGAGGTCTCTTCTGACCAACACTTCAAAGACTGTGATTATAACAGCTATAAAAGTAAAATGTGGTGCACTAGTTTTAAAAAGTAAGAAAAGTAATATAACTCAGGAAGAGTATTTGCAGTCACTGCAAAAAACCTCCCATTCTTGGAACAAGGAATTTGAAGGTTAAGTTCTCTTGAGGAAAAACTGCAATAAAGTTAAAGGTGGTATAAAGAAAGTTGGTGAGATCATGAAGATAGATGACCTGTGGGATAACAGCTTCTTTATTTTCAGCATTTATTTTGTTTTTCTCTGATTTTTAGGGAAAAAAAAAAGCGCCTGCTACTGTCTTTTCAGGGGAAGCATAGAAGGGAATGCTACTTGCAGGAGAAGTATAGCTGGGCAATGACTGCCATGTTCCTGTTATTGCTGGAGGGCTGTTGAGGCTGAGATACCTCACAGAGCCCTGACAGTGCTTCTCAGCTGTGTGGCAGCCTCTTTTCCCCATGTATTCCAAGCTTTCAGGACTTGGACACAGGCGGCAGATCCAAAACAAAGCAGGATCTGAGAACTGTCATCTTACATACAGGTTTGAATCCAACTCATCTTATGCAAAGGGTTTCCACATTCCAGGAATTGAAGAGAAGTGGGAATCATGGCCTCTTTGGAGGAAAGTTACTCACCATCCAGAGGATCTGCAGGGTCCTGCCTCTGTTGAGGGGAATGGCTAAGTCTGATAATCCACATCCTCTCAAGTACTCCATTGGGAGGAGCAGAAATGGGATGCAGGGCCCATGATTGATAGATGCTATGGATGCTGTGCCTGTGAAATGACTGTCAAGGACAAAAGCAGGACAAGGAGACCTGTGGTGTGCAGCTATGGAGCCAAGAAAATGCTGATGTCCCTCCAGTCTCTCTGTGCTTATATCTGTCTGACTGAGTTCAGAAAAGACAAATTCTGTGTGGACTAGGTGAAAGGAAGGGCTTTTTGAAGGACCACAGGAATGGAAAGCCTATTTTATAATGTCCTGTTTCATAAGAAATCTTGTTTAGTCTGGCAGAAGAGTGGCTGCAAGGGAACATGACTGCTTTCTATAAATACAGCAGGAAGAGAAACACTGGGGAAAACTATATAAGTCAAAAGCCAATTCTGGTGCAAAAACAGGTGGTATAAATTGTCTCAGAAAAAAATTAGTGCAGAAGATTTTTAAGCAGCTGAAAAGGGATGTCTATTAGTTGCAGTGTGTTGAGAATGGGGACATCCAAACTATTTTTGTAACAAAATTTGAGAAGTTTGAACCAGCTGATGTGGCTATTTGTAATAGCAGACAGTGGGACTCAGTCACTCAGGAGTTCCTCTGCATTTGGCCCTGCAGGGCTGATGTGCTGAAGGGCAGAGATGCTGCATCCCCCATGCTGTTCTGCCATCAGGGTAGAACTACACCACTCTTTAAACTGCTTTAGTAAACACAGCCTAAAAGTTTTCCTTTGCTTTCACAGATTTCTTTTTAATCTCAACACTTTGCTCCATTGGTGTCCTGGGGAATTACTGTAGTCCAGCCAAAAGACCAACACCACCTTCTGTGTTTTTTCTTCTATTTTTTCCAGTATTGTCTGAAACTGCCTCTCAAGCAGCATCCCTCTTATTCCCTTTTCTCTTTTATCTCCATGTTCTCCAAGCATCTGATTCTTCCTTCTTATTTCTTTTCTTCTGCCCTGTGCTACATCTGCTTATATCACCCTGGATCTCTGATTTCAACTCCCAGCTCTTCTTCCACCACTGTCACCACTTGTGTGCCACGTCTCCCTGAAGACAGATTGATATTACTCACTTGCAAATTGATAGTACATGGGAATCTATACCCAAAAGATTCCATGTGGAGTGTGTGCCTAACAGGAGTATCACATGATGTAAAACATAAATTAAACAAGAGCAGATGTATATCAAGTATGGTTTGAGGGACTACAACTGCTCATTTCTATGAATGGACCATCCATGACTCCAGGAGATTGCAAGGCTTGTGTTGGGGAACAGAGAAGCACCACGGCTGAGTTAGGGAGCATTTTTTCTTGGGAATTTGCCTGCCTTTTCGAGGTGTCAGCCTTCTAGGTGGAACGGAAGTCCTGGATACTTAAGGTCTGGTCGACTGGATGCTCTCTAGGCTCTGCCGACTGGATCTCTGACTCTAGTGGGAATGTAGACACCCAGCTCAGAAGGAGATACCCCAACACAGACACTTATATTTAACCTACTGATAGGCAAGTGCCAAGTGTCACTGTAAATGCCCCAGGATATCTCAGATGAATTTCTGGGACTGGCAGAAATTACACAGGATCTACAGTGGACTTGTGACCATCTGAAGCAGGAGCAGGAATTTAGGCAGAACCCTCTAGGAGATCCTAAATGGCACTTAAGTTTTTGTGTGGGCAGCTGAACCAAGATGTGTGTCTTACTCTGGAGCTGGACCGCTGTTGAGAAGATAAAATAAAAATTTTCATGTGTAGCTGAAGAAACCAAAAAGCTGGTTTTGCAAGCTCCAAAGCTTCAGTGTAACACTCGAAACTCAATATTGATTATCCACTAAAACCAACACAGACCTAGATCAAAATAAATCCCTCATGTCTCCAATGAGGAGCAAAAGCAAAGTCTGAGGGAAAGGCAGGTGACTGTAATTGAGTTATATCACAGGATACAGTGGCTACAGACTTTCTTACTGCAAATAAGAAACCAGTGTTAGACATGGCCTAACCTGAAATGAAACTAACTTTGAATGAAAACAAAGTATTTGCTGGCTCAAAGATGTGAGATTAACTTGGCGGCTGATTCAATGGATTGCATTGATCTAATGCCTCTGACTTTCCACATTATGTCCAAAAAATGTAACCTAAGTACAGCTTGACTGGAAGATTGCTGTCTGAACAATGCATTTTTTTCTTTTAATGGAAAATTTCAGCTCCATTTTTCCAGCAGTCCAAAACATTCTCTGCTTCCCACATTGTGAGATGACAACAATGCTCAGCTGTCTTTGGCCTGAGTTGTGGCGCCAGGCCAGGAAGTATCTTAAGTTGTGAAAAATCTTAAATCAACACATTTTGTCACTGAAGAGTGAGGAAAAACAGTTTCTAAACCATATGAAATATTCATGTCTAGCATCTTGTGAGATACCATCTGGTTAGATCAACGCAAACCAGAGCTGATAGTGACACAGAAACACACTGCATGGAATATGGGGTTCTGTGACTTGAAGATTCATTGCTTCATACCCTACAGAAGAGCACAGCAAAAGCAGCATCACTTCTGGAACAATATACTTTTTCAACAAAAAAATTCTGAAAGAGAAATGTTGATCCCTTGGGTCTGTTGTTAGGAAAATCATGACATACTTCGGATAAAATCATGCCTCTCACAAAAGCATTGAAAATTTAATTGCAATTTAATATTTGCCTAAATATTAAAGTATCTAAAAAAATAGAAAAGCCAAACCCCAAAATGACCAGACAAACATTTCTACAGCCAGAAGAATAAATAAAGAGCAAATCCTACTGCTGACATTGTGATCTACCAGCATTTTATATTTATATTCCTAGAAGCAAATATATCCTTTTTTCCCCTAAAAGCCACTGCTCACAGGACATAGGACTTGAGAGATCTGACTGTTTCCCCTGCCAGAGATACTTTTCTGACATATGACCTTGAGACAAACATTCTGCTTCTGATACTGTTTCCCTTTCCACTTCCAGTCTCTTCCAGACAGAGACAGGTTTACTGTGCCTTGTACAATGGGGCCTTTAGGTGCTATTGCAATGTAAAGAGTGGCAGCACGGGTGCAATTGTGAGTGGAATATGGCTTTTATTACCCAGTTACAAGGTCACCATTGGGTGAAAGGATTGCTGCATAAAACATCGCTGAGCCATCAGCCTATGGCTGCCTTCTAGTTATATAATAATGTTATTTCAAAGGCAGAGAAGTGTTTAAGGCTTTCCCAAACTTACCAAGTTTGTAGTGGTGTGGAACATCAGTGATAAAATAGTTCCACACAGGTGAGTATGAACACGGAGATGCTTAAAGTACTGGGGCCTTCTCCACTCTCTCCCTGTTGTTTGCAATTTACCCATTGCTTGTCTCAAGGTTAGTTAAACTTTGTGCCACCTTGGACAATAAGGAACTATTGTACCCAGCTCCATGGAGGGGAAAGGTGAGGGAGGCAGAAATTAAATGGCTGCCTTGGAGTGCAGAGCTGGAATTAGGACCAGGGTAATCTCCATTCCCTCACTGTGTACCTTGTGATAAAACTAAAAAGCTACCCCTTTAAAAGCAGTGTCAGTCACACAGTATGGGCTCTGCACAGGCTTTGAAAATCAGGAAAGAGAGCATCAAATGTTCCAGCCCACTTAATTTGAAAGCTGCCTATAATAAACCCTTGGGAACATGTAAAACAGACAGGTCAAATTACATAGTTACATAAATATCACAGCATTTCTACCATTTAGGAATAAGAGGCTTTGATCTGTTCAATTTAAAAGTGCCTAAACATCCATACACTATGTTAAAATCTAACACTAAGTGCTTTTCTTTTTGTATTTTCTGCTAGAGACAATTTGGACACAGCGTGACAAAACTTTGCCTTAATAACATAAATATCTATGCACAAGTAATTTGACACAGTGTGCCATTGCAAAGTATTCTATATTCAGCAAAATGACAGTTTTTATCTAGTTCTTATCCACAGAAGCCCTTAAAGAAACAATCCATTGCCCTTTAAAAGCCCCTCTCAATTCCTCACTTTCCCATCTGTCTTATTTATAGCTCTCTCTTTGTAAAGCGCTCCAAGATCTATGAATGAGAAGTGCTCATAAAACCTCTGTGTGAGTCGGGATTTGAAATCAGCAGCACTTATGGATGTTATGCATATGAAGGAAAGACTTGAGTGCAGTGCTCCAGCATTCAAAATCAACTCCATATCAGTGTCCTCGTCAACAATTTCACTTTAAACCAGCGCTCACTCGACATCTGTACAAATGCATCAAAATGCCTCTTAGCCCTTCTCCCACTTATTTTCGACAGGCATCTCACTGTGTCTATGAGCAGGGATCCTCCCTCTCTGTTTTCCCTCATTGCACAATTGGCTTTCCATGGGCCTCTTTGGCAGCTCCAGCCCTTTCGGAAAACAGTTTATTCCTCCCCTCCTCTTTCAGCCTCGCATTGAGGAGGAGGTCTGTGGCAGGGACTCGATGCAGCAGAATGTCAATGCCAGAAGTGGCCTTTCTCATGGAAATCAGGCGGGGGAGTCCGGAATTGTCCGTGCAAGGAGAGACCTTGCTTTTTTTCCCCCTCTCCCTTTCTGGAAGATTATATTTGAACCAATGAGCTCTGGCCTCTCATGCCTTTTGTGTGTCAGATCTTTCCTCAGGACTGATTTCTCCATCTCCTCCCTCACCTACATTGTCGTGCCATCTCCTCTTTGTCATGTCCAATTAGTCATTATCGGCTTATCTTGTCTTTTTTAAGATTTCATGGATAAAAACCCCAAATAAGTGTATTTGACTTAAATTTACTCATGCTGAGGACTGTATTTACCTCCTCCACAACCACTGATTACATCTCTTGACCCCCTGGGAGAAAAGGAAGGGCTCTCCTCACTGAACTGCAGAGCAACAGGAGATACACAGGAAGGAAATTACTTCCCTGGGGACATCCCATATCATATTGATATATCCCTGCTGGCACATTTATTTATGTCCTTCCTGAGAGTTTGCTGTTCAAAGTCATCCTCCTAATTTGACTCAAGAGGGGTTTTGTGGGGGTTGGTAACATGGACACTGCACTTTTTCAGCATTACAAATAAGAAGGTCCAAGTCCTGGTACCTCAATACACAGCTCCCCATGGCTGACAGTCACCTCTGCCCCAGATGGTTGTCTGTAGGAATAAGGCCACTCCTGGTTGTTGCTGACTGGCCAAACTCATTCCCTTCCCAGCCTTGCGAGCTGGCCCCAGTCAGTCTCGTGGCTTGGAATTAAAGAGACCCATCAACCAGAAAGCTCCAGCAGAGCTGGCACACACCAGAACATCTGTGCAAAGCCAGCAGATGCAAACAGTTTCCACAGGATGGTCTGGCACTACCCTCACCAGGTAGGTCAGCACCTAACTCACACCCACCACACAAGAGCTGCCTTCCATGTGGATGTTCCTGCTCTGAATATCATCAAACTGCAGTGTTTTCCTGGCAGTCAGTAATACAACACTGAATCTACCTGAGCCAACAAGAAATAAGCCATGTCACAAATTCAGCGACAGTTTAAAAGTTCTCTTTAAAGTAATTTCCTTATTAAATCTCTGCCTTCAAATCAACAAGACCCAGACCATGCATGAATTCTCACTGCAGATCCCGGTCTTGCTGTGATAGGATTTAAACTGGTTTGTTAATAATCTGGGAGAAAGGTATCTTGCATTTCAAAGGCAGAGAAATGGTATCTGTGTCCTTTTATCCACCTTCAGGAAGGGTTTGCTGAACACATCTCAGTCTGTATTTCTGATGAATATCAGATTGTATTGCTGAATGAATATTCTGATTAAAAATCATTTGAAATCTGTCATGGCTCCAAAAATGACAGTAAGTGGCACATATAAAGTATGCAGCATGTTCTGCATGTCGGGCAGATGAAAGACACAGTATAATTGCTAATTGATAGCATATTTAAATGTCTTGCCTGTGTACTTATCTCAACTTAAAGCCTGCATTACGTAACATGCTGATAAGGCACACACCTTTCATGAAACAGGGTACAAACCCAGAGTCTAACACACCAACCTTACACAAGCTGCAAGCTGCGTGTGCTCACAGCTGACAAGTGTTTGAGCAAAGCATTTACACATAAAACATTTATGCACACATTGTGCACTGAGGCATTGAAATATGCAGCCTTCCATATGTTATACATATTACATATATGATATCTATGCCAAGTATTTTGGGGAAAGAAAAAGCAATTACCCATATGCTCTCTAAACAATGGGAACGTGCTATAAGTCGTGGGACTGGAGAAGCAGCTTGATCCTCAGGGAATATTTAAGTGCCATGGGAAGTACACTAGACGTGGAAAGGAGCAGGCAAATTGTGACGGCACTAGCTGGGCTTGTGTAAGTGTCTGCAGAGAAAAGGCAGCATTAAAATTCACAGAACAGAATAGAATAGAATATTTGGAGTCGGAAGGGACCCATTAGGATCATCAAGTCCATCTCCTGGCCCGACACAGGACACCCCAAGAGTCACAACATGTGCCTGAGAGCATTGTCCAAACACTTCTTGAACTGTCAGGATTGGTGCTGTAACCACTTCCATGGGGATCCTATTCCAGTGTCCAACCACCCTCTGGGTGAATAACCTTTTCCCAATATCCAATTAAACCTCTCCTGACAGAACTTCAGGCCACTCCCTCCTGTCACTGGTAACCACAGAGATCAATGCCTGCCCCTCCTTTTCCCCTCACGAGGAAGCTGTAGATCACAACGAGGTCTTCCCTTGGTTTCTTCAAGTCACCTCAGCCTCTCCTTTTATGGCTTCCTCTCTAGGCCCTTCACTGTCTTTGCAGCCCTCCTCTGGATGATCCAGGTTGGAAAAGACCTCTGTAATCAAGTCCAACCTATGACCGAACACCACCATGTCAACTAGACTGTGGCACTCAGTGCCACATCCAGTCTTTCCTTAAACACCCCCAGGGATGGTGACTCCACCACCTCCCTGAGCAGCCCATTCCAATACCTAATCACACTTTCTGTGAAGAAGTGCTTCCTAATGTGCAACCTAAACCTGCCCTGGTGCAGCTGAAGACGGTACCCGAGGTGAGGCCGCCCCAGTGCAGAGCAGAGCGGGACGATCCCCTCCCTCGCCCGGCTGGTGATGCTTTCCCTGATGCCCCCAGGACACGGTTATCCCTCCTGGCTGCCAGGGCACTGCTGACTCATGTCCAGCTGGCCACCGACCAGGACCCCCAGGTCCCTTTATCCCCCTGGAGAGGAGGGAAGGACTCATTCCATGGACCACTCGTGTCGCGCTCCCCGGGCACGTGCGCCCCGAAGTGTCAAGACACGGCCTGTGCCATCCACACCCCACGCGCCGACCGCAGCCTCGACCCAAGGTTTTCTAAATAAATACATCTACACACGCATATATACACATAAATACACCTATATACACGTAAATACACATATGCACATATTTACATTATCGGGTTCTGCGCCGCTCGTGACTCGGGAGGGGCGGGGCGAGAGCGCCCCCGGCGCGCGCTCATTGGCCGGGAGGGCGGGGAGGTCCCGCCCCCTCCCG
>WEIV01026864.1:130250-154464 GCA_013390005.1 Calyptomena viridis
AGGGAGCTCTGCCCCCCGCCCCGGCCCCCAGCTTTGCATAACTTGTCTCCCAGTTGACTGTCCCTTCCCCCTGCACTTTGCCCTTGCCCGGTGGTCTGTAGCAGGAGGGAGTAAAACTATTCGAGGACTAGGTTTTGTTTCTCCAGAGAGCTGGGTCACAACCAAGGCAAGCTACCTAATAATATATACATATATATATGTGTATTCCTTTTCTCCCCCACAGCAGCCCAGTGCTGAAGCAGGATTCTGTGACAGTACAGAACAAGGCCCTTGGGTGTGATTTTTTTTTTTAGAAAACCCTGGAGCAGAGCTGCTATTAGTGTGTAGAGTTTGAATGCCACAGGCAGTCTGTTGTCTCTTCCTGCTCAAAGAATAATTCCGAGGAATGGCGATGACTCATTAATAGAAAGTATTAGTTGCACGAAGGCAAAACCAGGTGAAGTTTCCTACTTTACCACAGACTTACTCTGTGACCTTGGATCGGTCTTTCTGCACCAGCCCTCTGTTTGCTCATGAATAGGGAATAGCGGTGCTTTCCAAAAACATACTGTGAATAAACATACTAATGACTGTGAAATGCTTATCTGCGCTAGTAATAATGGGTAGATAGCAATGTTATTTCTACTACAGAAGCAGAGAGGCCGTAGCCAGGCTGTGAACGTTTTGCTTGCAGAATTTTGCTGTAGTAGCCACACTTCGATGGAAATAGGGTCTTGCTTAAAAAGACATTTAATAACCTGTGATACCGCATGATTTGCACTGCGGTCATCTTGCACTTCATATTTTAATGCAGTGTGTGCATTAATATGCTTTCAAAGACCTGCTATTCCCGACTGCAAATAGCTTATGGGTGGGTTTTTATCCTCGTGTTTGCCTAGAACAAAGCTTGTGTGGTGTCCTCTTCCACTGCTAAGGAAAACTCGTGAATTTCTAATGTGGCACATTATCTCTGATAGTTGGCATCTCTGAGTTACACGGTGTTAGACTTGGTGTTTTGGTAGGGAACTGGAAGTGAGGCAGTGGGATATATTTGATATGATGAAGAAATTACTTCTAGTGTTGGTTTGTAAATTACTGTGGCACCTGGTTCTTGCCAGGGTTGAGGAGTTGGGTTAACTCAATGCTCTCCAAGGGTGCCTCTCTATTTGCAAGAAAATACTAAAGGGACGACAGTAAGTTCATTACACTTGTAATGAAAGACAAACTGAGTCATTCAGGAACTGTTCCTAGTGAACAGTATGTTTGTTAGGAGCAGTATTTCCCTCTCTCCTTATAGGATGCTCTCTAGGGAAAATCAAATACCTGAAGTATTCCATAGGCAAAACCCTAACTACAGGAATCCTGAAGCTGAAGGAGTTGCCTGTCCTGGTTCACACACTGCTCTGAAGTGGTGTGCAGCCACTGCAATAACAGATGGAAGCAGCCAAGCACAGAGCTGGGAGTTGCTGCTGCAAATACTGACCTGAGTGAGCTAAGTTTTCCTTCTTTACAGTTTTGCTTTATCCTGACTGTTCAGCTGGATTACTCATCTTCTTTTTCTAACTTTTAAAACTGTTTTACTGATACCTTGGGGATTTCTTGAAAATGAATTGATCTATAGTTTCTCACTTATCTGCTCAATTTAATATGAAATTTCCATCATAAGTTTTAACATTAAATAGGAAAGCTGTTATGGTTTGGGGAGGAGGTAAGCACAACACAGTTGAGTTTGATTTTCCTTTTTTCTTAACAAACCTGAAAGCTTGTCTGGTGGAATGGCAATTCATTGTTAATTCATAATATGTAGGTGCCCTGGAAAAATCAAATACCCGGTTTCATAGCTACCCTTAGGCATCTTTAATTTATGCAAGAAGGGCTCACTGAGTAACTACTGTAAGTCTCATTGACCTTAGTAGGTTTGCAGAGGTCATATTTTAAAATGCTAAGTTGTGCTTGAACTGTTTTCTCAGTAAGTATTAGGAGCAAGTGTTTGTGTACACAATTACGTGCTTTTTCCAGTTCTCAATTACATTATCTGTTTTTCTTTAAATTCTTGCTCATCTTAAAGAAAACTCTCATTAGGAAGAAGCAAAAGCTTTTGCAAACAAGTTTCTTCTCAAGATCTGAGTAGAGCAGAGCAGACTGTGAGGTTTTACAAACATCTAGAAAGGCCAGTTTTGGATTCAGAGAAACTTGGCCAGCACAACCCGAATGTACACGAGTGACATCAGCATTTTCCTGATCCATTTATGCTGTTCACTTGTGCTGGTTCCCAGCAGTGCCTTGTGTCTTATGTAAGCTTGCACTGTACATCCTGTCTTGCTGTTCTCATGCATGATAATTCACTGGTGTTATCTTACTGGAGGTTTTGAGAGCTGCTTGTTGTCTCAAATGTCTACATGCAAATTTCCTACAAGCATGCTGAAGAGATCTGTGCCAGGAGCAAAGCACTGTCCTGGGAGACATCCGAGGAGTGAGTTGGAGTGAGACACATCTTGTCCCCCTGGTCTTTTTGGTAATGGAACTGTAACCACTGTGAAGTCATATGGCTGTGAGAGAGGTTTTAGTGGACTGAAGCCTTCATCTGTATCATGTAGATGGACCACTCATGCAGTTTTGGTGGCTGGTCATAAATCAGCTGTAAAAACCACAAGAAGTTCCAAAAGAAGCTTCAGTAATACTAAGACTGGAAAATGAAGGCTTTTGTTACACTGTCACTACACACTTCTTGTTACAAGGTCTTTGGGAGGAATTGTGTCTTCAGATACTGATCCTTTAAACTTGTCCTTGCAGTTAGCATTTAGTCATGCATAATGAAAATACTGCCACTTGATGGGTGAAATTGAAACAAACCCTCCATTATAAGCTTTCAAAACCAAACATTCCTTCTGTTTTTCTTGCTTGCTAAATCTAGCTGAAACTTGCTGGCACAAGATCCTGCAGTAATGCAATGTGCAATGTCGGATTCTAAGTAAATCGAGGGCCTTCTTTGAACAGTATCTAATGTTTCATGCTTTAGTCTCTTTTGTTAATGCTGTAGCACTGTAAGGGAGCCAAATTCCTGATTACCTGTCTTGGTGAACGTGGTTGTCCTTGTCTGACTCCGTGGCTTGTTTGGAACAGCTGGAAAGTTTCCTTAGGAGCACTGGTGTGGTGCAGTCGTGCACGGGGCAGCTCTGCAGGGGAACCGTGTACACAGGGAAGAAGGGTTGACCTCAAGGAGAAGCACACCTGGAAAGAAGTGCTGATGTGCCCAGTGGAAGTAAGAAAATCTTTCCTGTAACTACACAAGTAATCTGTTCCATACTGCACAGAACAATTTCTCATTGTAGTGAAGAAACAAGGAATGCAAGACTTGTCAAGGAGGCTGGTTATCTGAAAAGGAACAGGTGCAGTGCTTAGACACTGAAGAGCTAAACAGATTCCTTTGAGTGAGCTGTTCTTGCAAAGTTTAAGAACATTTATTGGCAAAACATCCAAGAGAAATATGAATGTTTATTTTGAGAAGAAAATTGAGTTATCACCATTACTTTTATTGCCCAAATCTATGAATGCATGGACTTTGTCTAGTGCTTTTGTTACTTATGGAAGATATGCAAATTTGTTTTAAAACCGTGTAGAGGAGAATGGGCAGCAGTGCAATTGTGTGCATTTCAGAGACTTGCAACAGCTGTAAGATTAAACTTTGTGAAAACTCCCAAACTTCAAAAGCACCTGTGTGTAGCACATTGGACATTCTGTTACATTATATTTTGTTGCCTTACAGACACTTGGGTGAATCTGAAAGTCCACATATATGTTGTTGTGATTCAGTAGCTTTTTCAGTAGATGGGGGCAAATAAAATGTGTTCTGGATGGTTAAATATGCTAAAATACTTCTAAAAAAGTTGTCTCTTGGAAAAAGTTTCCCACAGGATGCAGTGGGTGTCGGGTCTAAAGGTCACCAGCAGACAAAGTAAAGCGAAGGCTCTTTCGGGTTTATTTTTCTCCATTTTTTTTTTAAATAAGTCTTGTGTAAAGGAGCATAGAATCTTTCTTTGTTACTAACAGGCATTTGCAGGTTTGTTCATACTTAGGATATTTGTTGCAAACTTTTTTTTTTTGGGCGAGAGAAAAAAAACCCCTTTGGTGCAGTTAATACATTCATGAACTCTTAGCACGGAAGTTCCTGGTGTAAATCAAAAAACACAGATGGAGTTTTAAGTGACTGTCATGTACAACTTGGGGAATGAACATTCCTGATACTAATAAAAGGGCCAGATTGGAACTACATAATTAATCCCAGCAGCCTTTTCAACACATGATAAGATTTGGCTACAACAGCCATGCAGTTAATTAAGACAACTGTCAAGTCCTATGGAGCAGAGGATTCTTAGCCTAAAATAAAAATACCCCTGTGCTTACTTTGCTGTGTATCTCCTGGTGATGATTAGTGTTCAAATTCCAGTTTAAATGGGGAAAAAAAAATTGTGAGTAGTAGCTGACTTGGGCTTGAACCTATTTCCTATCTTAAATATGTATGTAAATATATACATATTGAATATGTATAATTTATATGCATACATATTTTATGTATAAAATATTTTTAAGGACAGGAAATAAATATATAGGGTTTTTTGTGAGTGTTACCTGGCAAAACATTTTCTCCATTGAAGTCTATTTGCAATGTAATACTTGGGGAGCCCCAGGAAACAATCTTGTAATTAAGTTTATTCCCTCTATGTGTCAGTGACCTGAAGGAAGTGTACGGAAAGGTGCTAAGAAAAAAAGGCTTATGAGATGGCACGAAGTGTGTGTCAGAGACAGACAGGAGGAGGAGTGGGCAGATGGCAGTCAGTACAAAACACGTGAATAATCAGATTGGGAACAGGCTGAATAGACTGTGAGTGAGTGTGCTGGTTGCATGCTGCTGCATTTTTGGTTTAGTTAATGTAATGAGGATTTTTCCTGTTGTGATCTATGGAGCAGGAAGGCAAAAATCATGTAGTTGGAAGCATATATAATGGTGAAGGCATGCCTGCCATTGTCAGAGGAAACTTCTGGGATGAGGGAAAGGTCAGTGCTTTCAGAACTATCTGGAGTGGAAAAACTTAGAAATCCTGTTCAGCTTCATCTGGAAAGTTTATTCAGATCTCTCTTTGGCATGCATGACGTGGAATAATATTAAAATAATTTAAAATCTTACTGCACTACTTACACTGAATCTGTGTAATGATA
Source organism: Calyptomena viridis (assembly GCA_013390005.1). Lineage (NCBI taxonomy): Eukaryota > Metazoa > Chordata > Aves > Passeriformes > Eurylaimidae > Calyptomena > Calyptomena viridis. Next base: position 135,447 of record WEIV01026864.1, read on the forward strand.
TATTTATTTCTTTTTCTGAAATGATTGAGGAGGTAGCAAGATGTATTCATGATAATTTGCTTACATAACTTTATCTAATTTATTGGATAACTCTTTGGATAGCTGTCCAGCCTAACTGGTCATTGCCTAGCCCAGGAGTCTTTCCTGGGTTGTTGTTTGGGGGCACTGTCAGAGTGTTGAAGGTAAAGAAGAGCTATGGTTATACTGGGGAGTGATTGATGCCATAACACCTAAAACATTGTGAAGGATTATACCAAAAAAATAAATCCAAAAATGAAAAAAAATCCCCTCCTGACCCACTGATTTTTACTTGAAAAAGGCTGTAATATCAATTTGTCATAATAATAAGGAATACACATGGAAGAGAGTATACTGAGATGGATAGGTGGCAACTTGGTCCTGCTTACATTTGTTTCAAAATGTTCCTGCTTTTTTTTTTTTTAGTGACTTTAAGAGAGCAATGAACTGGCCTAACTGGAGAATGCTCTACTTCCATATAAAGAGGCCTTGCTTTGTCTGAGCTGGCATTTACTGGGAAGAAGCACAACCCACCTTAACCTTGCAGTTTAAAACTTATTTAGTGCAAATAAGTTTTCTATGCCTGAAGTTACCCTTAAGTAGTATCAATTTGCTCCTTGTATCCAGTCTTAGAATGCCTTAGTCTGAACAACTGCAGTAAAGAGTTCTAACAGCACAAGAAGGTTGAGAGAATTGGGACTATGTCTGCAGAAGTGAGGGTTAGAAAGAGAAAGGAAAAAAGATTAAAATATTCACAAGAAGTGGCCTAGATGAGATTGTTTTGTGTCTGAGGGCATGCTGAATCCTGTGGGAATGAGGAAGCTAGAAAGCTGTTTAATTCTCATGTTTCACACTGAATTGACATGATATTAGATATCAAAGTGGTATTAGAGAAATTTGTAAGAACGCAGATATTTTATGTAAAGAATATAGAAATAAGTTAGTCCAAACCAAATCTTTTGCTGTGTCAGAGCTATGTGGAGAATGAATGTTGGAGGCTTAACATGAGTATAATAAATCAAACTGCCAGCTGAGCCTCAGAGGGCTTTATTCATGCACTTCATTGTTCTCTCTGCAGATACAGCATGGTTCAGCCAAATGCAGGGTTGTCATTCTGCAGATGGTCAGAGTGTTTCCCAGTGTTCTGAAGGTTGAGCTCGTGTCTGAGCGTTATCTTAAACTGCTCAGCTCATGGTTTGAAATGTTCATGCACTGACTTTCCTATGTACTTCTGTATGCAGAAAGTGCAGTGAGAGTTCGCAGTTTGGGGTGAGTGGGAGCTGTGTTATGTACTGTTGATAACTCCCAGAAAGGCTCAAATTTGTACCTTCTGGAAAGTACTATTTCCCAAAGCTGATGCTTGGCAACAGAAGATGCCCTGCTGACCCTTTGCAGCTTGGCAGAAAATGCTCCTCGTTGCATGAGCTTCCAAAGTATCTCTCCCAGGATATGGACTTCTTGGGGCTGCTGGCACAGAGCAGGTTTCTTAACCTTCACCAAACTGTCTCCTTTCCCCATATCCTCAGTACCAGGCAAACAGAATAGTAAAACAGAAGGCAATGTTATTTAGTAAAATAGAAATGGGAAACAAAAGGGTAAAAGCAGAGCAAAGGGAAAGTTGTGTTCTGGTTTAAGCAAACAGTGAAGCATCCAGCTGTCTCACTGCTGTTACCTGAAGTTCCTAAAGCACATCTCAGTTGTTGGGCCTGGAGAGTCAGTACTCATAGCAATAGCCTCTCACTAATGTTAGCTTTAAGTACTTAAAATTGCTGTGAGTTTTCCATCACATCTTTCTTTCTTTTACCTCATCCTTACTAGTGTTCTGGCTGGGCTCATGAAAGTTGTGTGGTGTTCTTGGCTCTTCCTGGTGATGAGCACCTGTGTGCTTAAATTGTTTTTTCATTCTAACCATATTCATTCTGCTGGCTGACTGATCCATATTGGATATGCATCAGTATTATAATAAACGTTCTTGCAACATGTTCATATTCTTAATGTAGCATTTGTTGTTTACTCAGTGTTTTCTGAAAGTATCTTTAGCAGTTTATATGTTATATATTATTAGCCCTGCTGATAAACTTTACCTAAATGGTCTGGTTATATACCAATCATGCTTGCTAATAACTATTCTTTATCATTTTCCCCTCAGTCTTCTTTTTCTGGAGTTTTGCATATCTTAAATTATTGTTCAGTAACCTTAATCAGTAAAACTTTAAGAGTAATCAATATTGCACTCACTTCTAGAAGGACAAACACATTTTTTCCATTAAACTAGGTTAAGATAAGAAGTACTGCAGCTAACTAATTTTTAATATTAGTTTGTCAGGTGTATACTTTACCCCAATAAGACAAAGACAGTGTTTTCAGGAATGTTTTCCTTGATGGGGTTCTGTGAGCATAACCCTTGGCTCTCCCTGTAGGTCAAGGACACACTTGTTTTCACACAGCCCTTTGCCGTGGGATAACTGAGCCGTCTGCTGACAGGATCGGGGACTTTCAGGTCACTGGAACGTTGGGAATGTTCTGGTATCAGGGAAGGTAGTTCTTCTGCAACCTGTCCCTCATCTGTTCTGAATCTATCAAGAGTGTTTCAAGGAAATACCAAGGAAAGCTAAGGTGACTTCTAGGGCCGTATGAAGATTGGTGTGCATATCTTTGGCCTAACACTGAACAGAGCTTGCTATGTTCAAAGTTGACTTAGCTGTGATAGAAGACAGATTCTTTAACAAGGAAGTCTGATATTTTCTTCAACTACTTATCTGTCTATTTTGACTCTTCCTCTGTTCTGATTTTTTTTCTCAATTACTCTGTAACTTGAAAAAGTGTTTCCACATCTGATCCAATGCTTTTAATATCACTAATTACAATATAAATGTAGTAGTTGATATCCTGATATTACAGGATTAGGCATGGTTGTCTGGTCTTGTAGTTTTCATTTTATTTCAGCTTTTATGACTGCTTTGAGTTCAAGTCTAATAAAAATTTTATGATGAATTTTTTGCTTTGAATATGGTGACTAAATGACTTGGCTTAATAAACACACTAGTTAGATCAAGATCTGCTAAGCTGATGGTTCAGTTAAAACTCAGGTTATGCCAAATATTAACTAGAAGCAGTAAAACCTCATCAAAGTAAAATGAATCTGTGTACTTAAACATTCCTTGGTTCTAACAAACTGATTGAGGCTGTGATTTTGTATGTTAATGTGAAGTTGCATACTATGAGATCATGGAGAACTTTGGTGTATTTGTTGCTCTTTCTTACACAAGACAAATTTCAGTGTGAAGTTCCTTGTTGTAGTTAGCGATATCTGACTTCTTGCTTATATATAAATTAAGAAACAAGACCTTTTTTTACATAGCGTGAATTGCCAATTGTGTAATACTACTTTAAGTTTCTCATGAGAGTACCAGGCATTCCAGTAAAACCAAAATTCTGCTGCAATTCTCAGGCTGTTAATCATTAATTTTTTTTTTTTTGTGGAAAGGGGAGTGTTTTCCTAACTTGCCTGCCTTAAATGAGTAGGCGAATTCTAGTTTTCGGTCAGTTTACTGGTACACTACAAATCTATTTTTTAATAATTTAGATAGTTTATAATCTGCTGTTACTTTGAACTACATGGCTGTTTGTTTCAGTCATTTTTTCCCCCTCTGTAGAATGAAGTTGTTTTAGCTGTCTGGTTAATCTTTGCACAGATGGGATTTGCAGATCATTGGGCACTGGAACACTGGTGTGCAGACTATTGATAACTCTATGATATTTCCTGTCTTTTAAGCTGCTGCTTTAAATTGTAAAATATAACTAGTTTGAGGAGTTTTACTTTTTAGTTTTATAGTTAAGTTGGAATTTGCAAGATTAAATATTACATTTCATTTGCATACAGAGCTTGACAATATGGCCAACTACGATACTCTGTTTCTTGCATATAAGTGGAGCCTAAGGCAGCTGCTTGTGGCTTTGTGAAAGGGTGGTGAGTTTTGGTGCTTGAGTTTATTGTGTACAACTGGAAGCCTGCATTTGCAGCATTTCCTTAAGTGTGCCTTTGTTGGTCCCACTGAACAGGTTAACTGTTAGCAACTTTCACAGAACATATTTGTTCTAGAAATGCTATTGCTGATACTTTTGACTCTAGCACCAGTTAAATTTTAATTCTTCCCATGGAAAGAAGATTACAAATTGCACGTGAAATTGATGGGTTTTTTTACTGAATTAATTCCTTAGAGGAATTTCTTGATGTTTTTACAACACTTGTGTTGAGCTAACAGACCTCCACTGACCTCTCCTTGGATTGCTTATGTTACAGAATCACAGAGTGGTTTGTGTTGGAAGGGACCTTAAAGATCATCCAGTTCCAACTCCTTTGCCATGATCAGGGAGATCTTCCACTAGAGCAGGTGCTCAAAGCCCCATCCAACCTTGGCTTGAACCAGCTGACTGAGAATTTGCAATTTGTCACTCAGATAAAGAATAGAAGCAGTGGGTGTCTCTAAAACTTGCTTTCAGTAACTTGTCCCACACTTGTAGTAAACAATGTAGAAGAGGCTGTGGAAAACTGATTTGCAACTTGGTCAATGTCAGTTTTCTTCAGTTACCTGTCCTGGTTTATGTGGCTTTTAATGAAACAGTTGGAACAAGTGGTAGCTCTTGGGGAAAGCTGAGCAAACTTTTCAGCTCTCTCAACAGGTGAAGCAAGTATTAAGGACTGTAGCATCCTTGCTTTTCAGACTTCTTTCAGAGAACATCATCTGGTTCATGAACTGAGTATGGCAGGATTCCTATGAAGAGCAACATATTTGCTTACTTTTTATTTTCGTAAACACATTTTTCATGTATAAATGTGGTAAAATGAGGTGGGCAGCTTTATTTGCTCATTTTGCTTTAATGATGACTGGCTTTAATGAACTTTTATTTTGGGCTCCTGTAAAGTTTACTTTAAAATCCTGATAAAATAAAATTTTTAATGTAGAAACTCCAGACTTAATGACATTTTTGTGTGAGGGCTCTACTCTTGGTTCACTTTGCATCACTTAATGCACTTTCTGCAGAGCTGTGCCCTTGACCTAAGGAAGTAACTGGTGCTCTTGTGTCAGTAGCTTGTGTCAGTTCCAGCCACCAAAGGAGGCTGAAACCACATCCTTGGGTAGAGGTTTTCACAAATATTCTTTGGGAATATTAGTATTCAGAAATGTGTTACACTGCCAAGTTCTTCAGGGGAGGTTTTGCCTGAGGTGCTTTAGGTATTTCTGACTACTTGGAAACCTTTTTGTTTATTATTGTGTTCTTTTGGTTTGCTGTGGCCTCCCCAAGGTCCAAGTGCTTTTGGGACTAACCTGTTCTGTACCACGAACTGGCAAGTGGAGCATTGGTAACAAAAGAGACTTGGAACTCCTTCCAGCATTTCAGACAAGTGATTGCCATGGAAGTCCTGCTCAGCTGATTTCCATGAAGGTGGAGTCAGCTGACTATGTTTGGCACAGAGATCTGTGGGAAGAGCTCCATTTTAACATGCAGTGTTAACACAAGAGGCTGAAGGACAGTTTTCAGACTTGCAGTGGGGGTGAACTTTGCAGGGAGAGAAAAGCAACTTAGTGTTCCTCTGCTGATAATTTTCAAATGTCAGTTTCCTCTTGCAAGGCAGATGAGTATTGAAGCTGCATCCAGATGGTTGCAAAGTTAATATTACCTTTAAGGAAGCAGGCTTTTGCCAAATTCATTTTTTTGTCATTGTTCACTGTCTTTGAGTTCTACATCTTGCTCACATTACTGTTCTCCACTCAAAATGTTGATACCAGAGGTTTTAAGTATTTCTGTCTTTCAGGATGGTGTAAGGAGGTTCCTGTTGTGGTTAAACAATTCACCCATAATGGTTTTACACTATATTGCCACCACAACAGGCAGTTCTGCCTTATGTACAGTGACTGAGATCAGCTGCTGGCTATAGCAGAATACCCATTTTTTTTTTCTTTATTTTTTTTCCCCCACAGGATTAGTTTGCAGCTAGTATAGTGGTTGTCCAAGTAACTTGCATCATGAAATCCAAAAATTCCTGCAGCAGTCAAGGAAGCAGGAATCCCTCAGCTGGAAGACAGAGAACTACTCTTCTGCCACAGTGTTCTTACCATGAACTTCAGAACAGCTGTGTGAAGTACACTCATAGTCAGACTCTCTGGTGTAAGTATTCTTTTCATGTGTTTGGAATAGTCATTGTGTAACAGCTTCCCTCATTAAGATAACTATAAAGCAATACTAACTTGCACCAAATGATGCTCTTGTTGTGCAGTTGTTTTCGGTTTGAAGCATGACAGTGAACTGCATGTAGTAGTTGTGTTCATGCATTGCTGTGTATTTTGCAGAGCTACTAAAAATTGCTTTAACTTCAGAACAGCTGTGTGTTGTTATCCCCAGAATGCCTGTCACTGTAGGATGGGTACTGGCCTTGGCTGCTGATCCTGCTGAACATGCAAGTCAGGTTTTGGAAGAAATGGAATTGAAACGTGTGCTTCTGGACTTTACTGATGGGTTTGGCTTAAGGATATTTAGACCTTTGGTAGGACTAGAGCTTATTCTGAAGTGGAATATGTGTAATTTGAATATTGTCTTCAGCATAAACTCTTTGGTTTTGCAGACCTCCTCCTCTTGGAGTACACTACCCACTAATGTGGGCAGAGGCTTGGGGCTTTTTAGAGATGAATATTTTAGTTAGTTCTCCAAAACGTGAAAATTATCAGTGCAAGGCAAAGAGTTCACTTGAGCTACTAATCTTTTTGATTGAGTACCTCTCATTAGTTTGAAACTCAGTGACAGCACAAGATAATTCCAGGTTTTTTAGACAAGAACTACTCAAAACTGAGAATTTTAATGTTAGGTAATGATCTTCACTTCATCAAGCTGTTTTGTCTGTTGCATTAAATTGTTGCTTAATCTTCATTATCCTAGGAGTGAGTGGTAGGAACCAGTCCTTCTACTCCTAAGTTACTCACAAACTGTTTGTTTACTGTAAATGGTTTAATTTTGATTATCATTAAAGCTCTGTATTTGTAGTGTGACAGAACAATAGTTTGAGTCATATTGTCCAACTTCTGTATTCAGCTTATCATGATTTGAAAAGCTGTATTCAATATGGGAGAAACCAAAAGTGAGATTTGCTGGGGAAAAATAGAGACTGAAAATCAGTAGTTTATCCTTAAAGGTAAGGCATCCTTGTGTATTGCTTCAGAGTGACATTTTAAAGTTTTCATCTTCAAAATTGTATATTGTGGAAAACAATCTGCTGCCTCTTTCAAATTTGAGGCAATTTCTACAAGCAGGTTCAGTGAAAATTTCTTTCATTCTGCCTGTTCTTGAATACGCTAACATAAAATTATAGTCTTGAAGGATTTTTTTTTTTAGGAATAGCATTGAGTCAGAGGTGACCATGGGATAGTGTTGGGCGGGCAGCATATTTAAATTCAGTAGGCTTAGGTATGCAACTTCTATTTTCTCTGTAGTTTATTTTTTAAAGTATTTGGCATCAGCTGATCAAAATAGTTTTAACATTAAATATTTGTGATTTTGGAACTGTTGGAACTTCTGGCACTGTAGTCTATTGATAACACCTGCTATTTATAGGAAAGACTGTACTGATGTAATCTATGGATAATTCTTTTTTTCAAAGACTTATTGACTCCATCATGTCTGAGGACAATTATATAAACAAGGCTATAGTTGCTGGAAGCATGTCACAGGAATTAATGAGATTATGGAGTTGAAAGTATAACGGTCAGAAGAGACTCTGCTGGGTCTCTTGTCCAACTGCTTGTTCAAAGCAGGGATTGAACCAGCAGTTGGTGGGATAAGCCATGGCTTTGACTTATGAAGCCATGAAAACCCCCAAGAACAGGGAATCCACAGCCTCTCTGGGAAGCTTGAGTCTGGACTTCACCACCCTCCTAGTGAAAAACTTATCCTTGTGTCCAACCTGAATTTTCTGTGCTGCCTCTTGTGGCCATTGCTCTCCCTTATCGTGCCTGGCAGTGCTCAGAGTGTTTGTCTGGACTGTCTTTACAGTTGCCATGTTGATGTAGCTCTTAGATGGTGCCAGTCTTCTGTGTGCCAGAGAAAACAGACCCTTCTCCCTGGGCCTCTCCCTGCGGATGATGCCCCTGAGGCCCTTGAGCACCTTGGGAGCCCAGGGCTGGAGCCTCCTTGGTTCCTCAGGCTCCCACTGCAGTGGGCTCCTCACCTGAGCACCAGAGTGGCCTTGCCAGCGTCAGGCAGGGCAGGGATCAGCCCCCGACTCGGCTCCTGTTCCAGCCGGTGTCGCTGCAGCACCCGGGCCCTTTCCAGCAGGGCTGTTCCTGTGCCAGCCCTCCCCAGCCTGTGCTGAGTTATGGGCTTCTTCTGCCGTGGGTGCACAGCTTTGCACTTTTCCACCCTGAACCTGATGAGGTTTCTTTTGGCTCCATCCTCAGGTTTATCCTGGTCTGTCTGTGTTTATGGAAGCGCTGCCATTGCCTGTGTCAGCCCCCTCTTCTCTGCCCCCCCTTTGGGTGCCACTTTGCTGAGGGTTCACTCTGCCTCATCTGCCTGGTTGCTGCGGAGTGTTTGGAGGCCTGGGTTGGCCCCCAGAGCCAACTTGCAGCTGTTGGTTGCAGCCACATGAGGCAGAGACTGGGCTGGTTTTCCAGGTCAGCTTCCCTTCTGTTCATTGAGCTCAGGGCTCCTCAGCTCCCAGGTGAGACTGGTGGGAGGCTCTCTCCAGAGTTGTCCTAAAATCTAAGTATGTTCTATGAGTTATTAGTTTTTCATCAGGGCTCCTCAGCTCTTCACATGAGGTGGTGGGGTACATTCTGCCTCTGTTAAATCTTCATTTACTCTTAAAGACTGTGAAAACTAATGTCATCCAGATTTGTTCCGTGTTCCTTCTAGAAGTTTGTGGGACTCTGTACTTCCTCTTTTGGGTTTCTGAGACATGAGTATGGTGGAAACCTCTTGTGAATGCCATGACACTTAATAGGTGACAGCACTTTGAGGCACATAGTGTGATTCATGGCTGTCCTGTGCAGGGCCTGGAGTTGGACTCTGATCCTGATGGGTCCCTTCTAACTCAGCATATTCTGTGATTCTAGGGGCAACTCGGTATAGAATACTGCAAAAAACTGGACTAATTAAGCAACATTTTTAACAATCAGTGTGAAAATCAAAGCTTATTTCCATGATTAGAAAGTAATTCCTACTAAAAGTCACTTCTGCCTTCTCAAAAAAATTGAATGCCTCATGTTGTAGTCCAATTTTAACTCTTATTTTAACTCCAAGTAAAAAAAAACAAACCCATGACTCAAATTTATCAGTTACATTCCTGGCATATTTGCAGACTAGGAAAGTCTATTTTAATTCTTTTTGTGTTATAAATTATTGAAGAAGGTGGCTTGATTCTAGAAGAGATGGTGCTTGAGAGGCTCTTAAAGTAGTAACTCCTAAGTCTATTTGTCAGATCTGATGTAAGATTGATTCTATAATATAATGTTCTCAAAATGAGCTGCTTGGCCAGCACATTGTGTCTGGTTCCAATTACTGTCAGTAAATCCTGAAAATTATTTTTTGAAAAGGACTTTGTGAAATCTACATTTTAAATAGAGATAATCAGTCAAAGGGTAGTTGAAAGGAATTTTGTATTATTTCATGCTGGATGTTTTTTTTTTTTTTGCTTTTGAGATTGTTGATCCTGAAGTGTGTGCTGTTCTTGCAGGGACTGTTTCCTCTCTGGAAGCAGGCTGGATGTGTGTGCTTAAAAGAATAGGTCTCTTGGGTATTATTGCAAAACAAGTAATTGACTTTTTAAAAAACTTGTGCGTAATTACAAAGATGCTTTGTAAAGCCAAGTGCTGTGCACTTATCTGATGTTTGAGACTTGGATGCTGGCAGGGTTGAGCTTGTTTTCTTTGAAGTAATTTTAAAAATCGTACATGCTTGGGAGCAGGGTTATGATTGATACTTGTGTACAGATGGCTTCTCAGTCTGATGTCCTGCAGGATTTAATTGCAGTGGAGCAGTTGAGCTCACTTGATACAGCAGGGAAAATAGGTGCTTGTGGCAGTAGCAACTTCCAGACTCTGCTTTCAAAATTCAGTGTGATGGTGCCTGGACTTGTCATATTTGCAAATATAGTCATTTACAAGGATTGGAATACGTTCACATGGGATTATCCTTAAAATGGGAACATTGCCTGTGGATCTCTTGGTACCCTGGCCCTTACCAGCTTCTGCAGCAATTTAGTAATTGGTGTAGACTTAATTGTTGGACTGTGCTGTCAGCAGATTACCAAATGTGCCCTTGTTCAGCAAGGTAAGCAAAGGGACTGTGCAGGGAATGTCTGCTTCTAATTCTCAACTTGTTCCCTCACAGTGTTACAGAGAACTATTGTTGGCAGCTGATATTACCAGAGAATTATAATTGCAAATGTGAGTGAAAAGTCATTAAGTGAAGGAGTGTGCTAAATGTGTCATTGATTGCAGTCTGCTACACCAGACTCAATTGATATCCACTCAAAAAAAAATTCCAAACAAAAACCACCAAACAAACATAACAACCAATAACCTAGCTTAACAAATGACATATTTGTATAGATTTTTTGGTCTCAGTCTTTTTAGGAAGGTTTTTCCATCCATGCTTGGCCTCACATAAGTGTGGAGAACTTCAACATTTTAGTAAATTTGTTGCAAATAATTTAGTCTCTACTATTCTCCGTATTTAGATTATGAGTATTTTTCTGATACTACTCTATTAAATGTGTTCTTTGTTTCTATTTCTTGTCAAGTGTTAAGGTTGCTTTTTGCCCTTGTGTCTCAGATCAGTGATTGCATATTCAGTCATATGAACTTTCTTTGTATTTTTCAGGTTGGAGTAATTTCTGAATCTTATACTTTAAAGAGGCCTTTAAAAAGGAAGAGCTCATTTTCTACAGGTAGTTCTGTCATCTTGGATCAGAGAGATTGGTTACCTTGGAAGAAGAAAAGACAGACTGTGGGCCCAGATTAGGAGCTGGAAGACTCTTCAGGATAACATGGAGATGTGTCGTGTAGAGGTAGTTGGAAATATTTACAGTGATTTGTTTTAGTAGTTTGTAAATTAAGTATCTATAAGAATCTATCACATATTAAGCAATCTAGTTTCCCTTTAGCTCTTTACCAGGAATGAGGCAAAAATTCCTTTCCTGTAACAGGAACCAAAAGAGAAGGGTAAATAACTGAAACCATGGAATTAGAACTATGCCAAATAACTATGTTAAATCTGTTGAGGTTGTGTAATCAAAATTTCTTGATAGAACTAAGGAAGGAGTATTATAGAAACATAAGGAAAAGGATGGAATCTTTACGTGACATCTGGCATAATACATTCCTAGTATTCACATTTCTTCTAATTTTGTAGTTCTAGTTCAGGTTTTTCCTGTGGTCAGTGCACTGGGAGGTAGCTGTCCTGCTAGAAAAGTTTAAAATCTAAGAAGTGAAAATAACAGTGCTGTATGTTGCTGTATCTCTTACAGCAGTATAAACTGCTGAATGTCTTTGTGCTGAGGAGGAGAAATAAGAGTGATAATACTCTTTCCTCCTTTTTCTGTTCTTTATCTTCTTGATTGGAGGTTAACCTACTGGTTGGCATTTTATGAGGGTAATTCCTTATGATAAGTTTTTAATGTGGTAGATGGATTTCTAAAAATTTTTTGCTCATATTAAAAGCAAAATGGTCTTGGATTAACCACTTCCTACCTCCTGTGGTGACTATGGAGATTACCAGTTACTGCAGAACTTCCCTGAAATAAAGACTTAATTTGCCTGAATAACATCTTGGGTATGGTACTCCACCCAATGGAGAGCCAAGATGGTATTCCGTAAATAAACATGGTTTCTTTAGGCTGAGCTGTGCTGCTCAGCCTGAGGAATATGAGACACTGGTGAGGGAGTGAGGGTGTGTAACTGCTGCCATCATTCTTAGCCAGAGCAGACTAAATTTATGACTTTTTCTAACTTTCTTCAGACTCAAATGTGGGGTAATTTTGAATCAGTATCTGAACTTTATTTTGGCTCACACCATCATCCTTTTTCAGTACTATGTCCTCCTTAGAACTCCTTTTGTCAGATCAAAATACTATTTTACCACAGAAACTTCTAGTTGTGTGCTTTACTGAAATAATTACATGTGTGGTATGTGCACCCAGCCCTCAATCTGAGCTCTGCTAGTAATATTCTACTTTCATGTTTTCCCACACATTTTTAAAATACCAAGATGCTTTTTTTACCTCTTTCTTTACAACTGGTAATGTTAAATTCAATCTCTTTCCTTTTATTAGAATTCATGTTCCAGTTTAAAAAAATTCTTCTACTCTTGTGCCAAATTTGCTAGTTGTGTGTGCATTAGTGATCAAAAAAAGCAGAGTGTTTTTTCTGAAAATACACAAGAAATGCAGTGTTAAAACTATTTACATACACTTCCTGCTTCACCATAACTCCTCATGATGAGCATTGTTAACTTGTAGTGCTACAGTGAACTCTCTGTGGGTGTCAGAAGTTCACTACAATTTACAGTCACTATTGAGGGCAGTAACACACATGAATCACTGTGTGGCATAAGTGCTGCTGGAGATGATATGGTTTGGATTATGTTCATGCTTCAAGCTACAGTTCTTAAAATGTGCTGATTCAGGCACACTGTTTAACCCAGGCTAAATAGCTGAATTTATTCTTTGTAATCCCTGAAAAAGTGGAATAAAAATGCTTGTGTACTGTAAGGCTAGTTAAAAATTAAAATCTAATCTCTTAATACTTTAGAGTTGGATAAATTTCTTTGAGCATTTAGTTTAGAAATTTTCACCTGTCTAGTGAAAGACATTATTCTTCCCTCCCTCCACCAGAGAAAGAAAAAAATACATACATAAGGACTTCAATATAAAAGCTGTTCTGGCTACTTAACTGTAGTATCAAAGGAATGGATTTGTACTTACATAGTTTGCTTTAATTGCATTAATATAAGGTAAAATGGAGGAAAGTATTCAAAGCAAATGTCTGTAATTTTTTTTTACCTAGATTTACACTTCAGAGAAGTTTGTGTGGGAGGCAGCAAAGAGCATATTGAGAGCATATCAGTTCATGTAGCACTGGTCCTTAAACAGACTGTGCAATAGGATACTATCAAATTTTAAAATCCAGACTTAAGTACTAGAAAATTGGTGGATCCTGGCTGTTGACTTCCATTGTGGAGTTCTTCCTACTGTGTTTAAATTTGTGTGCAGTTCAAGAATCCCTTTAATATTTAATGTTTAATTCTCAATTCTCTTGTGGCCAATATATGTCACTGTAAAAAAACCTCATAGCAACAGTGAGCATCTGTCTGCCTGTGTCACTTCCCATCACTCTCTGCTTACATCAGGCATCTGAGGCTAAATTGCTTTGACTGACAGATGGACTGATTGACAAGACCTTGGCTCCAAAACACACACACACAAGCTTGCAGGCATGGACTCCTTGGACTGTATTTACATTTAACTATTTTTATGTGGCAACTGAGGCTTCAGATACAGTGGGTTTCAGTGGTGTTGCTGGTTGTAGAGAGAGGTAAGAGTTAGGGTCTTAAGTCATGGGGGAAAAGAAAGAAGAAGCTCTCTATGGCTGCTTAACTCCTCACCCTCTTCCTTTCTTCTTGCTTTCTCCTTCCTTGTTGAACTCTTTGCTCAAGGTGCTCATGAAAGGTGTAGTAGAAGTTTAGTGTGGAAAAGTACTGCTGGAGGCTTGGGAAAATTGCAGTAGATCTCAGTTGCCTTCGTGGCTTTGATTTGGAAATGGTGAATGAACACAAACTTAAGGTATCGTAATGGTGTCTCTTTTTTTTAGCATTGACAGATGAAGAAACAGTTCCCAGACAGGTGATCTTACTTTGCTGTTGGAGAATGACAAAGAGGTAAATTTCAGATGTCAGAAGGATTTGATGTAGTCTTAAAGATTTACATCATTCCATGTGTTTTCTACATGTGGAGTTAGGAGGGGAGTTCATGCTTGAAACAATTATATCTTCTGTTGCTGTTCTTAAGAAAAACAGTTTAGAGGCATTAAAGGAAGCCAGCACTCAAGAGTTCTTCAGCTTGTGATGACATTAGAATAAATCCTCTTTGTTTTCACAGCTTTTAAGCTCTGCAAGAACAAGAGGGCAGTGCCTTTAAGGGAAGCTGGAGTATGCACTCCACTTCTGTTTGTTGAAAAAAAAAACGTGGTTGGAAAAGCAGCTGAAGACTTTAGTGAATGCATGGCTTCAGTTTTGATTGAACTCTTCTAGAAGTTGATGTCTTTCAAGCATGTGGTTGTACTGTGACCTGTAATGTCTCTACCTTTTTAACACCTCATTTGGAAATGAAAATTTCAACTCTTTTTATACAAATAAAATCATAAGATGTTGTATAAGTATTTATAGATGACAGTCAGATCAATAAAGGAGCAAGAGATTTCATTGTCATGTATATTGGCTATTTTGTCATGATTTACATGGTGAAACAAAAGTAGGTTGTGGAGAGTTTGTTCTCTTTGAGCAGGTGACATTGTAGTAACCTTCATTATTCCTTAAGAAGTAAGTGTTAAAGGAAGGCAGTATAAGAAATGGTTCATTGCAACTTAATGCTCAGCTGCCTAATTAGTCAAATACCGTGTGCCTACCTCTGCATGAAATAGCCTATTTCTTTCCAGTGTAAAATAGGAATTTTCAGTTTTGGAACAGCCTGAAGAGGCCTTTGTTGCAAATGACCACTGGCTTTTTAATTATTTATTCTCAAAAATAATGAAGGTCAGCATGGTATCCATAGTGACTGCATGCAGCTTCCTCGTTAATCTTGGCATGCTGCTGTAATAACAAAAATCTCTTACTACTAACAAGTTTTCATGTTGTAAGGGGAAACCTTTATTTGTAAACTGGATGTGATTTGGTTTCTGTAACTTGAGGAGTCCTGAATACCGTAATTTTTCTTCACTTTTAAATTTCTTGTCATAATTTCTGTTTTTACAAGTTGCTCTGGAGCCCTAAACAGATTCCCTCCTCAGCACAAGCAATCTTAAATTGCTGAAGTTTATGTATAATCTGGCATTGGAAAACTTTTGACTTGAAAAATTCTTTTTCTTTTTCTATTGATAAAGACTGTTGACTGGGGAATATATCTGACTGCTTTCAGCTCTGTTAGTGAAAGAAAGGAAGATGTTCCTCTATAAACTACAGAATTAAGGCATCTTACTAATATGTGAATATGATCAAGTCAGAATGGCAACAACTAACTCAGTGAAATGTCCTTAATAAATTACTTTGGTGTAAAGGTCACTGTTTTGTTGTTCAGTGTTATACAATGTAAATACTAAATTTTAATGTCATAAATGTTCTTTTAACTTACAAGAAATTGCTGCAGAACTGAATGCAGTCCTGTAGGAGTTTTGATAGTAACTTGTTGAAGATGGGGAGTAAAATGGTTCCATCCTGAGATGGTGGTGGTTTTTTTCCCCTCTCACCCCATCCGTCTCCTTTAATGCTTGCCCACCAAAATTGTGTTTGGGTTGTANATGTATCTCAAAAATTGAGAGTTTGTACTGCAGATCTTGCATTTAGAAACTTTGTTAATTTAAATGTAAGTTGCAAATTTAAAACTATTTTTATAACTGTATGAGAAAATAATGTTTTCTTAAGTATTAGCTGCACAGTAGTTGGTTGGAATGCTATAGAAGCATGTCTTAGATATTTTTTTTTTAATTTCCCTCCCCTAAAGGTGACCAGCTACTTTGCACAGAGCTCCTCTCACTGATGTATCGTAGCCTGTTGCTGTAAACATCCCCGACTGGAAGCTGTACCAGTTCCAGCTTTCAGTCAGATGTTTGCTGCACCTGGCTATGCTTGGACAACAGCAGAAGGAAAAGCTGTCATAAATACATATGTACATATATATTTATCAAACAGTGTTTCTATAAGTGCAGCTGAATTGCCTTCAACTGCATCAGCCTGGCTGGTAGGTGTGATTTATTGGAATCCCATCTGAAGTGGACGTACAAAGCTGTTGCATGTGTCACTCCAAACCAAGTTCTTCACTGCCTTCTGGTATGAACAACAGGATTTGGCTTCACTGGAATGACAAGTGGTGATGAACTTCTGTACAATTGTCCATGAATCATTCATTGCTTTATGAATTGTCTGGTTTAGCAGCTTCTGTTACTTACGAGTCTGAGGAAGTATTATCATCAATTAGCAGGGATCTTATCTGCTCTGTTTTTTCTGGAGTTCTACATTCTGAGTCTCCTTACTAGTAGGTGGCACTCTTAGTTTGTAAGCTGAACACAACCCAAGGCCAGAATGAAGGTTTTAAAAAATGACAATTTATTTTTGCTGTTCTCCCAATGTATAGCATATGCCCTTGTCTGTGCTCTGGTCAGCTTGGTTTGTACTGCCCTCACCATGGCACTGAAAACTTTGTTTATCATGGAAATAACAGCTTTTGTAAGTATTCCTTCAGAATTAAGACTTCACTGACTCAGTTCCTGTCCAGCTTGNTAATAGAGCTTTAAACGGATCAGGCAGGAATATATGATGCTATGGGTAAATATTTTCAGAATTCTGTCAGGTTTCTATTTCTGATATTTTATTTATTATGAACATGGCTTATTTTTGCTTCTGTCTTTGATTTTGCATATAGCAAAATCAATAAACGTAAACATAAATATTTATGGAAGCATAGCCATTTGCAAAATTCATAGGATGTTCAAATTGAAAGCCCATTTANTCAAACAGTGTTTCTATAAGTGCAGCTGAATTGCCTTCAACTGCATCAGCCTGGCTGGTAGGTGTGATTTATTGGAATCCCATCTGAAGTGGACGTACAAAGCTGTTGCATGTGTCACTCCAAACCAAGTTCTTCACTGCCTTCTGGTATGAACAACAGGATTTGGCTTCACTGGAATGACAAGTGGTGATGAACTTCTGTACAATTGTCCATGAATCATTCATTGCTTTATGAATTGTCTGGTTTAGCAGCTTCTGTTACTTACGAGTCTGAGGAAGTATTATCATCAATTAGCAGGGATCTTATCTGCTCTGTTTTTTCTGGAGTTCTACATTCTGAGTCTCCTTACTAGTAGGTGGCACTCTTAGTTTGTAAGCTGAACACAACCCAAGGCCAGAATGAAGGTTTTAAAAAATGACAATTTATTTTTGCTGTTCTCCCAATGTATAGCATATGCCCTTGTCTGTGCTCTGGTCAGCTTGGTTTGTACTGCCCTCACCATGGCACTGAAAACTTTGTTTATCATGGAAATAACAGCTTTTGTAAGTATTCCTTCAGAATTAAGACTTCACTGACTCAGTTCCTGTCCAGCTTGCAACAATCTTGTCAAGGGGAACAGCTTTCTGCAGAAAAGCTTCAGCACTTGCCACTTTTCTCCAGTGGGATCTGCAAATGTTTTTGCCTGGTTCTTGTCTGGAATTTCTTTCCTCCTTTGTTTCTCTCTACTCTTCTATTTTTAAAAGGATGACCTATGTGAGTAGCTGCTGCTAAGACAGAAAATATTCTTGCAGTAATTTAGCTCTCCATTCTTTCCCCTCCAAAAATGTTATTTTTTAATTCCCTAACACTTAAAAGAAAGATTTTGTTCAATTTCAGTGGTAGTAGAAAACCTAGGTATTGTATTCTTTGTTCAGCTTCACTGTAGTGGTTCTGTAAAAGACAATTATGTCCAAAGATACTTCTAAAAAGTGAAATTTTTTCTCTTTTTAACAGAATTAAAATTCTCTTTAACGGAATTAAAAACTACTAGCACTTCTTAGTCCTGGGAAAGCTGAACCTGATAAGCATTGGAAAGGTGATGATTTTCAAGCTGTCAGTAAATAACCAAAGGTGAACCAAGGACGGCCATTGTTCTGTGATGATCCCATGGCAGTAACCATTTTGTTTTTCTTACCTGAGTGTTCTGTCTGGTGATGTAGAAACATGCCTGGTAAAAGAAGGTCATGAACTTATTTATTGATCTAATTCATTGGTGGTACCTCTATAAAGATATGTTTTTGAAGTAACTTGCACTCTTAATATAACCTCACTTAAAATCACATCTTTAAAACTATTATCTACTTGGTTTGGTAATATATACTTCTTCAGTATATTTGTAAAAAAGGATCTTAAAGCAGAATCTACAGAGCTTAATTCCTTTAAAAAAAAAAAGTGCTGGTAATTGTTTTCCAAGCTTTCTTTACTGTAAATATTTAGCATTTCCTAGTTTTATATAGTATTTGGACTTAGAAAAAAAGAAGTGTTTTCTGTTAACCTTCTTGAATCAAAGTAAATGTGTTAGTGGACATTTTGGTTATTGCTGTTGTATCCATTCCATGTGCCAGGTAAGTGCTGCTTTTTTTTTTTTGCTAAGCTTAGTTCCTGTGCAGTTTGTCAGTCCAGTCTTTTGGAATTGTACTTGTGTGTACATTTATATTGTACTGGTGTCTAATACATGTACTCAAACACAGCTGTCACATGTCAGCACATGAAAATAATTTGAAGTGGCTTGTAACTGCAGGAAATAAATAAATTTAAAAATACACACTGCATTTTTGTTTGTTTGAGGGTTTTTTGCCAAGTCTTTGAAATGCTGCAAGGATCTGCTCTTTCTATCCATGAAATTCAAATTACTGAGCATATTAACATGTCTCAAACGTGGCTTTGTTTGCAGCTGAAGCAGGTGGGTGTCTTAGTGTTGTCCAAATGCATATTTAAGCCATGGTTCCAGGTGAGCTTGCAGCACTGGGATTGGTGGGAAGGGAGCACAGGGCCACAAACACAGCAATGACTTTTGGGAACAAGAGGCACATTTGCCACATCAGCCTGGTGATCAACGAGCGGGTGACCTCATGTTCAGGTGAAGCCTGTGACCACTGCGTGTGTTAGAGTGTCCTGGAGCAGTCCCTCATGTTTTGCAGTGCACCAGTTTTGAAGCAGAAGAATGAATGAAAGCCAGACTGGGCTCCA